>JAQPZY010001534.1:215000-355000 GCA_029931535.1 Margaritifera margaritifera | reverse complement strand
AACTCTCTCTCTCTCAGACCCCCCATGTTACATTGAAGCTAGAGTACTATATCCACTTTAAATTTAATCGAAGCTAGAGTGCCGTCTTCATGTTAAATTCTCTCTCTCGTGTTCATTGCCTTTGTATTAAAATAGTCTGAAAAAAAGCATCTAGCCATTTCTGTCATTTCAAACGTTTTATGCATTCTAGGCAATGGCACGGCTAACTAACTAATGGAATCTTTCAATTGTACGTGTCTCACTTTCGTGTAAATGACTTTGACTCCGTTCATGACAACTGATGGAAATTCGGTGCGTTGTCTATCTATCTATTGAAGCACATACCTGACTGCCCCCCTCCATCCCCCCCCCTCTCTCTCTCTCTCTCTCTCTCTCTCTCTCTCTCTCTCTCTCTCTCTCTCTCAGTACAAAATATTCTGTTCCAAAGTACATGATGCACCACTTCGATGTACTGTTATGCCAATATATTTATCAAGCAAACCAAAATAGGGAAGCCACTGAATAAAAGATCACGACATGAACATAAATCTTAGCGCGTCAAAATTCTGGTTACTGCCGATGGTAGGACAGGAAGAATTGCAATTTTTTGGCACACGGCAATTTGTACTGTGTTCACTCCATAATGCTTCAAATATAACACTGGTCTTCAGAAACTGATAAATGAAATATTTGCCAACATTTTTAAAACTAAATACAACTGGCTGACAGTAAAGCTAATATGTTTGTCACTCAAACCATCCAGACTGATTGTGAATGTTTTTTGTTGTTGTTGTTGTTGTTGTTGTTGCTTTTTGTGTTGTTTTTTTTTTGTACTTACTGTCTGTAACATTCGTAGTAATTTTTGGGTGATGGAATTCAATACATTTCCATTAGATGTCATAGAGACCCACACATAATAAACCTACGACGTAATATTCATTTAAGTTAAAAGGCACATGTACTCAACCTATTACATTTTCCGCCAAAATAGATCCATACACTGTAACATTTCTAGCCAGACAGACCCCTTATGCCAAAACCTATAAAACCGATAGACCAAGTTTTATACATTACATCTTGTTCCTATACATTTCAACATGGAGGCCTAATATTAAATTCCCATTGTCGCAATAAACTTTTTACCCCTTGTAACATAGGATCAGAGGCTCAAGTTCCACACAATACTACTTGCTACAAGTACGAATATTAATTAAATGAGTATATAAAGGCAAGTAACAATAAATCCTTTTTAATTTGTGTTAGTTAGAAGTACTGCCATTTTGTATCGAAGTAAACCACCCACGCGTAGCAAAAACAGGACGTGATTGCCATTCAATACCCCAAAGTGAACGTTGTCCTCTATGCAAGAAATTGAAGCCTATGCCAACTCGAATCCAAATCGGAGAATGTGGCATGTGATGGAATCTTCGGGTCACGAAGAAAACAAATATGTTGTCGTTTGTAAGCCAGATGTCCTAAAAGCACGTTGTATTCTTTTATCAATACAAATGAAAATACATTAGTAAAAATAATATTCAATTACCATTATTGTTTCATTTATTTGTTTGTGAATATATCGTCTGTTCTTATATTGCAAATGGACTGTTGCCAGGTGTAAATGAAATCTTTCCAAGGTCTATTGCTTCAGTAGTTTGTCTTCCTTTACAAACACTATAATAGTTTGATGGCATATAAGAATGATTATGTCTCATGGGCGCGTACAAAGTTACCTAGTGTATTTTTTTTCCCACGAGACATCGAGTAATTGCTGCATCTCGCTGTAGATCACTCGTAGTGAGATACCCGTATTTCATGATGTGCACTGGTACTTTAACCCTGGGTCTTGCACGTGTTATTTAGTGTGGTAGTATTTATAGGATTTATTTACTATACACTAGCACAACGATTCGGAGATCTCATCAGGCCGTGTCAACTTTACATACAATATACTACAACCATAGGGTTGGCAGCAGGTTGTCATAGTTGGCAGCAGGGTGTCTGTGTTGGCTACAGGGCAACATAGAAGGCGACTGGGCAACATAAGTCACAGCTAAGCAATATAGTTGGCAACCTAGCGACGTGATACGTGGTTAGGGGAACGTGGCACTGGTGAGCCACTACCAGAGAAAGCTACACGGATGTGGTGTATGGCACCTTGGTATTAAGAAGATATCGGCTTTTCGTCTAGAAGTTACACGAACTGCCTCCTAGAAACCGTTAAGTTCGGGAAAAAGAGTGGAGCATACCCAGGATGAATTCATCCTAAGGATTTAAATTTCGAACTGTGAACTTTAAATGTGGTACTATGCATGTTGAATTTGAAACAATACATGTGGTTATGTGAACCATCCGCTCATTTTATTGAAATCATATTCGCATTATGGTGAATAGCAAGTTGCAATAGTTGTATGTGACAACATCTGCATAATTTAACATTTGATAATATCATCAGGTGATTTCTTTGTATGCATTTAAGAGAGTGTCGTTTTCCAGTTTTGGTGTCAGTATCATGTTTATGTATATAATCCAGCGTAATTGTCTCTGAGGGGACGCTAACGCTACGTGTGAAGTGATGAACATTGTATTCCAAGTTCTAGTCTTAAAAGTGATTTTGTTTCCATTGTATTTTTCTATCATTTTGTTTATATATATATATATATATATATATATATATATATATATATATATATATATATGTATATATATATATATATATACATATATATATATATATATATATATATATATATATATATATATATATATATATATATATAAATTTCAGTAATCAGTAAGCATCAGTAATTTGTGGTGTAGGATCTCATACTTCATTATAATAAACATTTCATTCACATACATTGTGTTCGGTGTTTTCACTTAATCCAAACCCATTTGGTTACAATCTTGTGACGCTACTGATGGTAACAATTGGTCACCTGCTTTAATCAACTGGTTACCATCGGTAACATCGCTTGTATGAAATTATTTGAGAGTAACCGAATGAAAAATCGCACATGCGCACTTTATCTTCACTAATATAATATTTTGAGACGTTGAACAATAATATTTGCAGAGTATGAAAGTAGCTTACCAGAGTGTTACCGTATATAATCGCGTATAATCCAAGTCCAAATGCTAACAACATAGACCCTGATCTTCCGTCGCATAATGCGCCGGCAGATCAGGGTCTATGTTGTTTGTTCTACTGATTAGTCCTTACAAACTGCATATAGCCAGATCTGCCAGCGCATTATGCGACGGCAGATCTGGGTCTATGCAGTTTGCAGTTGGTATCTAATTATATGTGAGTATATGCGGTATATGCTAGTGTAAGGTATATCTTTTTCGCGATTAAATTATACAATAATTATCCATACGATTCTCTGCAAACAATGGTTTCTGTAAGAATCGTTTGTTGTACTTGACCATGTCTCTATACTGTTTATCTTGAATTACGGGAATTTAGGTTTGCAACTTCCATATTCTGAACACATATCGACCTTAACCATAAGCAATGATTGACAGCTAAAATTCGCTTGTAGTACATATCTTGCTATCTAAGATTACTACTAAATTTCCAGATTGGTGGTAGGTGAATACATTGTTTCAGGTCTTACGGAAAGACAGTAATCATGAGGCTAAAGTTTTACTTCTTTTACAAAAGATCCCGTGTTATCTTGGAAATGATAGTAAAAAGATGAAAAGAATTCACACATTGATATATCTACTCGTCTTCCATCATATACCACGTTTTCCGATTTGGATTAGAGAAGGCATCGATTTCAATTTCTTGCATTTAAATACAGCACTGGGTGTAATTACTTCAACTTCACTTTATATTTTGTAAAATATTTTTGTTGATTGACTTATTTACACACTCGCCTTTAAAGTAACTTAAATCTAAGTCTTTAAGCAAAAGTCGATGCCAAGGCATTCCTAAATTTTAATATTACCCATGGCGCAAACACTCATGAAAAAGAAAACTGCAGCTGAGGTGCACGAAAAAGTTTGTACTCTGTCATATGCATATAAAACAATTAAGTTTTTATACGTAATAACAATTACCAATAAATATAACTGTGATGGCTATTGTGTTCTGTTTTGTTTACAAAAATGTCACAAAGAAAACTTCTACACACATGCTTTCTGGAGTTTAGCTCATTAAATTGACGAACAACTAGTGAAAGAGTCAAAATTTTCTTGTGCATAATGACTGACACCGCGTGACGTCATGGAGATTTGTTGCAATATGACACGTGTGCATTCAAAGGAAACGCATCGTTCAATAAGGAAAAAGAATTTTTCTTTTTCTTACTATGTATGTATGTATGTATGTATGTAGTAGCGTACAACAGTGGATATATGGTGCCAACTAAAGGTTAAGGTCGAAAAATGTAAGAATGAAGAATTGAATAAAAACACGGGTAAAATAAACCCTTCCAGATAAATGTAAACATGAAGTACAGCAAGATAAAATATAAAAGGTAAAGATCTTAAAATTCTGTAAAATGTAAAAATAAAAGATAAAGGTTACACATGTAAAATCCTTAAAACATATGGTCAAAATATGTTATGTAAACCGCCTTCCCTCACAAAGTCCAAGATTTTTTCGGGTGGTACATCATCTTGCAGTTTCTTCATGGAGTTTACATCAAAATACTTCTACACACTCGTCAAGAACGTTGTGTTCTACTGACAGTGGATGGTATGCATTCTGGTCGAGGTTCACCCTTCAGGAGGTATGCACGCGTCATGTACGTATGTCCGATATGCGATCGATACAATATCACGTCATCTATACGATTTCTTCAATACGAGAGATGCCACTCTCCAATAGTGGGTTGGATATTCTGAAGTTTGTTTGTGGAGCTTTCATTCCACATATTTTGCCAATTTTTGGAGAGAATGCTGGTTTATAACATATTTTAAGTCAGTATATGGAATTTCTATTCGGAAACGGGTGATTGAATGGCAGCATTGGCTGTTTTATCTGCCATTTCATTACCTTTTATACTAGTGTGACTAGCAGCCATCAGTGCAGAATACTTTTCCTTTTCTAATTTTTACTTTTCGAAAAGATGATGACATTTGTTTTTTGAGAGGTTATGATGTAGTTAAAAGTTTTGAGTATGGCTGTAATTTCGGCACTAAAAATTTAGTCTAACTGGCTCAAGACAGTGCCATAGGGTGTTACAATGGCATTTCCAACTTTGTCTCCATCATTAGAACCTTCTTTATACAGCTACTTTAGGGAATTGGATTTCATGTAATTTACTTTGAAAAAGGATAGGGGTTGTTGACGACTTTTTGAATTGGCAAAGATGAAATATAATTTTATTTTTTTAATTTTTTTTTTTTTGGTGGTGGTGGGGGGGGGGGGATTCATAGAATTTTGCAGTATTTCCAACACTGATTATTCCTGTTTCTAAATGGGGACGATATCGTATTCCAAAAGGTGGAATGAGGTTTGGTTTCTGAGCGTACAAGTTTGGTTTCTGAGCGTACAAGTTTCGGTATTTGGACATAAAGACTACGTCATATGTGGGATTAGTTGCATTAGAAGATAACTTGGTAGTACACTGAAGAGCCATTTTTGTTGGTCTGAGATAAAGTGATGGTTCCTTTGCATCAACAAAGATTATATTTAAGAGAAAGTTCTAAATGCACCCTGACAAGGTCTAAGTCCCGGACTGTGTATCGGATCAAGCATTTTGAGGTAAAATTTAAAGGCTGATCCGTACGCAATCGAGCCATAGTCAAGTTTAGGCCTTAACAATGATCTGTATGAGTGAAAACTTCTCTCAGATAAAAACATTCAATAACAGGTTGTCAAAATTCTATCTTTTTGAACATTTAAACTTTCCAATATTTCGGAAATGTTCGTTAATGTCCGTCACGTTTATCGTGAGAACAACATTTAGACCTGCCTTCGTAAAATAATTTTGTTCTGAATCAATGTTTTGAAATTACATATTTATCGTTTGATAATTTTACACGCGTTGAAACATGTCGAAACATATTTTTAAGTGTCATTTTGTACCACATTATCTTCGCGACAACCTAACAAATGATAATATCAGAAACTGTGTTGACTTCTGCTTCTGAAAAACAAAATCAGGTATAGCACATATTAAGGGGACCTTAATTTCTTTTGCAATAAAGAGTAGAACATGAAACGTTGACGACTACCCTGTGAGCGATTAAACCATCACAAAGACAAATAACATTTTCGTCATCAAATATTTGTAATTTGCTCTTAGTTTTCTTCTTTGTTCTTGTTTGTTTGTTGTTTTGTTTCAAATATCAATCAGCGCATCTCTATAAAGAGTTAAACAGATCAAAACTACAAGTCTTCGTAACAGTATTTAGTGCTTCAGAATGAAAAATAATCGAGTGTTCTAAATGATACTGCCCCATGGAAAAAAATATTTTGTGTTTGAATCAGACTTCGTGATTATGATCAATTAATCAGAAAGCATCAACGTGCATGTTGAAAACCCTGTTGATATTTTTTTCGCTTCTAGACCTTTCTGAAATACATATCCGGCATCCAGTCGCGAGGACTGTGTATTATGCTGTTCATTCTGATTGGGCCGATAGAACGGTCTCATTAAAGAGATGGGGATGCAACACTCGCACGTTGATTGGTTCCGGAAAACTTCCGTTAGGCTCATTATAAGTCTTCCCTTAACAAAGTAATGATAAGAGCCTTTCGTGTCGATCAGAAACGGTGTCAAGTTCGCTTCAGAGAGTGGGGTTGGCAAATCTTACAGCGGAATTTCCAGACCTTTCTCACGTGCGCTGTTGTACTTAGAATACGTGACAGTCTATGGTGGAAAATACTAACACCAACTCGTGTCACCGGATCTATACATCTTTCTTGAGACCAAATAAAATCATAATTCGATCGTTTGGTCATCAAATTAATTAAACACCACTTACCCCATATAAAATAGAAAAACCATGTATTTTGCGATTATATTTATTTACCTTGCTCATATAATGATCTAGAAAACTGTCTTTTGTATATATGTGAAATGAACACTGTGATTGAAGTCTCAAAGAAAAACTACATGTGCAGGTGTCCCGGCAAATAAACGTCCTTTTTGGAAACGATTTGTGATAATTTTTACCTTTCTATTATGATTGATTTTTTATAATCAAATGTACAGAAATGCAAACTGAAGAGTTAAATATGATGATATATATTTGATAAATTCTCTTGTGTCCTTAGTGTCCGGCAAGTTGAATATTTATCACCATTTCTTTTTTCAATTTTTGTAAACAATTTAGAGGAAGAGTTTGTCATGCATGGTTTTGAAAGTACCGATACTGGGATGTTACACCTTTTTATTCTTTTATACGCAGAGGACATTATCATCTTTTCAGGTTCGCCCGAAGACCTTCAGGACGGGCTAGATTATTTCAAAGATTATTGTACTAAGTGAAAACTTCTGATTAACACCTCAAAAACAAAAGTTATAATTTTTACAAAAAGTAGTACTTTACCTAGAAATATGGAATTCACTTACGGCAATGAAAAACCAGATATTGTAAATAAGTTTGCGTATCTTGAACTTGTTCTGACCTTCGTTGTTTTTTTTTACCGAAACACGGAAAACATTGAGAGGGAAAGCTAAAAAAAGAGATAATTTTACATCTTTCAAAACAAGCCATGTCATGAATGTTTTTGCATAGATTGATAAAACTTATCTTAAACTATCGTTTCCAAGTTTGGGTCTTTATTCCTGCTACATACATTGAAAGAATGCACTTACATTTTTGCAAGAGGATATTAGAGGAGGAGACGAAAACTATATATATATATATATATATATATATATATATATATATATATATATATATATATATATATATATATATATATATATATATGCTGAACGATTTAGAAGCTCTATCCAACAGAGATTTATTGTCAAGATAGGGATTCGATGAAGTTTGGTCGGTAACAATGACATATTTTTTGCATATTTTTAAATTAAGGCTATTGATGGATCATCTTAAGAACAGTAGTTGAAAATTATTTTATGTTAATATTGCAAATTTCGGAACATACCTATACATCGACAGCATCTATTCTTTGAAATACAGAAATGCAATTGCTAAGTTTAGAGTATCCTCTCAACGACTGGAAACTGAAGTTAGGTAGATGGGCGAGACCTGATAAACACAATTCATGATAGACTTTGTTCCATTTTGTAACCTCCTTAAAGATGAATATCATTTTGTACATGAATGCTTATAGTAAAAAGATGTAAGGGCCAAATATACAGATAACTATCTCAGAAAAAGACCAAATATGTTTAAATTTCTAGAACTTATGAATACTCAGAATACAAGAATTTTGAATAATTTACTAATTTACATTTATAAAGCATTTAAGCATAGAAATAGCGTCTCATATTCAGTTATTTTGTAAATGTTTTTGACTGACCATTGTTTAAACATGAATTTGAATTACATAACATCTGATTGTATGTTCATCTTATTACCTTTAATAATGTAGAGACCTACGGAGTTAATTTGTAAATAAATCTGCTTATTTGATTTGCATTTTTCTGCATCTGCATGTATATGTAATTTCGTATGTTAATAGTATTTCTTCGCATATTTTACACAATGTTTGATGATACTTTATTGTTTAATAAACTATCGGCCATTCTATTCGTATAATTGAAAATGTACCCACACAGTCCGTTTGGACTATTGGAATGTATCCCCACAGTCCCTTTGGGCTATTGGAATATATCCACACAGTCCATTTGGGCTATTTGAATATATTCACACAGTCCGTTTGTGCTATTGAAATGTATTCACACAGTTCGTTTGTGCTATTGAAATGTATCCACACAGTCCGTTTGGGATATTGGAATGAGTAAAGATTCTTCTTCTTCCTACTTTGTTGAGCTTTTGGCTTGTCTCTGTCAATATCATACCGTGGGTCGTATGTGTCAAATGGGTTCGTTGTGTACTATATATAAAGCATATAAACAATTAAGAATGTAATGTGGGATATTGAACAACAAGCTTATATATACATTTATACATTATCTGAATGCATCGTTTTCGCCCAAACATTATGAATACACTATTTTAGATATGTGGCTTTGTCTGACATCAGAGCGAGCTCAACTTGTATCTGTACTAATCTCCGCGTTCATCCAAAAAAGGCGGGGATTATGTGTATTACCCGTCCGTTCGTACGTACTTGCATAATGTGGAGTAGCTCCTCCTTCACTGTTCAAGATGGAGATTTAAACTTCAGGATATGATTAGTTAGGGTGCTCTGTACATGTACGCAACGGTGTTACAATTTTGATCCAACCCCTGACTCGAAACTTAGGGGTGGGGACACTTTAGCTTGAGATGGAGTTAAAATTTTCATAGTATTTCACCTTCACTATATTGTAAAGGGGGCAATTCTTCACAAAACTTGTATTTAGTAGGGGTGGGTGGGCGCAATGGAGGAGGAAGGTTGGTAATTGACATAACAAAATTTATTTATAGCAAAGTAGGGGCGCCACCAAAAAAAAACATTGTCCCCGGGCGCCTCGAACTCTCGCGCCGCCACTGTCTACAGCTAACAAATATCTGGAAAACCAGTTACATTAAAGAATAGCATCCCGTTACATAGAATAAGCTCAGCAACAAAAATATTTTGAAATAAAATTCTAGAATAAAATAAGATAGGTATTTTTTGCATTTAATTGTAAACCTTTTTGCTCCATATACTCTACAGAATGATATACGAATTTGATATCTGCCATTAACTTTAGATGTACCTTAGTATCTGTACCTGTATCCCAAGACCCCGTATTGTTGAAACCTTTTCAGCAAGAAACTTACGCTCAGAACCCCAAAATTATATATAGTTTTTATGGTGCACATACGTAATGCTAATTTGGCAGCCTAGTAAAGTGGCCCAAATTTTAACCAAATTAAAATAAAAATAAAAAAAAACTCCATACTTATAGACTGTCATAGGTTTGGGACTTAGAGCTGGAGCTTCTTCGCTGAAAAAAACTGCGTCACACTTCCGGTACTCGTGAGACCGCGTATAGGTAGCGCTCTACAGCTAATAGGTACTTCTGAGAGAGCAACCAATATAAGGTGAAGTTGTTAGCATTGGCAACATGCACAATGGAGAGAATACTGGCATACCTCTATGCTACTTTCATGTACTGTGACTGAAATGTCTTTACATTTTGGTAATTATGGAAACTGTGCACTATCTAAAGCAGACAACTGATCAAAATGGCTGCCCCCATGTGCTCGAAAAGAGAGCCTAAACTAGTCCAAAGTACACTAACTTTAGCAGTTATTAAAATAGGGAAAATGAATTTTGCCAGAGTAGGCAATGCCAGCTTCTGAAAGTGCAATGAATGCATTACAAAATATATAAAAATTAAAAAAAGGTTATTGGCTAGTTTTTTTTACAATTTACCTTTGAAGTCCAGGAAATGAAAATGACTAGTGTTTTCACAGGTGCACATCTGAAGTAAGGCCAAGCTGTACACTCTATAACCCAAATTACACCCATCAATGATACATCAAATTAAAGGGAATTAAAAGTTATTTTAACAATACCTAAGATATACAAGGTCTGTTTTAAATAACCAGGATACTCAGTGAGGAAAATCTGGGAAATTCTTTTTCTTTAAAGAATTAAACAACACAATTTTTTAACACAATGCATGAGTTGCTTTCAGAGGTTTTAAATTGAATGTTAACAACTTGTTATTGTCAGCTGTCATTTTTTTTTTTTTTTTTTTTTGAGGGACCCGATGTGTTTCCTTTAAGAAATATATCAATAACTTCGTTTTTTGAAATATAATGTTTACTTTATCATTAAATCAATTTTATATTGATGATTTAAGTGTCCAATCTTTTGCAGTTCGGAAAGTGCACGTACTTCAATGCTATAATTAACATAAATCTTAACATTTGCCTGTCAACAACTTGTTATTGTCATGTTTCGCATTTTTATGAGGGACCCGATATGTTTCCTTTAAGAAATATATAAATAAGTTTGCTTCATGAAATAAAATGTTTACTTTGTCATTTAATCAATTATCTATTGATGAATTAAGTGAGTGTCCAATCTTTTGAAGTTCTGAAAGTACACCTGCTTCAGTGCTACAATTAACATAAATCTTAAGATTTGCCTGAATTTTCTTGGTTCGATAATCATCCACCATACTCCAAATTTCTTTTTGCATCTCTCTCTCTCTCTCTCTCTCTCTCTCTCTCTCTCTCTCTATATATATATATATATATATATATATATATATATATATATATATATATATATATACATAATATGTGTCTAAATTCTTTTATTTCATGTGTAAGTTCTACATTTGCTATGGTAAAATGATGCAGAACTTAGTGAAACCATACTATATCAGGTATGTGTATTATTCTGAATTCCTGAATAAATGGACGCATGGATAGGTGGATGGACTGATGGATGGATGGATTTGTAAATATAAATTCTACAAGGATAAAATTTGAAGGCTACTTGTACAATACTTATATACAACTCATCTGCATCACTGAGTTTTGAAGAAAGTCGCTGAATCAGGGAAAGAAACAATGAAGCTATTTTTATGATTTCCATTATTCATAAAATCTTTTTGAACCAGTGACTTACTTTCCAAATTGGATCAATCGTGGTGCCTTCAAAGCTTTCCATTTGGTAAAATTCTAGACATAATTTACGACCCTTACATACACTGATTAGTAAGAAACAGCTACTTAATTTTTAGCAAATAATTAGTGACAAAGAAAACTGCATACAGTACTGTGAGCTAAGGTGGGGCACCGATAACATTGAGGCCATTTTAAGACAAAACTATTTAAAAGGTAATTAATTTCTAGGCGATTGATAACATCATGATGAAGATTTCATACACACACACACACACACACACACTGACACATCGTCAAGATCCATATTATATTGTCTAATCTCTCTCTCTCTCTCTCTCTCTCTCTCTCTCTCTCTCTCTCTCTCTCTCTCTGTTATTATCAACTGTAATACCGCTGCATACACATGTATTCTAATATGTGCGTCTAATTTCAACAGAATACTGGCATTCATGTATATCTTTGGAGACAAATTACATTATTCCGTGCAAATTTGTTTCGCATTACATCTTTGAGGAAATTATTTAAGTGCAGAAACAAATCATTTCAACAACATGAGAGGGACATGAACTGCAAACGTACATAAAACGAATGCAAATCAATATCACAAAGCTTATTCTATACATGTTGGATGAGCAGTAGCGTAGCAAAAAATTTGCCCCCTCCCCCCCCCAACTTAATTTTGGGGCCCAATCCCAATAAAAAAAGTTGTTTGAACGGAATTTGGGGCCCCCACGGGGCCTGGGCTCCCCACCCCAACCCAGTCGTGGGAGTTGCTTGGGTGGTTGCTACGCCACTGTGGCTGAGAGTCTCTCTTATATTCAAATGTAGAACTACAAACTGCCATTTCATAAATGTTTATACCCCACGAAAGAGTAATTTATAGAAATTTATGTTGGAAATAAATCTCTTTTGACAAAAAATAGTCGAGAAAATTGTCCCTTGTTGCATCCTTTGAAGATATTTTTAGTTCTTACTTTCCTGCTCGTAGTTAAACGGAAAAGTCATTAGAAATGCTGTGTTTTTCTCCCATAACGCCAAGAAGATTGAAATAGATTTAAGAACACTATAGTACGCTCGAGATGAACCTTTGCCTTGTTTTTTTATATATTTTTTTTTTAATTTTTTGTTTTTGCGTGATAGTGTTGTTTATAATGTTATATTTGTGTAATAAACAAGATACATCTTAATTAAATGTGGTACTCATTCTGTTCGCAAAATAATAACTTGTAAATGCTAGATTTAGGACGACTAAACGGCGTCCTATATTCTCTATGAAGTTTACAAGGACAAAATCAGCCGTCAGTTTGGCTGTCATCCTTCTTAGACTGGTTCTTTATTTCTCATTCACTTTATGAATACAAATTGAAATCAAGACTAGGCTATGTACAAAATTTGCATAGAACCAGTGTAAGGAGAATGTCAGGCAAAAATGAACCCGATTCAGACACTATTTAGTAACGCTTACCAAGCATCTACAAGAGGCAAGGTCACGTTTAATTCTCATTCGTCACGAAAGAGGTCGGTTTTTGAACCCAAAACTCAGATCGAGCAAAGACAAATTATTTTGGTGGAATTGTCTTAAATTATCTCCAAAATTTTAAGCAGTGCAAAAAATGAGACTGGAAATTTAATTTTTGACTTAAATGACGCATCAAAATGTGATTTTGCTGTACGCGAAAAATCTACGTTTTAAGAAGAATTAAAATTCACTGTTTCAAATCTACAATGCTTGTGTGCATTTGCAAGTTAAACCACATCACTGTATGTGTAATGGTTAGATTTGTTTTAAGAGTGACACAGATTGTAATAGTGCATCAGAGGTCTTGAACACAACTCGTGTAGAAAACATATTTAACCGGCTCCCTACATTTTTAACCTGTCACAGTCACGTTCTGTTGTTTAACGTGTTCTATTTTTTGTACATATAAATCACTACTGATATTTTCGTTTCCTGCATTTTTATATTTAAAAAAATAAACAGAAAGGATTGTCATATAGTGGTATTTCTGTTCTATTGTTCGGTAATGCAGTATGTGTGGCTTTATCACTAACTGCTAAGTGATTGCAGGCTGACTGACTGAATTTGAATTATAGACGTGTGCGACGAATCTCGTCATGTACGTCTGTAAGGCTCAGGTTCAAGAGCTATAAATAGGCGATACGCGCCAGACTGCGACCCGCACATGACTAGATTGGTCGCACGCGAGAATAATTCAATTTCATCACCAGACTGCGATCACTCGATTGAAGAACTTTATCGAAGGTGATTTCTCATCAAACCGTGCATTTTTCTTACTATTTTCCGAATAGAAGGAGTGGCCTATCTAATTCAAGTATGTCTTTTTCATATATGTCCTTATGAGATTATCTTGGAAAGACGCCCGCAATCGCTCATCTCAAACATACTATACAATGCTGTTTTTAATCCTGCAAGGTTTATAAATACAGCTGATATATCCTCCATAGTTGTGGTGAGCTACATAGGCCATGGTGTATGAATACCTGGAGGATCTTCCATGAATGTTCTTTTGATATAACACTTATCACACGAATTGAACAATAGCATATGTACCTCGCTTAAATCATCTCCTGCTATGTAGCGTTCATATAAAAACTTATCACATGAGTTGAATAATATGATATGCACCTTGATGAAAGCAACTCCTACTATGTAGCGTTTGATATAAAATATATCGCACGAGTTGAATAATATGATATGCACCTCACTGAAAGCAACTCCTGCTATGTAGCGTTGATACAAAACTTATCACACGAGTTGAATAATATGATTTTCACCTCGCTGAAAGCAACTCCTGCTATGTAGCGTTGATATAAAACTTATCACACGAGTAATGCTATGTAGCGTTGATATAAAACATATCACACGAGTTGAATAATATGATATGCTCCTCGCTGAAAACAACTCCTGCTATGTAGCGTTGCTATGTATTATGTCAAAGTGTGAGACAGGATTCTTATGCTGTGACGTCTCGACGCTAATAAATTTGAGCATGATGTGATAAATAAAGATTATTACTTGCAAACTCGTTTCAAGTGAATTTTCTGAAATGATTGGAATGAATTCTATCTTTTGCTAGCTGTGGCGAGCAAAAGATTGAAATTATTAAATGAATTTCATAAATTTCATTTTGAAAAATGAGCACGTAAATATAAAATTGTATTCATGATAAAACGACAAATACTGATTGTTTTCTCACAAAAATACCACATTATTATGTAGTGAGATAGCAGTGAAGATCATTCGGATGCCTCAGATAGTATGTCTTTGTGTTATACGATGTCATCACCTTTTTTGTAGCGTTATGAGGGCTTATTACATGATGTAGTTGTGAAAAAATTATTATATAGATTTATTGAACTCAGTAGCACAATAGTCATGTACTAAAGTCTTGTAAGAAGTTTTTAAATCTTTGTCTAAGGAACAGTAAGCTATTATCATCAGAACGTAAAGATATATTTATATCTTTTACATTTTCTTTAGAGCAAAAACGCCACTCACAGATTTGTAGAATTTATTAGACATATCCGTAAATTGGTATGTCTCATAACATCAACATTACTACGTATATCCATTCTTCAAGTTCCGTAAAATCTGCCTATGTTCTGCAGTAAGTATGTGTGTATGTGTATATATATATATATATATATATATATATATATATATATATATATATATATATATATATATATATATCGTTCTCTTTGTCTACTAGTAAATATGCGTGTAAGGTCTTTAAAAACATGTTCTACAGATGTAAAAATATTGCCTTTCATATCCTATTGTATGAACTTGAATTGGGCTATTCTCTGGACAAATTTGTCACGTTCTACAATGACGCAGTTAAATGTCTGTTAACAACAATTGATTTAGATTTTTAATGTGTTATGATAGGCGTCATAGTGTTTGTGAATGACAATGTTAACAGCCTTTGCGTTTCGCTTAGAAAGATAGTGTATTCATTATAAATGAACTCGCTAGTAGTAATAACAGAATCTTGAAAGTATTTCACTTTGCATGTTGCCGTAAAATTCATCAATAATTGATCGTTGCAGAAAATTGTTGTATTATTTCTTTGTGATCATATCTTGTGCCTAAAGACATAAGTCTGAAAGCTGCTGCTCTTATAATAATAATAATAATAATAATAATAATAATAATAATTATTATTATTATTATTATTATTATTATTATTATTATTATTATTATTATTATTATTATTATATTGTCTTTGTTGAATGTATCACATTGCTTGTCCATTAAAGTAAATCTGATTCCGTTATTATTATACTATAAGTTTCCATTCTGCATCACGTATATTTTTGTTTTTTTCACATTACGCAGTAATAGTGCCACCAAAAAAAAGTTTTATCTTGTTGTACTATCTTTTTACCTTTATTTGGAAGTGTTTGTCTTTCTGAAGTTTCTATATTTTTTAAATATTAATTTTTGGAAGATTACATTTTAGCCAGGATTGTGCTGAAGTACCATTAAACACCATACATAGATAATCGACCATAGTACATACCCTGGCAGGGTCCACTAACATTGGAACATATTCTTGTCGATTGTATTGACTTGCACCCTGTGGAACAGAGGTTTTGATGTGAACTCAATTAAGAAACTTTACGATGGTGTACCACCTGAGAAAACGTTGGACATTTTGAGGGAATGCGGTATATATAACGATTTTTGACCCTATATTTTAAGGATTTTATATTTTCTTGTTCAGCCATCGCTTTTTGGGTCTTTTGATCTTAATAAGGTTGTTGTATCACCATAATATTTTATCCTCCTAAAAATTGCCACTATGACCCTGATCGTGCGTTCTGAAATAATTGATGACCGTTTGTGTTAAATTCTACACTTTGTAATTTTACCGTTATTTGGTGACGTTTGATATTGAAAACCATATATAATTACATCAATATAGTTATTCATACATCTTTTAAACTAGCATTTATACACATATTGATATATAAATTTAAGAAATTAGTTATCGAGATTAACTCGGCTTTCGTACATGATAGACATAAATCCAAATATTGTGATCACATAAAGAGCTCAATAGATGAACCACACTCTAAATTTTTCTTATAGACAAAAGCAAAAGATTTAACCCCGTTGGCACTGAAAGGATGATGTATTAGTTATAGAGTAAAAACAATATCAAAATAAAAGTAGGAAGAGTAGGTCATCGGGCTTGTATTGATAGAAATGACAAATGATGACATATGTTAAATAATAGGGAAACCATCTTGATTTGAAATCTTAGAACACGAAATGCACATCTGCACGAAGTTCCATACGGTTTTGATATCAACCTTTAAACTTTGGTGAAGATAACAACATCATATCAAATATATATATATTTATACATTTTCTTCATAGAGCACCGTCTGAATACAATAATGTCATTGATTTGGAGGGTATGTATGAGTTTATTTCCGTAATACAATTATATAATTATATTCGTTAGAGAAACTGTTTAATGAGAAAGAGTATATAATGATTACGTCTATTAATTTATATTTATTATATTCCTCTTCGATTGTCGCAGGTGAAAAAAGTGAGAAGTAAACATTTAGGTGCAGCCTGTCTCACCGTATATGTGTTCCAATGGATCAGCTTTTCCTCCAGAAATTAGATTGGTTTTATCATTAGCTCTTTACGTCGATTGCCTAATATATTCAAAAAAGAACAAAAGAAAACTCGATAAAATTGCCAGTGGTGTCTTAAAATATTCTTCCTTTTTTGTCAACTACTCTGTAAATAATTATAAATTCTTAAGTTAATCATTTATTATGTTATTAGTCAATCACTCTTGACCTCCTATAAATGCCGTGGGACGAACAGTTGGTTGTCTTTGGTATCTCGGAGATGAAGGACACGAGCGACCAAGTGAGTGCGTATTGGTTGATTGAAGCACACTAATGTACGTTGACTGTCTGTGATGTCAAGTAACATTACTAACATTACTAATCAAATTGCTCCAGATTCTGTTCGCGTGATACAAGGAAGCTATTTAAATACCGTTCCATTGAGGGAATGACCATCTCTTGGAAGTTATGATCATTTCGCACTCCTTTTGAGTTGCCCTTGGACTATTGGAATATTTTATGAAAAGCTTAGAACGTGGCAAATTATACATTTATTCTAAAACTACATCCAAGAGAAGAAAAAAAATATCAAATCGAACCTGTGATGACAATAAAATATCGTGCGACTCAACACTAAACAATGTCATAAATAAATCATTATTTTATATTGCATACTTGTAATTACGGGCCTGTTTCCAATAATGCTACTACTACTACTACTACTACTGTTGTTCTTCAGAACCTCTAAGCGTATGAATAAAATAATCCCTCTTTTTGTGCCGACGTTTACTGATGGTTCTAAATTATAAACAACATTACGTCAATGTATTTATCACATAAATATAAACACTTTACATACAGTATTTGCAGTTTAATATTTTTGATATGTCAATACCTTAACATATCACTTTCTGTGAATCTGATTAGTCCAAATACTCCCATGATATTCTTGCGCAATATTCTCATTATTGATTGGCGGCCGTCTTTCAAGTCGGTAGCTGAATTGACATTGGGAAAAAACAGGCGACTATTACAAAAAAACGCACAGTAGTGGTTACATAGGTTGGAATAAGACTGATTTACCCTACATAGATTTCTCCGAATGCCAAATTAAAAATATAACACGAGTAAGCACGCTGGATATTGGCCTTGTTAAAGCGAAAATGTAGAAAAACCAAGAAAATCCAGCACTCTTTCCAACACGAACAAACAGAGTCAATGCAGAGAAACGCTCGGCAGTGTATTGTAATGCAGACTGTCACCTTGACATTACTGCTACCACGCGATATAGATCTTGCACCCCACTCTCAGGACAAACATGGTTAAACTGTCATCTTATAGAAGTATGTAAACTCGTCTCTCTTATAAAAAGAATTTCGAGAAATGCTGGTCTTTCAACTGACATTACTTTATCCGACCACAGCACTCTTCTAAGTCAAATAATGCAAATATCCGGTCACAAAAAAAAAAAAAACATTTAATCTGGGAATATGAATTCCATGAGAGCCATATGAATGCAAATCAACGCCGGCATATATCCTCCATTCTCAGCAACATCATTTGATTTAATATAATTTTTGCATCCAGTAATCATCCCTTCAGACAAATAACAAACAACTGGAATTCTATTTCTTCTGCCATATCCAATACTGCATCTGTGGTGAATGTCCTTGGTGGAATCGAGGCACTTTTCGGTGGAAACGTTGTAAACATTCTCATCGAAATCCATGCATATGGCACATCGACTACTCCAGCCGACCTGACCGAGTGAATTATGTGACATCACACATGAAAAACCATCAGAGATCCAGTGTTGAAAAATAATATTGTCCGTCTCAAATGTTCTATTGATTGGAAGGACATTTGCTCTTTGAATTGTAATTTGTAAAATTAAAATATATATTCCGAAAACCATTTTTTCTTCTTTCTATCTAGACTCTTTTCGCTAAAAAAGCCCCCCAAAACAACAACAACAACAAACAAAAAAACAAAAAACAAGCAAACTATGTGATAAACAGAATCTCACACGTATAATGATTTCATATTAAATTTATGAAACTCGTTGAATACATTTAATATTAAATCAGTAACCATTTGAGATCCTCTATTTATCAAATCACTACATGTGTTTTTTATGCTTATATACTCATATATTTTTGGTATATATAACACTTAAAATAATATCTCATGACATCACAAATGACGTAATGACAGCATATAATGCTAAGGCATAATGACCAAGTCATCCGAATGTATTTCAAAGTCATTTCACGACAATATTATGCGGTTCCGACGAATAAAATGAGTGTTCTTTGTCATGTATAAAATAGAATCTTACAATTGAGCTAGTTTAGTTTATTAGAATCGAAGAGTAATTTCAATCCTTTGCTCCTCAAGGCTTGCAAAAGATACAAATTATTTTACTCGTTTGATCCGTTTCATTTAAAATGAGTAAAAGTATCTCATTCTCGATATATGACGCCATGTTAATAATAATAATAGTAATAATAATAATAATAATAATAATAATAATAATAATAATAATTTCCCTTCTCTATCACATTTGAAGATTGTATGGTACAGTTCCTTCATGTCAAGACCAGGCCGGGTCGACCATCGGTTTCTGTTTCTAGGCAAGACAATTTGCTCCCATTGCCTTTTATGTGTTGGTGTGCCGCTAAACCAGTCAATCCTTTGGTCATGAAGTCATGGTCTCAGTGCAACTGAAAACATTCACGCCATTGCCAATGTGACTCCTATAGTTCGTAGTAACTTATCTAATATCGGATTTTTTCTGCGATAATTATGTGTACGAGCAATTTGTTTTAGTAATAAACATAGATATCTGAATAACATCAGCTGTATAATATATTCGCAAATTAATGATTGGAAAAACTAGGCTTGGCATTTTCGCGATGTTTGAGTAATAGTCTACGAGAAGAACAATGATGACAGATCGCATCCATGTTGGACTGCTATGGGTACTGCTGTTACACCGCATGCGCAATGGCGCGTTCTTGGTCTCGCCGTCTACCCGTGATAACCCCAGCAATTGGAAATTACTCTCTAAACTGGCTGCCATTTTTGTGACGGAATCCATGGAAAATCTTCGAACACAATAATCGTTTCGCAGAATGGACTTATTCTAATTATGGATACGATCTGTTTGAGCGGTGTTAATTTTGAAAATACCCAAATGTAACGTTTCGACAGTTTGTTATCCAAACCGGAATTATTGTTTTCGCTATAAAAAAAAATAGAAGAAACGCCGATATTAGTTCATCTTGCACGTAATGAAGACTCTACAATAAGAGGTTAAAGTCGTGTACACCTCACAAGCCATATGGATTATTATTTTGTAGAGGCGGAAAAATAATTGGACAAGCAATGATGTTCAGGACCACCTCCGTGGCAGTTTTTCACACCAAAAGGTGTACAGTTCATCATTGTTTGGCTTAAACATGATTCTGTGAACATGGCAACAACATTTATCGATATTTAATTCCTAAAGAATTTGCGTTGGAAGTCTAAAACTATTTCCCTCTTTGTAGTTTTACTCACTGATTCCACAAAAAGATTAGATAACTTCATTTAGCAAATAGAATGACTTCATGGGGACTTTTGTAAAGAAGAATTCATACCAGGATCGGTTCTGGAAAATTGCCGTCGGACATGGCACGTGTTCGTCTTTAAAATAGATGTTATTTCTTACATTAAGATTAGTTCTAATAATAATACCAGTTTCACTTTGCAGGGCCCCATTTAGATGTGAGATTATCTACAGTTTTATTCATCTTACAATATGCCTATTGTTCGGCATATTTCATTTCGTCGTCCTACCTCTCTCATGTGGTAAATAGGGAAAACCATTTCATTTTTCGAAATCGAACAACGGCGCATCAACGTTTCACGAAAATAGGTGTGTACTAAACAAAAGTGATAAATAATCAGGTTTGAGATAACGATGGAAAAGTTTCATATTTTAATGCAAATTTGGAAATACAGTTTTAGTAATTTTTTTCTATGCTGAATTCTATCCAATTAAGTACAATCACCGATATATGTATGGCATTTTGTATATGACTGCATTCTACACTATCATATCAGTGAGCACTACGCACTGTTCGAGGGCAAACTTGTCGACACTTCACCACCTCTATGAAATAATAGGCCATACAAGGCGCCATTCCTCCGCGGCTAGTCTTTAACCATACGATAAGTCGCGAAAATCCATCAGCTCATCCTTTTATTGAATGTTCCGTATGGTTTTATACTTTTAGTTTATCCTTCCAGTCTATATGCCACGTGTAACTGGGCCCATGTTTAAAGTACACGCGTCGTCGTAAGCAGGGTGGCTTTTCCGCAACTCGACCTTTGAAGGATCAGATCAAGAATTTGCATCAGACCTCAGACACGTTCACGATAAACAACAACATTTGTGTACATCCATTTGTATCCATGCATATAACCAAACTTCTCTATCCCTTTCTGAAGAAATGCTGCTACCTCAATGAGATCTGTCTTTTTTCTGAAGTTAAAACTTCTTGTATATATTTTTGTGAAACATTCAAAGTAAAATATAATTTTATCAAACTGCCTATCTCCAATGTATCCGCCGTTTTCTGTCAATCAATCTAAACGCAGATCTTCCGTATGAGAAACAAACCTCGATCCTCGATACTCTGTCCTAATAATGCAATAGTATCTCGTAATATCACAATACTCTATCGTAATAAGGGAATATATTTTCGCAATAACGCAATGTTATTTCATAAAAACGCAATATTATATCGTTATAACACCATACTTTCTCGCAATAACGCAGAGTTATATCATTATAATCTAACGTTTCTCGTAGTAATGCAATCTTATCTCGTAATAAAGGAATGTTACCTAGTAACAATACAATGTTACATCGAAATTATGCAATAGTATCTCGTAGCAGTACAATGAGATCTCGTAATTACGAAGTACTTTCTCGTTATAAAGCAATATTATATTATCTCGTAATAGCGCAATACTATCTCGTAATAGGGCAATCTTTTCTCAGAATAGCGTAATGTTATCTCGTAACAGTGCAATGTTATCTGCCAATAACTGTTATCTTGTAATAATGCAATATTACCTTGCAATAGCTCAATATTATCTTGCGATAACGCAGTCGTATCCTGTAATAACACCACGTTATGACGTTATAACGCAATTATATTTTGCAATAACGCAATATTATCTCATAATTAGGCAACGTTGTCGCTAAAAACGCAAATTTTAATGTTTCAGTCTGACACTAGCAAGCTTCCATAGTTATTATTTAGGCACTACAGAGAAACAAACCTCGGGTCAGATGGCTGTTGGAACGGGTCTGTTCGATAGTGAAAGCTCCAGTCAGTCTACATTGCTGCCGTAAGAGCGTTTCTTGAACTTCAAAGTCAAGTGAATCTGCAACTTGTATCCAGAGAATCGTGTCCAGTAAACGTCATAGAAAACGCGAGGAGTCTTCAATTTAGAAATCTGGAAATCGCGATACGTTTAAAAAAAACTCCGGTCAGCCTGTACAGCGATCGTTTGATTCACTTTCAGTAAATCGAGACAAATTTTATTTGTCAAATGTGAGTATTAAAGTGAGTGAATCCTATATATCCAGGGTACACATAGCGTCTTTGAATTCCGTCAAACACCGGCTGTTTACAATAACAAACCTGGTCAATATACAGTGATCAACTATCAAAGAAGTTAGTAAATGTTTCCTGTTAATATTGAAGATCGTTTGTTTATTAGCGTTTGAAAACAAAATCGATTGAAAGTCAATCTGAAATCAGATCGTGGGAATGTGGGAATTTCTAATTAAAACATAAAAGGTCGCTTTCCGTCAGTCTTAGAAATCTCCCGAAAAAAACGATCAGAGTCGTTTGGAAATTTTAGAAGAAATTGCGAATTGTGATCAATGAATTTCTGAACACTCGAGGCAACCTACAACTTTCTATTGTGTATATTGATAAGTGAATCACACAAAAATTCCTATCAGTCTGCAGCAACGTAGGAGGAACAACTTACGATGTATTCCGGAAAAACCTAAATTTTTGTCTAAACGTTTGCATTGTGGCAATAATGTTTTTGAAATAAAGAGAAAAGACAGTTGACCAGCTACATTTCGATTGAAAACAGCCGTTAGAAAGTTTAGGTGGCTCGAGACTATTACTAATTGTATTGCCGATGCCAATTTTCGGGTATTGATTTTCCCCGTATGATAAACGTCAATGCTCAATGCACCACTTAGTATCACATTTATACATACACACATACATACATGTATGTAGTTATTTACATCTGTGAGGACCTGACACAAGGACATACTGAGTCTCTTCTTTTGCTAAAGACCTGCCTTTGTTCGTTGTATAACTATGAGGAAAAGCACTAAAGCAATCTTATATCATGCTTCGCTGATGTAATAGACGAATAACTTATTTGTAATACACAGTCTCTAGTGAATGTTCTAAAGTTATTCTGCCGCCGATATTTGTCTTATCAGGAAGCCACAAATCTTTCTTGGCGACAGTATTAACTGTAAAAACTTTGTAGTCTTTGGCAAAGTTGCGATTTTCGATCAAAATTGTAAAGCCTCTGTGAAAGACAGAAAGAAATATTATTACACCAAGTCTGAACAAAGTCTGTACTTGTACATAAAAAGGCAGTATAAGGATTCTTAAGTTACGTAAGTTAACTCGATGGTTGGGACTGAAGTGAGAACATACATATTCAAGAAACAACTACGAGTATCTTTCCTTTTTAGGCGTCGATTGACTTTTTATGTTGTAAATTCTCATGTCAATTTGGAGATATGTCGACTGGTAATGTTTTAGATCGTAAGTGTTTCTTGTATATTTTAATGTAAAAGGATGAAGAAGAAAAAAGTTTATTATTATTATCTGATGTTATGTTGTCGTTGTCATTCACATTGATCGGATCATTTCTCGCTATTTTAGATATCCAGCACACTTTGCATCATCGTTGTCGTCTATGTTGGCATTTCCTGTTGGCTAACTTTTTTCGCTAGATAGATAATAAAATATCGAGCGAAACTAAAACCTTTATCAACACAATTTACAATGCAATATGACGCTGTTTTCATATTGTTTCTTACAGCATGGTTTTTAAAAAGCTATTGTGGTTAACAATTGATCCACCATCAGTAATGGATTTTAAACAAATAGTAAAGCGAATAATTCCTGTAACCTTTCGCCAGTTCACAGTTGACTAACTGATAGCAAATGGACTTTGACCTGACAATTTTTACTCAATACATATAGCAGCTTTTATTGCTAAATAAGTGTGTCAGAAGGCATCAAGTTTGCCGCCATTGGTGAAGTGTCCAACACAGTTAAATCCTACACGTATTCAAATCAAGAAATCTAGTTTATATACAATTTTTGTTTTCATCATAAATATTTACTTAAATATTGTGTGGCTTTTATGTGGTTTTTACATTGCATTAAAGGTAAAGAACCAACGTTTTGCTTAGTTATTAGACTTTAAAATTAATTCCTGAATAATCCTTATCGCATAAAAGAATCCAGCACATGTTATCTAGACGAGAAGAATGTTTTATTAATTGGATTCAAACACAAAAAGGACCTATTCAGTCTAGATGCAATATAAAATATGGCAGCAATAACATAACGCGTTACTCATAAATACAACAAATGACTACAGCAGCGGTTATGACAGGAGGAGCAATAGCTAACGGATTATCATTTACAGGAAGCAACTATCTGTTCAAGATTTAGACATGACAAAGTATAAATGAGTACCAGAAACAAACAACAGAATTCAATGGAAACTTAGCCAGGACACTTGACTACATGAATCAAATATGAGAGAGAAAGTTTTGGTAGCTCAGTTCTTGATCAACATGGATGGTGATTTTTTTCGAATTGAGTCTACTCAAAGTAATGATGCTATACATGATTGAAAGGAAAACGATAGGAAGGCAGAACTTGAAAAATCAAGGCAACTTCTACAACAAGGACAAAAGAGCAACGATAACTGTGTTTAAAAAGAACCATGTTATTCTTGACGAATTGAAAAGAGAAATTGTAGATACTTTGAAATAGTGGCTACCTAACCAGTTTTCGGCAACGGTTGCGGTCGAGGATGTGCCCTCTCACCTTTGAAACCACCCGCTAGAAAAAAACTCCTAAACCATTAACACGTATACATTTTCAAACTCGCCAGAGAATGGAGATACTGAAAAGGTGCAACGATTGGCATGACATAGATGATCTTTCAGTGATTACCCCTCTTTCAAGTCACACCAACATCCCGCTCCGCAACGCGTAAAAATCCTATACTAAACAAACAATAGGAGGTATTTATTTTATAAGGCGCTGACAACTGCGTCCTATATATCACTTCAATGATCAGGAAAGTGAACCATGAACGGACCGATTTCCCTCAAAATGACTCACTTTGAAAAGTTTGGTAAACACATAGAAACAGAGCTTGAAAAATGCCGCGGCTCATGCACATTGTAGGCCAAAACTTAATCTCGAACCCGACTGGCACAAATGTATTTCCGCATTAGAATCTCCCCTTGTGTATACAACATGAAATAAGGCATTCGTGACACCGCTGTGAATAACGAGGGAGAAACAAGGAGATAAAGTACAATGTCTCTTCAATCAAACATTTTCCCCATGTACAATCATATGAAACGGTTTAGTGCTACCTTAAAAAAATCGAAAGTTTGTCAAATCCGCATTGTCTCTAATATGCGATAGTATGCATGATTTTGTATAATACGGAACATATTTGTCCTTGCGGCACAAAATTAAGGTACCTATTGACCATTAAAGTACCTATGGGAGTGCTTTTCGTTACATTTGTGTTACACACAAACCTTACATGCATGTCACTACGAAAATCACTGACACAAATGTGACAATAAAGATCACCGAAGTAGCTCACTGGATATATAGTTTCTTCATTCAACATAAAAGAATATAAAAGTATTTCGTAAATTGGACGGAAAAAATTATTGTCTAAACCGATAACCTCAATATTTGACCCAAAATAGTGAAATATCATGTTTTTGCACTTTATTACCTTTGATCCTGGTGTACTTGATATTAGTTTTCAATGATAACACTGTATCATGAATCGTAGATATATGGTGGGTAAGTTATGAAAATGTCAAATGCGTATACATTTCCATTACCTGCGTTGCCACGATGAAGAAAGTGTAGTGCGCATACTTAAAGTTGCACTCCATAGAGACATACTTAGTAAAAGGCAAAGGAGCAAATTTCACGCCAATTAAGTTTTTGTAATAAAACTTTATTCTTATGGAACTTAACTCGGGGATAAGGTTATACCAATAAATTTCAAGTATATAAGTAAAATCCGAAGAGGTAAGCCTGAACAGCATGTAAATGCTAATTTAGGAAGCACTAAACAGTTTAAACTACGGTCGCAGACGAAGATGTACCCTTTCTTCTTTGAAGCCACCCGCTATCAAAATAAAACTCCATAACCATTACCATGTATACATCTGTTTCAAACTCGCCAGAGAATGGAGAAACTGAATCAGTAAAAACATTGGCACGACAAAGGTAGTCTTTCTATAATTACCCCCTTTAAAGTCACACCAACATCCATAAAACTCACCCCCTTTAAAGTCACACCAACATCCATAAAACTCACCCCCTTTAAAGTCACACCAACATCCATAAAACTCACGATTTTCAACCCAATAAAGACCCATATTAAATAAAATAAGATATTTTATATATAAGCTGGTGACAATTGCGTTTCCCATATTACTTTAATGATGAGGAAAGTAAAAACTGAACGGACCGATTTCCCACAAAATCACTCAATATGAAAACTTTGGCATATATATATATATATATATATATATATATATATATATATATATATATATATATATATGTATATATATATATATATATATATATATATATATATATATATATATATATATATATAAACAGTTAGGAGAAAATGGACTGCCACTTATGCACATTGCAACAATGTATTTCTGTACTAGAAATGTCACCTTGTGCATACAGCATGAAATCAAGCATTATTGACACCACTGTAAATAACGATGGAGAAACATGGAGATAAAGTACGGATGTCTCTTCAATCATATATTTACCATATGGCCAATCATGCGAAACTGTTTATCGCTAACATAAAGAAAGGAAGAAAGTGTGAATGCGTTTAGAGTTGCCTGTCGTGATTATAACCACAGTAAATTCATTTGCTGGTAATTTTCCTTGCTACTAAATAAAGAATTTCGAAACATTTCGAATTTCAAATTCCTTTAATCTCGCATTTTTTATTCCCTTACAGACTTTTTCATCTTTATCAGTCCTGGATGAATATAGTGTTTATCTGAACCCACAAAACTCTCTAACTGGTACACTGGTTAGCTATTCCTAACAAGGTCTAGGAAGATTTTTATTTTCATTTGTGGCAACAAAACGAGTTGTTCTTTGTATAGTAAAATTTGATGTTCTCTTTCATGATATTGTAAAAGTTTTATGTCCCAACATGAATAATACAGAACCTGTAAAAGTCACGAGTAGTCTCATTCTATCACTTTGTTTGCTTTTCAACTTGGTCCTAGTGGGTAGTCCTTGAAATGGTCGTATAATTGAAATGGAATATCTGTGTCTACTTCTTGTATCCAGCCAGTATCACTATTGTCAGGTATTTCGAGCAGAATTTCTTCTACCGATCCAATTTGTTCATTTGCCCATCTGAAATTATTTACCGCCATGTTTTGGCTCATACCCCGGCAATATAAATTATTGGATACGTGAACATAATAAATGACCTTTATCTTCACCTGTCATATTCACCATCACATTTTATCTTGCCATCTTTGTCCGAGTAGTATTCGTTATTTTCTTTTTCGCATCTATATGGTATCATACTAATTCCAACATGAAATCCACTTTCAATTCTTATAAACATGTCATAGCCTATTCAACATTCGCATTCTACATCCGACATCTTTAAACTTGCATCACGAGTTAGTCCTGGTGCACTATAATAGTGAACAGAGTCTAGTTTGTAATTTTTAATACAGACATTCCTAAATTCTTCAACAGTGTCACATAGCATCAATGTATCTTTTTTCACACAATAGTTACATAGATCTCCTAATGTTTGATGTTTGAAATTAGCCATAATATTGTGTACATACTGGTAATTGTCATTTGATATGTTTTAATCACTTAGACTTAAAATGAATTTCTTTATTGGTGGCATCGCTGTTTCGTTAAATGGTTCAAAACAGTCTATATACTCTTATGCGTAAACATCATTTCGCGGGAGTTTGGATGCCTATGCACCTCCGGTGCATGCCTTGACGCCTAGAGTCAACGCTGTGTTCACTTCTTGACAAGCCTTGTTGCTTCGCAACAACGTCATATCGCCAAAATGTTTCAATGTTTCTGTAAATGTTTCACAACTTACATTTTTGTCAGTTGTTCTAATGACTGCCCGATGAACCAATAACTATCTTCAAACATGGTTGCCCTTTTTTACAGTTATTTCCCAGCCATCCTTCATGAACAAATCAAGTATGAAATCTTTACTGAATCAAATATATTTCTCATCGTTATTGGGTAGTAACTTTAGGTCGTCATCCTGGTTATTCTTTTTACAAGCGTCTTGATAAATAGATGACTTTCATAGCCAGATAAATTGTGAATGAAGAATGGGATATGTTTGGGGTATATGAAATTTAAATTGCTCCCAGTATCTGCTAGTTCCCATGTATCTCCAAGTCAAATGCTCACAGTCGCAAACGTTGTCTTTAAATATTTCTCTCTCACAGATATGGGACCTATTTGTTGAGTTGAAATGTTTCTCATCATCCGTGAATACAGTAGGTTTTGCAGTCTTACTTCTTCTTACAATAGTTTTGCTATCCTATCCAACAAGTTGCAAAACACACGAATGCAATCAGTACATCTGTCAACGATTGGTCTTAAACATGTATGAATTGACTTGAAGTACAAACAAAACCCTGAAGGAATGTATTTAGCTTTTTGCATAGTCCAAAGTTCCTGTTGTTCCTCTGTTGCACCTCCGGTGCACCTTGTTGGCTCCGCCAACAATGAAACACCTTGGTAGAAGCGTATCCGCAGGATACTATCCTGGGCAATTAGTATCTGTTTGATTACAACTTTGTGGTGTGCAGCACGGGCACTTTATGTAATGGTACGATGATTCTTTCAAAATCTCAGTAAACAACATACGGAACTTTTAATTGGTGATGATAGTTTCTAAATTTGACAACTGATCCTTCTTCATGTATTTTACATATCAAGTTGTTTACACTGTAGCATAGTCGTTTGTGTTCTGATAATTTTCATGGTTTATATGAAATATTCTAGCATTTTTGTTTCCAGATATATCTTTGCCCGTAATGTTTGTTTATTTGTGATGACACAAATTTTGATACATCTTTTATTCAACCGTAATGGTGCCTTCCATTTTTGTAGCTGTTAGGATCATCGCTTGATGCGAAAATGATTAACACGTTAACGTGTCTGACTTATTCAGTCCCAGTTACTCTAATCGGTCTAATTTATTTTCTCTCAGCTACGCTATGTCACCCTTCCAATATTTCATACACATTTACAGAGAAATCAAATTCATTTTCAATTTTCCCAATCGTCTCTATTTTTCTGAACATCTGTCAAACTAATTATTGTATCTATAAAATAGCATTTTGATGGTCTATCGACATGGTTTTCATAAAAAACCCCACATATTGTCTTTAATGTGTTACGCTTTTACAAGGGTTCTTGTTCTAAATCCATTTAACAAATCCATACATGAGTTTCCTCTGAGCGGCTGATATCTATATATGTGCAATGATAAATATTGTTATCCAACCAAAAATCCATCTTGTACTTTCGCTTATTCCTGCCCAAGTTTGGTATGTAAAATATCAAATAATCTTTCAATAACATAATTCATTTCATATCTCTTCATTATCCTTAAATGTCTTGTTTTATGGTAATATTCTCTGTACACAGTTTTGTCTACTTCTTGAGTAGGCCGTTTCGTAAGTATCACCGTTAAGTCTAGCTATACTTTCACAGAACCGAATTGCCGCAATTATCGAATTATGATTTTTTTTTTCAAGTACGGTTCAATGTCATTCAAACTTCATAAAAATCTTGATTCTTACCGATGTAAAAACTATACTCATTTACATTTCTTTTCAATGCATATCTAAGTCTTCTCGTCATGATTTTGTTTAAATTTTTCTTTTTCATATGCCTTAATATTTTCTTGTTGGGCACGTATTAATGGAGCTGGTATATTTTTTCTGACTTGCTCTGGAATCGGTTGATCTAATTTATACCTCTTCTCATTGACTTATTTAAACAACAATATTTCAATATATATTTTGCTTGTAATTGTTTATTTAACTCTTGTCATAACCTTTTGCAAAATCCCCGCGGCACTGTATATATATTTCAGCCTCTGGGGGTAGTTATATTGGAACTGCACCACTTACCTGATAATGGGGGATGTCACTTTCTTATAGCAGGCTTTACTCTACACTACTCGATTGGATTTTGTATTCAATTCGTCAGCAGACTTTTAGTTCCGTATTTACTATTTTTTGTTGCTGTAGTATCATATGGCTTTGTATGCATAAGTCCCACATGAGATCATTTCCTCCCTATAGTCTTTCTGACTTGTGCTTCATGCTTTCAAATTGTATATTTGGCTCAGATGTATCAGCCTCTATTTTTTTAAATTTTATTTTACCATTGTGTAAATCGGCTCTCGTTCATGAACCCTACATAAGACCAGCTCCTCTCTAAAGCCTTTCTGACTTCTAGGTTGCTTCATGCGTTCACATAGCAACGTTTGATTTTGTATTTGATGCCGAAATTTTAAACATTGTTATTATTTTGATCGCGGAGTTATTTTGATCCGCTTTTATAAGTGACCTTCTACATACAACGAGGCGGTTCATAGCTTTTAAAGACGCTAGTTTAATTACATTATGTTCTTAACATCGTCAGTTTTTTTCAAAGGTATGTGGTTCATTTAAATACGTACCTTTTGTCAAATATCTTTAAAAGTGTGGAAGAAATTTTTGATATTCTTTTAAGCAAATTTTTAATTGTTTTTCTTTTACTTTTTCCATTTTCTTATTCGTTTTCAGCATTTTTCAAAGAATGTAGAACAGAAAAAGTAAGGTCAGCCTGGCCAAATTGACACTATCTATACTACTGACAATGGAATTAACTCGCAACTGCATAAACTTAACACACCAAGATATTTATCACAATTTAACCATTATTTATGCTGAAAATATTTTGGACTGCGACTAAATACACTAACAAAAGAATAGAATTTGGTCTAGTGATCACTGACTTAAATCAGTCAGATCGTAGACAATGAATCATTTGCTCTCTGAGCTTTGTTTGTTTTGTTTGGTTGAAATCGGCATAGTATTTCTCTCTATTTTCTGCTGTACTATTTCTATCCTGTTTTGAATGTATTCTGCATTTTCCTGTTCGTATTTTGTGTTAATTTTGGTTTTAACATGATCATATAAATATCTATACTTAGTGGTTCTACCACGTAAACACTTAAATCTATAATCATAAAATTCTTCCAGCACGTACAAATACGCTTTCAGTATTCATAAATCAAGCTGCTTTGTAAATGAGCAGTATCTACAACGTAGGTATATGGTATTCCTTTGCTCCATTTCGTTTGGTGATTTTTCAGTACCGCGACTGCAGCATTTTGTCATCTCCATTTATTGTAGTAGTAACATTTCAATAGCATGGTAGTAGGAGCTATACTAAGATATGACAGAGCTAGAATTTGATTTGATTAGTGTGATAATTATTATTATTATTATTATTATTATTATTATTATTATTGTACAAAGATCGTACAATTTGATTTTACAACTGGTCCATATCTGTCATATATTCTTTACTTTTTCTCAAAATATATTGTAGTTGTTTTGAAATGGTTACTTAGCAACAATTGCTAAATGATACGAAATAAAAGTGATTTTTATGCGATAAATAATGGTCGATATTCTATATATTTCTTTTACGTACTTTCACTGGAGGTAGGTAAGTGGACATTGAAGTTTCTGTCCTAATTATCCTTCTACTTATTGAAACCCAAATCACAAGTCTAGCCCACGCCTTCCTTCCTACTCTCTTGGAAACGCTCCTTACACAGTGTGTAATCTATGTTTCATCAACACGCGTGGATGGTGATTGCCCTCTTTGTGATACTATTACTCTGTGAAGTGGTCACACCAATCTTTGCCTACGGGCGTCTAATTAAAATAAGAGGGTTTTTAATATATATATATATATATATATATATATATATATATATATATATATATATATATATATATATATATATATATATATATATATATATATATATATTAGCGCACTGCGTATCACGGGTGCGGTTATGTTAACATGAATGACAAGAGAAATTCTTGTAAAGAGGAAGTGATCGTGCAGTTACAATTTGGTCAATACTGATGATTAGAAAATCATAGGAAAAGTAAAATAATCACACACAAAATTACAAATATTTTAAGCATTTACACCGCAAAAAAAAAGAAGAAAAATAAAACACTACAGTGTAAATTAGACAAAACTAAATTCATGTTTATAAAGGTACAATATGCATTTTATTCTATGTTTTAGAAATTATTTGTTTTCATCTTTCAATTTGCTAACTTCAGTACCTAAGAGGTTAGGTACGTACTAGATGACTGTTGTCTCCGTTTCAAGTATGTCTGCTAGGATACATGTATAAACGGCAGATTATGAAAGAAGTGTTTTTGTCTTTTATGTACAGCTACCGACTGAACAATCAAATATCACATCATATAAAGAAACAAGCTTCTCAGTTTTAAAGTCAGTAGGTGTAGCCATTGGTAAAGGTTGTCTTGAGTGTGTATTTCACTTTGAATACGTTATTAATCGTTCATAAATGTAATCTCAGTCATTTTTTATGCAACTAAAGCATTCGGATCTATTCACTGCGTAACTGCATAACGTTGAAATACGTTAGTATCTTCAAACTCTCATTTTCCGCATCAAACCAAATCTGTCGCCAAAGTGGTCGCCCGCAGGCATGCACATAGAGATCGATATCGGAGTAACTGAAAGACTTTTACCAACCAGCAAGGCAGAATGGTGACGTTATTTGTTTAGAGGTCAAATTACTCCCATTGGTTCTGAGGTAGTAAGTTATTAAGTGGAATTTTAGTGACAGTGGTGATTTTTTTAGATCCGTATGTATGAATTGAGTATATCTAGACCAGTAAAGTACAGCACAGAGAAATGTCTCCTTGGTCTTTTCGGAGCTGCGTTGGCTCAGTGGTTAGCGTGCCGGACTCACAACCGAAAGGGTTTCGGGTTCGAATCCTACCACCGGACCAGCCTTGATCAGCTACCGTGGTGTGTCATTGGGTAAGGCACTTTACTCCAATTGCCTAGGTACTAAATAACCTACATGTGTTGCTGTGCCGTAAAACACCAAACCAAACCAAACCAAATCCTGCATTATTCACCCTTAGGAATGCAGTGTTGAGTTCCTTCACTCTTGATTCTTTGTTTGCAAAATTAAAGATGAAAATAAAAAAACACAAAGACTAAGCAATATAAAAAAGACACAAGTTAAACAAACAAACAAAATGGCTAAAATCCCTTTATTTTAAATGGTTTGTTCTGGGTTTTTTTTTTCAAGGAGTATAAGAGTTTATATTTGTATTCGAACATGGAAAAGAAAAGCTAAAGTTGCATTGACTTAAATAGTTTCACCATCTATACAGTAAAAATTGATAGACATCAATATATATTATCTACACAAATTAAGACAAGACTGCAATTATTTCAGTTGGCACCACAGCAACATCCTACACAACCAAAACTGTTAAGGACATAAATTCTTTCATCAGCATAATACAGAAGGCAATGCAATACATTACTGACTTTCTTCAATACATAACTCGTTGAACATATTGGGGCAAAGGTTTCCGAAACAAAAAGTCATCGAAAAAAGCACAAGGCTAGCTGTGCTTTTGCACGCTGAATCCGCCTTGGTGTTGTCTAACTGAGACACCTTGGCTCCAGCGACGAAACTCACCTTCGGTCAGCCGTCCCTAACGTCAAGATGAATCTAACCTAAGAACCTATAGTTGCCGACAACAATCAGTGCTCAATTGCATAGAATCGGCATAACAAAAGTAAATTGACTATTTTGAACTATCGGACATAGCAAACGGTACAATAATTTAAATATCTCCTCGAGAGAGAATTACGTCGTATCTTAGAGCAGAATTTAGATGGCAGATCTATTGTAACAAAATAGATTTTTGCAACAACATGTTATTCTTAACAATTAAAATTGTGACCAACGATGCGTTGTAAATAACACTTATATAAAACTAAATGTGCAATAATTCATTTTCCAAATTTTCAATTTGCAAAGAATATAGCCGATGCCAACAAGCGACGGAAAGTTTGATATGGGCAGTGTTCTTTTCATTACCTTTTCCTCTTTGGGCTATTCTGTTTACTCTGATTTTCCATATCCTCCGTTTGTTCGAGGTCCTCATCTATGTGTTCTAACTCTATTTGCTATATCTTTTGCAAAATAAAGAATATGTTCCTATTTGATTTTATATCTTCTAGTTTTGAAAACAAACTTTGATTTTCTTCACTGCAGTATTAATTCGTTTGACGGTAGGTTTTTAATTTGATTTTCTTCTCTGCAGTGTTAATTCGTTTGACGGTAGGTTAAACGCATCCTTTCTTTGTATTTTTATGGATGCTTCAGCCAGGCTTTCCCCCATATCGTCTTTCCTCAGCTTGTGAAATTTGGTTTGGTTTGGTTTTATGGGTTTAACGCCATTTTTCAGCACATGATAGGCTATACATGGCGGTCAGTATATCTGGTGGAGGATGAACCCGGGAAAACTCCGGGAAGAACCACCGACCCACTGGAAGTTACTGGCAAGCTTTCTCACATAACCACATTGGCCGAGCCCAAGACTCGAACCCACGCGGACAGAGGTGAGATGGCAGTGATCGGTAAAGGCGAGCGCCTTAGACCACTCGGCCACCCGGGGCCCCTGTGAAATTTGATGGCCATGTGTACGACACTCTGTGCTGCACAGGCTTCTCCCAGAGGGACAACGATGATTTGCTTGCTGCTTTACCGGAGGGACAAAGCCGATTTTATTTCTGCTTTGTGTGTGTTGAATTAATCTGTCTCGTTAGTCTGTTCACATGTCACCATCTAATGTTAGACAACCCGGTGGCTATAATTTGGACAAGTATTGCCATGGGTTTAAAAAGTGTCCGATAAATAGCTATTCGAGTACAATAGAAGAACTAGAAAACGAGTACAATATATACATAAACATTGACAAAATTGTAGAGAATTACATAGTTTCTTCATAAAAGAATTTTAAAGACTTAGATATTATATTTCCAATCAGGAGCATTAGAAGAATAAAATAATGCAAAGACAGATATGTAAATATGCTAAACATTTCAGAAATTTAAAATTATCATTACGTAGGAATAAAAGATATGCAACGACTAATGGTGAATAATTTTGCATCTGGAGAAATATATATTTGTAATAAACACCTGAATAATTTTCCAAAAATTGAAACATTTAATATACACGAAGGACTGTCTAATGTGATAGGAAATAAGATTGACAATTTACAAATGAAATCAAATAATTAAGCACAACAATTAAATTAAAAAATCTGAAAAAAATTGAAAGCTGCTGCTGGTGCATAGTTCAGAACATTAATAATCTTTGATGAATTAGAAAACGGTGTTGATGGGGAAAGAAGTTTCATATAAAAAATGTAAACATATTGGTTTAGGATTTTGTTTACATGTAAAAAGCACCTAGGAAATATTTAAGCCGGTGTAATAGTCCTCCTGCAGTTTACAGAGGGGAAGACTGTATCTGTACTTTTTATTGCGACATGTAAAGAGTTAGCAATTAGCGTGATTAAGGTTTGCAATGGGAAGTCTTTGATGTTTCAAAGAAAACCACGGGAATTTATTCCCATGTTTTTCATAATTTACCAAAATACGATAGCCACAAATTCCTTAAAAACTAATTAAACTAACCCTGATGAGGATTTTAGCATAATACCAACATCAGGTGAGGCCTATATTTTGTTTAATAAATTAAAAAAAATAACACTAAGATTTTTAGAACGTTTAAGATTCCTGAATTCATTCTTAGAAGCACTGGCAAACAATTGACCAAATGATAAGTTCTATGAAACATTAAAGCATGTCGAAGGTATGACAGAAACATATTTGATTAAGGACGTGTATCCTTTTGAGTCTATTCATAATTTTGATTAGCATGACGAAACTAACTTACCGTCAAATGAGAAAATGCATTCGTCCCTAAACATAAAATATTATTTCCGAAAAAAAGTATCAATAGGCAAAAGACGGAACACTTCAAGCTGAAAATGCCTGGTGAGCTTCATGGTGTGATGAAGAATACGCTAGCGCTATGCGATATTTGTGAAGAGTTGTGTTTGTCTGCGACGAAAATTATTAAGTAGTTCCAGGTTACTCATATGATGCGGGCCTAAAGATAACTGAAAAAGAGTTTTAAAATATTGGAGATTTAGATATATACTTGATGATTGAAAACCTAATAAGAGTAGGTGTAAACATTGTTTATTTAAGATATGCAATTATTTAAGGACTATCCTTTAGCTCCAGAGACAAATGAAGGGATAATTAAACATTAAAAAAACACAGTTAGAAGGAAAATGAAAAGGAAATTTATAAAAAGGAAAAAGACTGATGTGCACTTTATATGACAAGAACGATTACATGATTAATTACAAGAAGCTCAAATATTGTATGAGCTTAGGTGTAAAAAAAAATCGCAGGCTGTTTTATTCCTTCAAAAACCTTGAATGTAAAATTCTACCACTCAATAACAAACTGAGAAACAAAGGAATACAAAATGACTTTGAAAAAAAAAATAATACATGATGATGAACAATGAGGTATTCGGTTAAACCATGGAGCAAATAAGGAAAAGAACAGATGTAAGAGTTGTCAAGAATATTAAATCCTTCGAATGATTAGAAACAAACTAAAATGTTAAAAATAGTTACGTGTATCGGTGATAATATTCTTGTAGTTCAGATATAACCAAAATCATATAACGCCGATACATATTGGATTTACAATGTTGGATCTAAGCACGCTTTTTATATCTACCAATTTTAGTATGATGTCCGTAAGGTCGTAGATAACATGAAGCTGATGTATACATATACAGATTCAGTTGTTCTATATATACGCAATATAAAACTTTTTATGATGATATAAAGGATATGTTGGAACAAGTTTAAATGGCATAACTTTCATGGAAACATATGTGACGATTTCATTTCTTGACGAACTTGCCTGATTTCTTATTGACTAAAGTGACGATATTTTTTTAGTTATTCATAGTTGGTTGTGTCATATGATCCTGCTTTATGACTTATAAGTTTGTTTTAATTTTACTTTAGTTTGTCATTCTGTGTCTTTGGGTAGCTCCAACGCATGCATGAGAATTGTGTAAAGGATTAGGGTCGTCTTTTCTGAAAATATTTCCCTTTTCGCTTGGAATTGATTCAACATCCTACTCCTCATCTTCTAGTCGAATAGAGATGTACATCGACTTTTCTTCAGCTAATGTTGACGCGTGTGCGTTTTATGCACAGGCTTCCCTGAAGAACAAAAAGTATAACACCTACAGCATCCATTAGTCACCAACATCATAGCGATTATATTTCTGATTCATCGAATGACTTCACTGGCTAGTGTGAAAGCAGATGCATTGACTGTCACATGAAATGAAAGGAGAATAATCTTAGCCTATAATTCGCATTAGTTCTACACGCACACACAAACACGAAGTTTTTTTTAACTGTTCTTCACTCTTCTGCTTCTTGTATAAGTACGCCATCTTCTCCATGCGTATGCTCTGTGGGCTCTACATTGAAGCATACTGCAAATCGCACGAGGATGTTCAATGATCCTATAGTAAATGCTTCGCTTTCTATGCACTCATAAGTTATTGAATGTAGACTGAAATATCTCTCACAGTTTCTAAATCACTTTTCCCTGGTATACTATCAAACCATTAGGAAAATTGGGGAAAATTACAGCCAATGTCTTTTATTTGTAGCAGGAGTTACTAATACGGAAACCCCTGTAACAAAAAAAATTTTTTTTTATTTGTTTTCATCTTTCAATTTGCTAACTTCAGTACCTAAGAGGTTAGGTACGTACTAGATGACTGTTGTCTCCGTTTCAAGTATGTCTGCTAGGATACATGTATAAACGGCAGATTATGAAAGAAGTGTTTTTGTCTTTTATGTACAGCTACCGACTGAACAATCAAATATCACATCATATAAAGAAACAAGCTTCTCAGTTTTAAAGTCAGTAGGTGTAGCCATTGGTAAAGGTTGTCTTGAGTGTGTATTTCACTTTGAATACGTTATTAATCGTTCATAAATGTAATCTCAGTCATTTTTTATGCAACTAAAGCATTCGGATCTATTCACTGCGTAACTGCATAACGTTGAAATACGTTAGTATCTTCAAACTCTCATTTTCCGCATCAAACCAAATCTGTCGCCAAAGTGGTCGCCCGCAGGCATGCACATAGAGATCGATATCGGAGTAACTGAAAGACTTTTACCAACCAGCAAGGCAGAATGGTGACGTTATTTGTTTAGAGGTCAAATTACTCCCATTGGTTCTGAGGTAGTAAGTTATTAAGTGGAATTTTAGTGACAGTGGTGATTTTTTTAGATCCGTATGTATGAATTGAGTATATCTAGACCAGTAAAGTACAGCACAGAGAAATGTCTCCTTGGTCTTTTCGGAGCTGCGTTGGCTCAGTGGTTAGCGTGCCGGACTCACAACCGAAAGGGTGCGGGTTCGAATCCTACCACCGGACCAGCCTTGATCAGCTACCGTGGTGTGTCATTGATTAAGGCACTTTACTCCAATTGCCTAGGTACTAAATAACCTACATGTGTTGCTGTGCCGTAAAACACCAAACCAAACCAAACCAAATCCTGCATTATTCACCCTTAGGAATGCAGTGTTAAGTTCCTTCACTCTTGATTCTTTGTTTGCAAAATTAAAGATGAAAATAAAAAAACACAAAGACTAAGCAATATAAAAAAGACACAAGTTAAACAAACAAAAAAAAATGGCTAAAATCCCTTTATTTTAAATGGTTTGTTCTGGGGTTTTTTTTTCAAGGAGTATAAGAGTTTATATTTGTATTCGAACATGGAAAAGAAAAGCTAAAGTTGCATTGACTTAAATAGTTTCACCATCTATACAGTAAAAATTGATAGACATCAATATATATTATCTACACAAATTAAGACAAGACTGCAATTATTTCAGTTGGCACCACAGCAACATCCTACACAACCAAAACTGTTAAGGACATAAATTCTTTCATCAGCATAATACAGAAGGCAATGCAATACATTACTGACTTTCTTCAATACATAACTCGTTGAACATATTGCGGCAAAGGTTTCCGAAACAAAAAGTCATCGAAAAAAGCACAAGGCTAGCTGTGCTTTTGCACGCTGAATCCGCCTTGGTGTTGTCTAACTGAGACACCTTGGCTCCAGCGACGAAACTCACCTTCGGTCAGCCGTCCCTAACGTCAAGATGAATCTAACCTAAGAACCTATAGTTGCCGACAACAATCAGTGCTCAATTGCATAGAATCGGCATAACAAAAGTAAATTGACTATTTTGAACTATCGGACATAGCAAACGGTACAATAATTTAAATATCTCCTCGAGAGAGAATTACGTCGTATCTTAGAGCAGAATTTAGATGGCAGATCTATTGTAACAAAATAGATTTTTGCAACAACATGTTATTCTTAACAATTAAAATTGTGACCAACGATGCGTTGTAAATAACACTTATATAAAACTAAATGTGCAATAATTCATTTTCCAAATTTTCAATTTGCAAAGAATATAGCCGATGCCAACAAGCGACGGAAAGTTTGATATGGGCAGTGTTCTTTTCATTACCTTTTCCTCTTTGGGCTATTCTGTTTACTCTGATTTTCCATATCCTCCGTTTGTTCGAGGTCCTCATCTATGTGTTCTAACTCTATTTGCTATATCTTTTGCAAAATAAAGAATATGTTCCTATTTGATTTTATATCTTCTAGTTTTGAAAACAAACTTTGATTTTCTTCACTGCAGTATTAATTCGTTTGACGGTAGGTTTTTAATTTGATTTTCTTCTCTGCAGTGTTAATTCGTTTGACGGTAGGTTAAACGCATCCTTTCTTTGTATTTTTATGGATGCTTCAGCCAGGCTTTCCCCCATATCGTCTTTCCTCAGCTTGTGAAATTTGGTTTGGTTTGGTTTTATGGGTTTAACGCCATTTTTCAGCACATGATAGGCTATACATGGCGGTCAGTATATCTGGTGGAGGATGAACCCGGGAAAACTCCGGGAAGAACCACCGACCCACTGGAAGTTACTGGCAAGCTTTCTCACATAACCACATTGGCCGAGCCCAAGACTCGAACCCACGCGGACAGAGGTGAGATGGCAGTGATCGGTAAAGGCGAGCGCCTTAGACCACTCGGCCACCCGGGGCCCCTGTGAAATTTGATGGCCATGTGTACGACACTCTGTGCTGCACAGGCTTCTCCCAGAGGGACAACGATGATTTGCTTGCTGCTTTACCGGAGGGACAAAGCCGATTTTATTTCTGCTTTGTGTGTGTTGAATTAATCTGTCTCGTTAGTCTGTTCACATGTCACCATCTAATGTTAGACAACCCGGTGGCTATAATTTGGACAAGTATTGCCATGGGTTTAAAAAGTGTCCGATAAATAGCTATTCGAGTACAATAGAAGAACTAGAGAACGAGTACAATATATACATAAACATTGACAAAATTGTAGAGAATTACATAGTTTCTTCATAAAAGAATTTTAAAGACTTAGATATTATATTTCCAATCAGGAGCATTAGAAGAATAAAATATTATTTCCGAAAAAAAGTATCAATAGGCAAAAGACGGAACACTTCAAGCTGAAAATGCCTGGTGAGCTTCATGGTGTGATGAAGAATACGCTAGCGCTATGCGATATTTGTGAAGAGTTGTGTTTGTCTGCGACGAAAATTATTAAGTAGTTCCAGGTTACTCATGTGATGCGGGCCTAAAGATAACTGAAAAAGAGTTTTAAAATATTGGAGATGGAGATATATACTTGATGATTGAAAACCTAATAAGAGTAGGTGTTAACATTGTTTATTTAAGATATGCAATTATTTAAGGACTATCCTTTAGCTCCAGAGACAAATGAAGGGATAATTAAACATTAAAAAAACACAGTTAGAAGGAAAATGAAAAGGAAATTTATAAAAAGGAAAAAGACTGATGTGCACTTTATATGACAAGAACGAGTACATGATTAATTACAAGAAGCTCAAATATTGTATGAGCTTAGGTGTAAAAAAAATCGCAGGCTGTTTTATTCCTTCAAAAACCTTGAATGTAAAATTCTATCACTCAATAACAAACTGAGAAACAAAGGAATACAAAATGACTTTGAAAAAAAAAATAATACATGATGATGAACAATGAGGTATTCGGTTAAACCATGGAGCAAATAAGGAAAAGAACAGATGTAAGAGTTGTCAAGAATATTAAATCCTTCGAATGATTAGAAACAAACTAAAATGTTAAAAATAGTTACGTGTATCGGTGATAATATTCTTGTAGTTCAGATATAACCAAAATCATATAACGCCGATACATATTGGATTTACAATGTTGGATCTAAGCACGCTTTTTATCTATCAATTTTAGTATGATGTCCGTAAGGACGTAGATAACATGAAGCTGATGTATACATATACAGATTTAATTGTTCTATATATAACCAATACAGATTTTTTTATGATGATATAAAGGATATGTTGGAACAAGTTTAAATGGCATAACTTTCATGGAAACATATGTGACGATTTCATTTCTTGACGAACTTGCCTGATTTCTTATTGACTAAAGTGACGATATTTTTTTAGTTATTCATAGTTGGTTGTGTCATATGATCCTGCTTTATGACTTATAAGTTTGTTTTAATTTTACTTTAGTTTGTCATTCTGTGTCTTTGGGTAGCTCCAACGCATGCATGAGAATTGTGTAAAGGATTAGGGTCGTCTTTTCTGAAAATATTTCCCTTTTCGCTTGGAATTGATTCAACATCCTACTCCTCATCTTCTAGTCGAATAGAGATGTACATCGACTTTTCTTCAGCTAATGTTGACGCGTGTGCGTTTTATGCACAGGCTTCCCTGAAGAACAAAAAGTATAACACCTACAGCATCCATTAGTCACCAACATCATAGCGATTATATTTCTGATTCATCGAATGACTTCACTGGCTAGTGTGAAAGCAGATGCATTGACTGTCACATGAAATGAAAGGAGAATAATCTTAGCCTATAATTCGCATTAGTTCTACACGCACACACAAACACGAAGTTTTTTTTAACTGTTCTTCACTCTTCTGCTTCTTGTATAAGTACGCCATCTTCTCCATGCGTATGCTCTGTGGGCTCTACATTGAAGCATACTGCAAATCGCACGAGGATGTTCAATGATCCTATAGTAAATGCTTCGCTTTCTATGCACTCATAAGTTATTGAATGTAGACTGAAATATCTCTCACAGTTTCTAAATCACTTTTCCCTGGTATACTATCAAACCATTAGGAAAATTGGGGAAAATTACAGCCAATGTCTTTTATTTGTAGCAGGAGTTACTAATACGGAAACCCCTGTAACAAAAAATTTTTTTTATTATTTGTTTTCATCTTTCAATTTGCTAACTTCAGTACCTAAGAGGTTAGGTACGTACTAGATGACTGTTGTCTCCGTTTCAAGTATGTCTGCTAGGATACATGTATAAACGGCAGATTATGAAAGAAGTGTTTTTGTCTTTTATGTACAGCTACCGACTGAACAATCAAATATCACATCATATAAAGAAACAAGCTTCTCAGTTTTAAAGTCAGTAGGTCTAGCCATTGGTAAAGGTTGTCTTGAGTGTGTATTTCACTTTGAATACGTTATTAATCGTTCATAAATGTAATCTCAGTCATTTTTTATGCAACTAAAGCATTCGGATCTATTCACTGCGTAACTGCATAACGTTGAAATACGTTAGTATCTTCAAACTCTCATTTTCCGCATCAAACCAAATCTGTCGCCAAAGTGGTCGCCCGCAGGCATGCACATAGAGATCGATATCGGAGTAACTGAAAGACTTTTACCAACCAGCAAGGCAGAATGGTGACGTTATTTGTTTAGAGGTCAAATTACTCCCATTGGTTCTGAGGTAGTAAGTTATTAAGTGGAATTTTAGTGACAGTGGTGATTTTTTTAGATCCGTATGTATGAATTGAGTATATCTAGACCAGTAAAGTACAGCACAGAGAAATGTCTCCTTGGTCTTTTCGGAGCTGCGTTGGCTCAGTGGTTAGCGTGCCGGACTCACAACCGAAAGGGTGCGGGTTCGAATCCTACCACCGGACCAGCCTTGATCAGCTACCGTGGTGTGTCATTGGGTAAGGCACTTTACTCCAATTGCCTAGGTACTAAATAACCTACATGTGTTGCTGTGCCGTAAAACACCAAACCAAACCAAACCAAATCCTGCATTATTCACCCTTAGGAATGCAGTGTTGAGTTCCTTCACTCTTGATTCTTTGTTTGCAAAATTAAAGATGAAAATAAAAAAACACAAAGACTAAGCAATATAAAAAAGACACAAGTTAAACAAACAAAAAAAAATGGCTAAAATCCCTTTATTTTAAATGGTTTGTTCTGGGTTTTTTTTTTCAAGGAGTATAAGAGTTTATATTTGTATTCGAACATGGAAAAGAAAAGCTAAAGTTGCATTGACTTAAATAGTTTCACCATCTATACAGTAAAAATTGATAGACATCAATATATATTATCTACACAAATTAAGACAAGACTGCAATTATTTCAGTTGGCACCACAGCAACATCCTACACAACCAAAACTGTTAAGGACATAAATTCTTTCATCAGCATAATACAGAAGGCAATGCAATACATTACTGACTTTCTTCAATACATAACTCGTTGAACATATTGCGGCAAAGGTTTCCGAAACAAAAAGTCATCGAAAAAAGCACAAGGCTAGCTGTGCTTTTGCACGCTGAATCCGCCTTGGTGTTGTCTAACTGAGACACCTTGGCTCCAGCGACGAAACTCACCTTCGGTCAGCCGTCCCTAACGTCAAGATGAATCTAACCTAAGAACCTATAGTTGCCGACAACAATCAGTGCTCAATTGCATAGAATCGGCATAACAAAAGTAAATTGACTATTTTGAACTATCGGACATAGCAAACGGTACAATAATTTAAATATCTCCTCGAGAGAGAATTACGTCGTATCTTAGAGCAGAATTTAGATGGCAGATCTATTGTAACAAAATAGATTTTTGCAACAACATGTTATTCTTAACAATTAAAATTGTGACCAACGATGCGTTGTAAATAACACTTATATAAAACTAAATGTGCAATAATTCATTTTCCAAATTTTCAATTTGCAAAGAATATAGCCGATGCCAACAAGCGACGGAAAGTTTGATATGGGCAGTGTTCTTTTCATTACCTTTTCCTCTTTGGGCTATTCTGTTTACTCTGATTTTCCATATCCTCCGTTTGTTCGAGGTCCTCATCTATGTGTTCTAACTCTATTTGCTATATCTTTTGCAAAATAAAGAATATGTTCCTATTTGATTTTATATCTTCTAGTTTTGAAAACAAACTTTGATTTTCTTCACTGCAGTATTAATTCGTTTGACGGTAGGTTTTTAATTTGATTTTCTTCTCTGCAGTGTTAATTCGTTTGACGGTAGGTTAAACGCATCCTTTCTTTGTATTTTTATGGATGCTTCAGCCAGGCTTTCCCCCATATCGTCTTTCCTCAGCTTGTGAAATTTGGTTTGGTTTGGTTTTATGGGTTTAACGCCATTTTTCAGCACATGATAGGCTATACATGGCGGTCAGTATATCTGGTGGAGGATGAACCCGGGAAAACTCCGGGAAGAACCACCGACCCACTGGAAGTTACTGGCAAGCTTTCTCACATAACCACATTGGCCGAGCCCAAGACTCGAACCCACGCGGACAGAGGTGAGATGGCAGTGATCGGTAAAGGCGAGCGCCTTAGACCACTCGGCCACCCGGGGCCCCTGTGAAATTTGATGGCCATGTGTACGACACTCTGTGCTGCACAGGCTTCTCCCAGAGGGACAACGATGATTTGCTTGCTGCTTTACCGGAGGGACAAAGCCGATTTTATTTCTGCTTTGTGTGTGTTGAATTAATCTGTCTCGTTAGTCTGTTCACATGTCACCATCTAATGTTAGACAACCCGGTGGCTATAATTTGGACAAGTATTGCCATGGGTTTAAAAAGTGTCCGATAAATAGCTATTCGAGTACAATAGAAGAACTAGAGAACGAGTACAATATATACATAAACATTGACAAAATTGTAGAGAATTACATAGTTTCTTCATAAAAGAATTTTAAAGACTTAGATATTATATTTCCAATCAGGAGCATTAGAAGAATAAAATATTATTTCCGAAAAAAAGTATCAATAGGCAAAAGACGGAACACTTCAAGCTGAAAATGCCTGGTGAGCTTCATGGTGTGATGAAGAATACGCTAGCGCTATGCGATATTTGTGAAGAGTTGTGTTTGTCTGCGACGAAAATTATTAAGTAGTTCCAGGTTACTCATATGATGCGGGCCTAAAGATAACTGAAAAAGAGTTTTAAAATATTGGAGATGGAGATATATACTTGATGATTGAAAACCTAATAAGAGTAGGTGTTAACATTGTTTATTTAAGATATGCAATTATTTAAGGACTATCCTTTAGCTCCAGAGACAAATGAAGGGATAATTAAACATTAAAAAAACACAGTTAGAAGGAAAATGAAAAGGAAATTTATAAAAAGGAAAAAGACTGATGTGCACTTTATATGACAAGAACGAGTACATGATTAATTACAAGAAGCTCAAATATTGTATGAGCTTAGGTGTAAAAAAAATCGCAGGCTGTTTTATTCCTTCAAAAACCTTGAATGTAAAATTCTATCACTCAATAACAAACTGAGAAACAAAGGAATACAAAATGACTTTGAAAAAAAAAATAATACATGATGATGAACAATGAGGTATTCGGTTAAACCATGGAGCAAATAAGGAAAAGAACAGATGTAAGAGTTGTCAAGAATATTAAATCCTTCGAATGATTAGAAACAAACTAAAATGTTAAAAATAGTTACGTGTATCGGTGATAATATTCTTGTAGTTCAGATATAACCAAAATCATATAACGCCGATACATATTGGATTTACAATGTTGGATCTAAGCACGCTTTTTATCTATCAATTTTAGTATGATGTCCGTAAGGACGTAGATAACATGAAGCTGATGTATACATATACAGATTTAATTGTTCTATATATAACCAATACAGATTTTTTTATGATGATATAAAGGATATGTTGGAACAAGTTTAAATGGCATAACTTTCATGGAAACATATGTGACGATTTCATTTCTTGACGAACTTGCCTGATTTCTTATTGACTAAAGTGACGATATTTTTTTAGTTATTCATAGTTGGTTGTGTCATATGATCCTGCTTTATGACTTATAAGTTTGTTTTAATTTTACTTTAGTTTGTCATTCTGTGTCTTTGGGTAGCTCCAACGCATGCATGAGAATTGTGTAAAGGATTAGGGTCGTCTTTTCTGAAAATATTTCCCTTTTCGCTTGGAATTGATTCAACATCCTACTCCTCATCTTCTAGTCGAATAGAGATGTACATCGACTTTTCTTCAGCTAATGTTGACGCGTGTGCGTTTTATGCACAGGCTTCCCTGAAGAACAAAAAGTATAACACCTACAGCATCCATTAGTCACCAACATCATAGCGATTATATTTCTGATTCATCGAATGACTTCACTGGCTAGTGTGAAAGCAGATGCATTGACTGTCACATGAAATGAAAGGAGAATAATCTTAGCCTATAATTCGCATTAGTTCTACACGCACACACAAACACGAAGTTTTTTTTAACTGTTCTTCACTCTTCTGCTTCTTGTATAAGTACGCCATCTTCTCCATGCGTATGCTCTGTGGGCTCTACATTGAAGCATACTGCAAATCGCACGAGGATGTTCAATGATCCTATAGTAAATGCTTCGCTTTCTATGCACTCATAAGTTATTGAATGTAGACTGAAATATCTCTCACAGTTTCTAAATCACTTTTCCCTGGTATACTATCAAACCATTAGGAAAATTGGGGAAAATTACAGCCAATGTCTTTTATTTGTAGCAGGAGTTACTAATACGGAAACCCCTGTAACAAAAAAATTTTTTTATTATTTGTTTTCATCTTTCAATTTGCTAACTTCAGTACCTAAGAGGTTAGGTACGTACTAGATGACTGTTGTCTCCGTTTCAAGTATGTCTGCTAGGATACATGTATAAACGGCAGATTATGAAAGAAGTGTTTTTGTCTTTTATGTACAGCTACCGACTGAACAATCAAATATCACATCATATAAAGAAACAAGCTTCTCAGTTTTAAAGTCAGTAGGTCTAGCCATTGGTAAAGGTTGTCTTGAGTGTGTATTTCACTTTGAATACGTTATTAATCGTTCATAAATGTAATCTCAGTCATTTTTTATGCAACTAAAGCATTCGGATCTATTCACTGCGTAACTGCATAACGTTGAAATACGTTAGTATCTTCAAACTCTCATTTTCCGCATCAAACCAAATCTGTCGCCAAAGTGGTCGCCCGCAGGCATGCACATAGAGATCGATATCGGAGTAACTGAAAGACTTTTACCAACCAGCAAGGCAGAATGGTGACGTTATTTGTTTAGAGGTCAAATTACTCCCATTGGTTCTGAGGTAGTAAGTTATTAAGTGGAATTTTAGTGACAGTGGTGATTTTTTTAGATCCGTATGTATGAATTGAGTATATCTAGACCAGTAAAGTACAGCACAGAGAAATGTCTCCTTGGTCTTTTCGGAGCTGCGTTGGCTCAGTGGTTAGCGTGCCGGACTCACAACCGAAAGGGTGCGGGTTCGAATCCTACCACCGGACCAGCCTTGATCAGCTACCGTGGTGTGTCATTGGGTAAGGCACTTTACTCCAATTGCCTAGGTACTAAATAACCTACATGTGTTGCTGTGCCGTAAAACACCAAACCAAACCAAACCAAATCCTGCATTATTCACCCTTAGGAATGCAGTGTTGAGTTCCTTCACTCTTGATTCTTTGTTTGCAAAATTAAAGATGAAAATAAAAAAACACAAAGACTAAGCAATATAAAAAAGACACAAGTTAAACAAACAAAAAAAAATGGCTAAAATCCCTTTATTTTAAATGGTTTGTTCTGGGTTTTTTTTTTCAAGGAGTATAAGAGTTTATATTTGTATTCGAACATGGAAAAGAAAAGCTAAAGTTGCATTGACTTAAATAGTTTCACCATCTATACAGTAAAAATTGATAGACATCAATATATATTATCTACACAAATTAAGACAAGACTGCAATTATTTCAGTTGGCACCACAGCAACATCCTACACAACCAAAACTGTTAAGGACATAAATTCTTTCATCAGCATAATACAGAAGGCAATGCAATACATTACTGACTTTCTTCAATACATAACTCGTTGAACATATTGCGGCAAAGGTTTCCGAAACAAAAAGTCATCGAAAAAAGCACAAGGCTAGCTGTGCTTTTGCACGCTGAATCCGCCTTGGTGTTGTCTAACTGAGACACCTTGGCTCCAGCGACGAAACTCACCTTCGGTCAGCCGTCCCTAACGTCAAGATGAATCTAACCTAAGAACCTATAGTTGCCGACAACAATCAGTGCTCAATTGCATAGAATCGGCATAACAAAAGTAAATTGACTATTTTGAACTATCGGACATAGCAAACGGTACAATAATTTAAATATCTCCTCGAGAGAGAATTACGTCGTATCTTAGAGCAGAATTTAGATGGCAGATCTATTGTAACAAAATAGATTTTTGCAACAACATGTTATTCTTAACAATTAAAATTGTGACCAACGATGCGTTGTAAATAACACTTATATAAAACTAAATGTGCAATAATTCATTTTCCAAATTTTCAATTTGCAAAGAATATAGCCGATGCCAACAAGCGACGGAAAGTTTGATATGGGCAGTGTTCTTTTCATTACCTTTTCCTCTTTGGGCTATTCTGTTTACTCTGATTTTCCATATCCTCCGTTTGTTCGAGGTCCTCATCTATGTGTTCTAACTCTATTTGCTATATCTTTTGCAAAATAAAGAATATGTTCCTATTTGATTTTATATCTTCTAGTTTTGAAAACAAACTTTGATTTTCTTCACTGCAGTATTAATTCGTTTGACGGTAGGTTTTTAATTTGATTTTCTTCTCTGCAGTGTTAATTCGTTTGACGGTAGGTTAAACGCATCCTTTCTTTGTATTTTTATGGATGCTTCAGCCAGGCTTTCCCCCATATCGTCTTTCCTCAGCTTGTGAAATTTGGTTTGGTTTGGTTTTATGGGTTTAACGCCATTTTTCAGCACATGATAGGCTATACATGGCGGTCAGTATATCTGGTGGAGGATGAACCCGGGAAAACTCCGGGAAGAACCACCGACCCACTGGAAGTTACTGGCAAGCTTTCTCACATAACCACATTGGCCGAGCCCAAGACTCGAACCCACGCGGACAGAGGTGAGATGGCAGTGATCGGTAAAGGCGAGCGCCTTAGACCACTCGGCCACCCGGGGCCCCTGTGAAATTTGATGGCCATGTGTACGACACTCTGTGCTGCACAGGCTTCTCCCAGAGGGACAACGATGATTTGCTTGCTGCTTTACCGGAGGGACAAAGCCGATTTTATTTCTGCTTTGTGTGTGTTGAATTAATCTGTCTCGTTAGTCTGTTCACATGTCACCATCTAATGTTAGACAACCCGGTGGCTATAATTTGGACAAGTATTGCCATGGGTTTAAAAAGTGTCCGATAAATAGCTATTCGAGTACAATAGAAGAACTAGAGAACGAGTACAATATATACATAAACATTGACAAAATTGTAGAGAATTACATAGTTTCTTCATAAAAGAATTTTAAAGACTTAGATATTATATTTCCAATCAGGAGCATTAGAAGAATAAAATATTATTTCCGAAAAAAAGTATCAATAGGCAAAAGACGGAACACTTCAAGCTGAAAATGCCTGGTGAGCTTCATGGTGTGATGAAGAATACGCTAGCGCTATGCGATATTTGTGAAGAGTTGTGTTTGTCTGCGACGAAAATTATTAAGTAGTTCCAGGTTACTCATATGATGCGGGCCTAAAGATAACTGAAAAAGAGTTTTAAAATATTGGAGATGGAGATATATACTTGATGATTGAAAACCTAATAAGAGTAGGTGTTAACATTGTTTATTTAAGATATGCAATTATTTAAGGACTATCCTTTAGCTCCAGAGACAAATGAAGGGATAATTAAACATTAAAAAAACACAGTTAGAAGGAAAATGAAAAGGAAATTTATAAAAAGGAAAAAGACTGATGTGCACTTTATATGACAAGAACGAGTACATGATTAATTACAAGAAGCTCAAATATTGTATGAGCTTAGGTGTAAAAAAAATCGCAGGCTGTTTTATTCCTTCAAAAACCTTGAATGTAAAATTCTATCACTCAATAACAAACTGAGAAACAAAGGAATACAAAATGACTTTGAAAAAAAATAATAATACATGATGATGAACAATGAGGTATTCGGTTAAACCATGGAGCAAATAAGGAAAAGAACAGATGTAAGAGTTGTCAAGAATATTAAATCCTTCGAATGATTAGAAACAAACTAAAATGTTAAAAATAGTTACGTGTATCGGTGATAATATTCTTGTAGTTCAGATATAACCAAAATCATATAACGCCGATACATATTGGATTTACAATGTTGGATCTAAGCACGCTTTTTATCTATCAATTTTAGTATGATGTCCGTAAGGACATAGATAACATGAAGCTGATGTATACATATACAGATTTAATTGTTCTATATATAACCAATACAGATTTTTTTATGATGATATAAAGGATATGTTGGAACAAGTTTAAATGGCATAACTTTCATGGAAACATATGTGACGATTTCATTTCTTGACGAACTTGCCTGATTTCTTATTGACTAAAGTGACGATATTTTTTTAGTTATTCATAGTTGGTTGTGTCATATGATCCTGCTTTATGACTTATAAGTTTGTTTTAATTTTACTTTAGTTTGTCATTCTGTGTCTTTGGGTAGCTCCAACGCATGCATGAGAATTGTGTAAAGGATTAGGGTCGTCTTTTCTGAAAATATTTCCCTTTTCGCTTGGAATTGATTCAACATCCTACTCCTCATCTTCTAGTCGAATAGAGATGTACATCGACTTTTCTTCAGCTAATGTTGACGCGTGTGCGTTTTATGCACAGGCTTCCCTGAAGAACAAAAAGTATAACACCTACAGCATCCATTAGTCACCAACATCATAGCGATTATATTTCTGATTCATCGAATGACTTCACTGGCTAGTGTGAAAGCAGATGCATTGACTGTCACCTGAAATGAAAGGAGAATAATCTTAGCCTATAATTCGCATTAGTTCTACACGCACACACAAACACGAAGTTTTTTTTAACTGTTCTTCACTCTTCTGCTTCTTGTATAAGTACGCCATCTTCTCCATGCGTATGCTCTGTGGGCTCTACATTGAAGCATACTGCAAATCGCACGAGGATGTTCAATAATCCTATAGTAAATGCTTCGCTTTCTATGCACTCATAAGTTATTGAATGTAGACTGAAATATCTCTCACAGTTTCTAAATCACTTTTCCCTGGTATACTATCAAACCATTAGGAAAATTGGGGAAAATTACAGCCAATGTCTTTTATTTGTAGCAGGAGTTACTAATACGGAAACCCCTGTAACAAAAAAATTTTTTTATTATTTGTTTTCATCTTTCAATTTGCTAACTTCAGTACCTAAGAGGTTAGGTACGTACTAGATGACTGTTGTCTCCGTTTCAAGTATGTCTGCTAGGATACATGTATAAACGGCAGATTATGAAAGAAGTGTTTTTGTCTTTTATGTACAGCTACCGACTGAACAATCAAATATCACATCATATAAAGAAACAAGCTTCTCAGTTTTAAAGTCAGTAGGTCTAGCCATTGGTAAAGGTTGTCTTGAGTGTGTATTTCACTTTGAATACGTTATTAATCGTTCATAAATGTAATCTCAGTCATTTTTTATGCAACTAAAGCATTCGGATCTATTCACTGCGTAACTGCATAACGTTGAAATACGTTAGTATCTTCAAACTCTCATTTTCCGCATCAAACCAAATCTGTCGCCAAAGTGGTCGCCCGCAGGCATGCACATAGAGATCGATATCGGAGTAACTGAAAGACTTTTACCAACCAGCAAGGCAGAATGGTGACGTTATTTGTTTAGAGGTCAAATTACTCCCATTGGTTCTGAGGTAGTAAGTTATTAAGTGGAATTTTAGTGACAGTGGTGATTTTTTTAGATCCGTATGTATGAATTGAGTATATCTAGACCAGTAAAGTACAGCACAGAGAAATGTCTCCTTGGTCTTTTCGGAGCTGCGTTGGCTCAGTGGTTAGCGTGCCGGACTCACAACCGAAAGGGTGCGGGTTCGAATCCTACCACCGGACCAGCCTTGATCAGCTACCGTGGTGTGTCATTGGGTAAGGCACTTTACTCCAATTGCCTAGGTACTAAATAACCTACATGTGTTGCTGTGCCGTAAAACACCAAACCAAACCAAACCAAATCCTGCATTATTCACCCTTAGGAATGCAGTGTTGAGTTCCTTCACTCTTGATTCTTTGTTTGCAAAATTAAAGATGAAAATAAAAAAACACAAAGACTAAGCAATATAAAAAAGACACAAGTTAAACAAACAAAAAAAAATGGCTAAAATCCCTTTATTTTAAATGGTTTGTTCTGGGTTTTTTTTTTCAAGGAGTATAAGAGTTTATATTTGTATTCGAACATGGAAAAGAAAAGCTAAAGTTGCATTGACTTAAATAGTTTCACCATCTATACAGTAAAAATTGATAGACATCAATATATATTATCTACACAAATTAAGACAAGACTGCAATTATTTCAGTTGGCACCACAGCAACATCCTACACAACCAAAACTGTTAAGGACATAAATTCTTTCATCAGCATAATACAGAAGGCAATGCAATACATTACTGACTTTCTTCAATACATAACTCGTTGAACATATTGCGGCAAAGGTTTCCGAAACAAAAAGTCATCGAAAAAAGCACAAGGCTAGCTGTGCTTTTGCACGCTGAATCCGCCTTGGTGTTGTCTAACTGAGACACCTTGGCTCCAGCGACGAAACTCACCTTCGGTCAGCCGTCCCTAACGTCAAGATGAATCTAACCTAAGAACCTATAGTTGCCGACAACAATCAGTGCTCAATTGCATAGAATCGGCATAACAAAAGTAAATTGACTATTTTGAACTATCGGACATAGCAAACGGTACAATAATTTAAATATCTCCTCGAGAGAGAATTACGTCGTATCTTAGAGCAGAATTTAGATGGCAGATCTATTGTAACAAAATAGATTTTTGCAACAACATGTTATTCTTAACAATTAAAATTGTGACCAACGATGCGTTGTAAATAACACTTATATAAAACTAAATGTGCAATAATTCATTTTCCAAATTTTCAATTTGCAAAGAATATAGCCGATGCCAACAAGCGACGGAAAGTTTGATATGGGCAGTGTTCTTTTCATTACCTTTTCCTCTTTGGGCTATTCTGTTTACTCTGATTTTCCATATCCTCCGTTTGTTCGAGGTCCTCATCTATGTGTTCTAACTCTATTTGCTATATCTTTTGCAAAATAAAGAATATGTTCCTATTTGATTTTATATCTTCTAGTTTTGAAAACAAACTTTGATTTTCTTCACTGCAGTATTAATTCGTTTGACGGTAGGTTTTTAATTTGATTTTCTTCTCTGCAGTGTTAATTCGTTTGACGGTAGGTTAAACGCATCCTTTCTTTGTATTTTTATGGATGCTTCAGCCAGGCTTTCCCCCATATCGTCTTTCCTCAGCTTGTGAAATTTGGTTTGGTTTGGTTTTATGGGTTTAACGCCATTTTTCAGCACATGATAGGCTATACATGGCGGTCAGTATATCTGGTGGAGGATGAACCCGGGAAAACTCCGGGAAGAACCACCGACCCACTGGAAGTTACTGGCAAGCTTTCTCACATAACCACATTGGCCGAGCCCAAGACTCGAACCCACGCGGACAGAGGTGAGATGGCAGTGATCGGTAAAGGCGAGCGCCTTAGACCACTCGGCCACCCGGGGCCCCTGTGAAATTTGATGGCCATGTGTACGACACTCTGTGCTGCACAGGCTTCTCCCAGAGGGACAACGATGATTTGCTTGCTGCTTTACCGGAGGGACAAAGCCGATTTTATTTCTGCTTTGTGTGTGTTGAATTAATCTGTCTCGTTAGTCTGTTCACATGTCACCATCTAATGTTAGACAACCCGGTGGCTATAATTTGGACAAGTATTGCCATGGGTTTAAAAAGTGTCCGATAAATAGCTATTCGAGTACAATAGAAGAACTAGAGAACGAGTACAATATATACATAAACATTGACAAAATTGTAGAGAATTACATAGTTTCTTCATAAAAGAATTTTAAAGACTTAGATATTATATTTCCAATCAGGAGCATTAGAAGAATAAAATATTATTTCCGAAAAAAAGTATCAATAGGCAAAAGACGGAACACTTCAAGCTGAAAATGCCTGGTGAGCTTCATGGTGTGATGAAGAATACGCTAGCGCTATGCGATATTTGTGAAGAGTTGTGTTTGTCTGCGACGAAAATTATTAAGTAGTTCCAGGTTACTCATGTGATGCGGGCCTAAAGATAACTGAAAAAGAGTTTTAAAATATTGGAGATGGAGATATATACTTGATGATTGAAAACCTAATAAGAGTAGGTGTTAACATTGTTTATTTAAGATATGCAATTATTTAAGGACTATCCTTTAGCTCCAGAGACAAATGAAGGGATAATTAAACATTAAAAAAACACAGTTAGAAGGAAAATGAAAAGGAAATTTATAAAAAGGAAAAAGACTGATGTGCACTTTATATGACAAGAACGAGTACATGATTAATTACAAGAAGCTCAAATATTGTATGAGCTTAGGTGTAAAAAAAATCGCAGGCTGTTTTATTCCTTCAAAAACCTTGAATGTAAAATTCTATCACTCAATAACAAACTGAGAAACAAAGGAATACAAAATGACTTTGAAAAAAAAAATAATACATGATGATGAACAATGAGGTATTCGGTTAAACCATGGAGCAAATAAGGAAAAGAACAGATGTAAGAGTTGTCAAGAATATTAAATCCTTCGAATGATTAGAAACAAACTAAAATGTTAAAAATAGTTACGTGTATCGGTGATAATATTCTTGTAGTTCAGATATAACCAAAATCATATAACGCCGATACATATTGGATTTACAATGTTGGATCTAAGCACGCTTTTTATCTATCAATTTTAGTATGATGTCCGTAAGGACGTAGATAACATGAAGCTGATGTATACATATACAGATTTAATTGTTCTATATATAACCAATACAGATTTTTTTATGATGATATAAAGGATATGTTGGAACAAGTTTAAATGGCATAACTTTCATGGAAACATATGTGACGATTTCATTTCTTGACGAACTTGCCTGATTTCTTATTGACTAAAGTGACGATATTTTTTTAGTTATTCATAGTTGGTTGTGTCATATGATCCTGCTTTATGACTTATAAGTTTGTTTTAATTTTACTTTAGTTTGTCATTCTGTGTCTTTGGGTAGCTCCAACGCATGCATGAGAATTGTGTAAAGGATTAGGGTCGTCTTTTCTGAAAATATTTCCCTTTTCGCTTGGAATTGATTCAACATCCTACTCCTCATCTTCTAGTCGAATAGAGATGTACATCGACTTTTCTTCAGCTAATGTTGACGCGTGTGCGTTTTATGCACAGGCTTCCCTGAAGAACAAAAAAATATAACACCTACAGCATCCATTAGTCACCAACATCATAGCGATTATATTTCTGATTCATCGAATGACTTCACTGGCTAGTGTGAAAGCAAATGCATTGACTGTCACATGAAATGATGAAATGAAAGGAGAATAATCTTAGCCTATAATTCGCATTAGTTCTACACGCACACACAAACACGAAGTTTTTTTTAACTGTTCTTCACTCTTCTGCTTCTTGTATAAGTACGCCATCTTCTCCATGCGTATGCTCTGTGGGCTCTACATTGAAGCATACTGCTAATCGCACGAGAATGTTCAATGATCCTATAGTAAATGCTTCGCTTTCATTGCACTTATATGTTATTGAATGTAGACTGAAATATCTCTCACAGTTTCTAAATCACTTTTCCCTGGTATACTATCAAACCATTAGGAAAATTGGGGAAAATTACAGCCAATGTCTTTTATTTGTAGCAGGAGTTACTAATACGGAAACCCCAGTAACAAAAAAACAAAAAAAAAAAAAAAAAAAAAAAAAAAAAAAAAAGCAAGTATTGTGCTCTCAAGGTATGACGTCATGGATTTCTGTAAACTCCTCTTGTCACACCCTATGGTCACAAAATCGTCCCACGTTGCGGCTGAACGAGTGCGTTGATAGAAATTCCGTTCCGCGAGTTGAATGGAGCCGATATTCGAAGAATAAGACAGAAGGATATAAGGAGATTAGCGATATCGTACTTCACGCCTCGAGAAATTGATATCGAATAATTTCACAGAAGAAAATTATTCATTCAAGACTTTAAAACTTGGATGAATTATCCACTGAAATATAAAGAAAGATCTTAAATTTACAACAAAAGAAGGTGACCTATCGCTCAAATTTCAAAAATCCAACATGAAAATAAAATCCTGAAATCTCACCTCTGTACGTATTATTTGAAAATGATAAATATTTATTCTGTAATCAGGTTGAATTAAGTAGATAACGTGTGAACGTTGCAAATATAAAAAAATTAGTTTATACTTTTACCACAACGGATACACATAAATGTTTGCTGATTGATTTTCAATACGTAATCATTTGCTACCGGTAAAATTAAAATTATTATCAGCACTATTCTGATTTTTTACGTCAAAAGTTGAGCATACTTTTTTTATTAGAAAGTTAGATGAATTAAAAATATCGTTCTTGTTTGGTACTATTCCCATTATCAAGACTACTTACCTTTACATTGCTCTGACGATCACGTCCTTCTCGTTAATGGCTTCATCTATCTTATAATTGAGTAACTTCATAGTCTTACTTTTACTATACGCACAATGACAACTTGATATATTGGGGTCACTCATCAAAAAACACGTGCAATATGAGAACAATGAAAGCGAAACACAATTCGATCATGTGATGTCCAAAGGATGTAGACGGGTATTATTATCTAAAGTTGATAGTCTTATTGTTGTTTTTGTTGCTAATTTTGTTGTCGTGGTTGTTTCTGTTGGTGGTAATTGTCTCTGGTGTGTAAGGTAGCATTACAACTCGTTGCACATAGTTTCTTTGCCAGAAATTTTAGGTAAGCCATGCTTCGTCAATGTTAGAGCGCTGCTCACTACTGGTTCATCCACTTCTTATTGGAATCCTCAGCAAATCATTTCACATAGAAAGCGAAACCGTAGCATGCTACTGTGGACTAATATATGGCCCTTTCAATCTGATTTTAAGGCCTATTTTCTTACAAGTTATATTTTTACAGCCACGTTCTCATATTTTAGATAGATAATGGAAATCAGTTTTATTCTGTTTTTTGTTGGTTTTAACGGCACTTTTTATACATTGTTGGTTTTATCATGCTAAGGAAATGGGAGCTAAGTGCCTTTCCCAAGGACACACTGAAACATCCGACCGAGCTGGCCTGGGTGGGTATCGAACTCGCGACACATGGATTACGAGTCCGACGTTCTACCAACTGAGCTAACGAGTCTGCCCTAATGGAAATCAGAGCAGATAATTCGAAATTATTACTAAATTCATTTTTCCCCCTATTATTGAGCAAATTGAGGATGTTATAAGCTGAACAAGGCGTAGTACGGCCTAATACGTATTTGGACACGTGAAACCATGGCACTGTCGATCCCTTGCTTTGCTTACCGTTTAGTTTCCTCACACACACACACACACACACACACACACATACGGTGTGCTAAGCTTTCGGATTCTATAAACAATTTACCACTGTAATACGACTCGCTTTTGTAATTAAATATACATTCATATTTCACAAAAGGTAAGATTATGTAACATCAAAGTTGACATTAATATAATTTACCTTTGGATGATAAATAATGCGTTCTTTGTCCTGTGGTATTTTTGTACTGCCTAAGAATTTTTGGGAAACTGAACCGTCGCGTCTACACTGGTTACTTCAGACGTATAAAACATAGAATCACACAAAAGTTAGTCGGTACGCAATTATATTTGGTACTCGCCGATGTTGGATTATTACCTCTGATAGACAGATGTTTAAAATAGAGATACAATGGATAATAGATACATTTTATTTAGAGTAGGTTTGCATTTAAATAATAAGAAACATTAGCACCTTGGAGCTTTTTTATATCTATAAAGACTAAAATAACAACATACATTTTAATTATGTAACTAGGTATTCAATATTTTGTTTGTTGCAAAAATATTTTTTTTAACATGCAGTTTCTATCTAAAACTTTTGTGCAGAGTAATCAACCTATACTAATAGATTCTAATCAAAAATAACACGCAGAGTTAAGCGTACATGTGTAAGGTTTGGTGAGTAAACACTTAGGATGCAGTTTTGCACGCATAAAAAATATAAATAAACACGGACAAAGAGTTGAACGATACTATTCATATACATAAAGAGAGAACACATCAAATTCTGTCTGGTTTTGTGGGTTTAACGCCATTTTTCAGCACATAATAGGATATACATGGCGGCTAGTATACTTTGCGGAGGAAGAACCAGGGAAAATCTAGGTAAGAATCACCGATTCATGGGAAGCTACTGGCAAGCTTTCTCACATACCCACTCGAACCCATGGGAAGCTACTGGCAAGCTTTATCACATACCCACTCGAACCCATGGGAAGCTACTGGCAAGCTACCTCACATACCCACTCGAATCCATGGGAAGCTACTGGCAAGCTTTCTCACATACCCACTCGAATCCACGCTGACAGAGGCGAGATGTCAGTGATCTTGTAAAGCCAGGCGCCTTAGACAACTCTGCAACAATGGGGTACCCATAAGATTAGTATAAAATACTCGAGAAACATATAAGAGCAATACAGAGCAAGTAACAGCATAAACAAGAAACATATAAGAGAACAAGACAGAGTAAGTAACAGCATAAACAAGAAACATATATGAGAACAAGACAGAGCAAGTAACAGCATAAACAAGAAACATGTATCAGAACAAGACAGAGCAAGTAACAGTATAAACAAGAAACATATATGAGAACAATAGACGGGTGTTAAAAGCATCTGAAAGCAACAAGCAAAACTACAGAACTTAAAGCAACTAAAAACTATGAGTTAAAAACTAAAACACTACACACGCAGCAGAGTTAAAATAAAAGATATACCTTTAAAATGGGGAGAAAGATCCAACTAAAACTTAGTGTATGCAACATACGGGCAACTAAAAGCTATAAACCAAGAGTGTCAAACATACGGCCCGCCAGACTCATTATTTTTTATTATTATTATTTATTATTATTTATATCAAATCCGGCCCGCCATAGCAAATGAGTTTGACACCCTGCTATAAACAAATATACATGTCTAAAAACTAAAACACTGCACATGCAGCAGTGTGACAGCAGCAGCAACTTCTTGACTTGTGTTTACGTATCGAACATTCGCATAAATCGCTTTTAGACCAGGACTTTCAGAGGAATTTAAATTTGTGAAAATCTGAGTTGCTAAAAAATTGTTTGAGAGATAATTCCCAAGTTTTGCTGCTTCATATATAATAGATTGGATCCCATACCTGGATGATGTTATATATGGAATCTCCGAGGTGTTTGCATAACTAAATGAGTAAGAATATTTTTGAAACTACCAGATCATTTAAGTAGATTGGACATTACTTGTCTAAAATTGTGAAAATCTCAAGTGCCATGGTCTTCAACCGTTGTATGTAGAGATGACACATCCGCCAAATCCAAGTGTTCAGAGTAAGGTTTCTTGCGTTCATTAAAGTTAAATGTCCGAACTCTTTCTCTGAGTTTTTCAAGTTTTTTCACATTAGTGAGACTGCTGAAAAGCCAGGTTATGGGTCAGACGTTTAAGTTTGTCATGATGAAAGAGTGATACACTGCCAGTTTTCCTTTCAATTCGTCTGAGCACACTTAATTGTTTAGATACTTTTTGACAAATCTCAATGATTTGCTGATTAAAGTTTAGCATAAAATCCAAAGTGACTTCCATGATTTGTACTGACTTTCAACAAGAGATATATGTCTCGTTGGTGGAGAAAATCTCAAGAGATTCTTTAATTTTCTTGCCAAGTACAATAGCTTGGACCTTAGCAGGGTTTGTTTGCATTACATTGTCTGAAAACTACCTAATCAAATTAGTGCATTTAGTTTCCAATGTAGATTTCATAACATTTAAGTTGTGGTGAACATTAGCAAGTGTGTAGCCATCAGCATAGTTATATAGATCAGAATCATTTATGAAAAAGATATCATTAATAAAATTGTTAAAAAGTATGGGTCTTAGAACTGACCCCTGAGGTACCCCTTTATAGACATATGCCCATAAACTAGTTCAGTTTCCTACTTTGACACATTGTCTTCTGTTTAAGAGGTAATCTGCCATAGTGTTCACTGCTGAAAGTCCATATTCGGCTATGCCGCCAGCTTCTGGAGGAGGAGTTTGTAGGATAAACAGCCAAATGTTTTGGATAAATCCACCAACATGACTGCAGCATAATTGTTTTGGTCTAGAGCTAAGCTCCAATTCAATAATAGTCTAATTTGGGTAATATGACGGCATAAACTGTTTCTGAAAGCGGAAAGGTATGGGTGTAAAATGTTTTCAATGTAATTATTAATTTGGGTCACAGAATTCGTTCAAAGAGTTTTGATATAGTTGAGAGAACACTAACTGGACGATAGTTTTATTTATCAAGTAGGTCATTTTTCTTTTCTTTTATATTGTGACAATCTGGGTTTCCTTGAGACTGGTTGGGAAACTATTTTGATCAAGGCTGCAGTTTATCAGTTTTTTAATAGGACGAGTCATTTATGGACATCCAAGTTTTAATAGTTTAGGTGAAATAAGATCAAATAAAATTGCCTTTATAACACTATTATTAGATATGGCTTTTGCTGTAGAATCTTCAGTGATATGATAGAAATAAAAATTATTTTTGACATATAAAGTTCTCTTTGATACCCTCTATGCTAGGTTGTTCGCCGTTGGGTAGGTGGTTACTTCCTATGTCTTAAGAAACATTTATGAATAAATCATTGGAAAATCTCTGTTGCACAGGCCTAATCGGAACAAATCTCAGCATTTTCATGCTGGATAATCGAGTTCTGTGATAAAACACCTTTATTTACCTGAAAAGGAGACTCGAAGATATGAAGAGCAGATGTATTGCTACATTTAATTAGACAGATTTAATTACATTGTCTCATATTGTTGAAGCCCTCTCATACATTTAATTTGTCTATTTCCTTGATGTCAAGAAGTTAATGTTTCGTCTGCTAATCAACCACATACCAAGACTCTCTAGAGATCTTACAGCAGTAATCTTACTGTATCAGCAAGTATCCCATTCACTGTCCAGATATACTCTAGCGTTATTAATTGCTTCAGACTTCAGAAGCACATGCATGCGCCATTACAAGTTTATTCCTACTTTAAAACATGTCTATTACTACACTACTATACACGACATCTTTAGGAGCACTGAGCAAAATTTTGCAGATCTGAGGGAAAACATGAACATAATAAACAATCAGAACGTAGATTACACAAACTGTTTATTTGTTTTGTTTTTTTTTAAAATTCACAGTAAGACTTTTGATCTCTCACATAATGTCAAAAGTGCAAAATGTATAAGGAGATGATTAATTAAAACGAAATTTATATTTACAGCATTCGTGAGGTCATGAAACTTGAAAATCGAAGCGAAGGCTGTTCATGTATAGTGTGTAATCGATGTTCATGCTTCATAACTTCCTGAATCCTTTAAAATATGAAGTTCAATTCTCATAATTACAAATATATAAATATTTTTATATACTGTATCAAAGAATCACAGGAAATAAATAGCAAAACCACATTTAACCACTGTGTACAAATAGTGTCGAAGCACACAGGGGCGCCTGAATACATAAATAGTTCCTTTCTGGTTTAATGAACTAAACAACTTCTAGTTTTCTGCGTCACATCAAACGAATTTAACCAACGATAATGCTTCATAGAAATACCTGGCAATTTTTAAAAATTTCTTCATGATGACATTGGCTTTCTAGGAAGATAAAATTTTTTGATCAAAAGAGCAATCAAAACCAGACAATTCTATAATGACCAGAAATTTAGTTATCACAATGCCAGAATGTGTGTTTTCTTCAAATCTATTTATATATGTGTGTGTGTGTATGTGTGTCTCTTCTTTATTTCTGAACTTTGCAATGTTAACATCATATATATATATATATATATATATATATATATATATATATATATATATATATATATATCAAGCAACTGTATCATTACATATCAAAAGAAGTCTGATAGCTAAATGTTTGGTCCGGTATCACAGTAATAATAGGAATGTAAAGAAAGACGAGATGTGGCTTAATCTCTTAATCTCTTTGAAAACTTCGACTGTTTGTCTCGCTCCTTACAGGTGCTAGTTACACATTTTGACATAACTTACCTGAAAGAAAGAAACTATAGTAAAAAATAGTAAATGAGTAAAACATTGCAATTATCAAAGGCAAAAACGTGTAGAAGTTTTCCGCTACATTTCAAAGATGGTGTAAAAACTTGGTTTGAACAAATTTAGTATCTCTGTGAATATTATAATGTCAAAATTTCATCTATATAATATGTGTATGCTGTAAACAGCTGAGCGAGTTCTCTTATAGCTGTACACAGTTGCTTGAGTTCTGTGTAAGCTGTACACAGCTGCTTGAGTTCTGTGTAAGCTGTACACAGCTGCTTGAGTTCTGTGTAAGTTGTACATAGCTGCTTGAGTTCTGTGTAAGCTGTACACAGCTGCTTGAGTTCTGTGTAAGTTGTACATAGCTGCTTGAGTTCTGTGTAAGCTGTACACAGCTGCTTGAGTTCTGTGTAAGCTGTACATAGCTGCTTGAGTTCTGTGTAAGTTGTACACAGTTGCTTGAGTTCTGTGTAAGTTGTACACAGCTGCTTGAGTTCTGTGTAAGCTGTGCATAGATGCTTGAGTTCTGTGTAAGCTGTACACAGTTGCTTGAGTTCTGTGTAAGTTGTACATAGCTGCTTGAGTTCTGTGTAAGTTGTACACAGCTGCTTGAGTTCTGTGTAAGCTGTAAACAACTTCTTTAGTTCTGTGTAAGTTGTACATAGCTGCTTGAGTTCTGTGTAAGCTGTGCACAGCTGCTTGAGTTCTGGGTAAGCTGTACACAGCTGCTTGAGTTCTGGGTAAGTTGGTCACAGCTGCTTGAGTTTTGTGTAAGCTGTAAACAGCTTCTTGAGTTCTGTGTAAGCTGTATACAGCTGCCTGAGTCCTGTGTAAGCTGTAAACAGCTGCTCGAGTTCATGTGGAAGCTGTAAACAGCTGCTTCAGTTCAAGTTGTTATGTTTTACTTGATATAATTGATATATATTTTCAAATATTTCTATTCGTATATTTTGCTTTTGGTTTGTGCTTTATTTTTCATGTTCTCTCTACATATCTCATCGACATTAATTTCAGAATAAGCCATTCCGAACTGGAGGCAGTAGCCTTCATAATGTAGAGACATCAACATCCAGTACAGAAAATGCAAATATAATAAGAGACGGTGTATTTGTTAAACCCGAGGCGATGTTATTTTGTGTCGTCAAACATACTTGAGGGCAGTACATTTTCAGCGTTATCAGCATAAATCTAGCGTTAATATGTAATCCAATAAACTCAGAAACTTTTAATCAGAATTTTCCATATTAGATCTTTCTACCGTTTACGTCCATATCATATTACAATGATTTCAGTGATGTACCATGTGGTATATATATATATATATATATATATATATATATATATATATATATATATATATATATATATATATATATATATATATATATACACACACACACACACACACACACACACACACACACTGCTGTGAAGGCGTAGACCATGAGCTGCCGTCGCTTAACGGTCCACGCTGTTTATTCTATTTTTTATTTCAATCAAACAGCACAGATCCTGTACCACCGGTCCATTATGTGACGATAAATCTGGGTCCACGCTGTTCATTTTATTTTATTTATGATTTCAAATGAACAGCGTACACAAGGAACTACCTGCCCATTATCCGAAGACAGACCTGGGTCCATGCTTGTCGCAATTAGATGCGCGTTAAATATTCAAATGCTGCATTACAAACTACATCTAATATAAAGTCAAGTATCATCAGTAATGGCTATTCTTAGACTACGACTTGCTCTTGTGTTTCCATAGCAACTGTTTACAGCTGTTAAATGAAACGCATATATCTGTCTTTTTCAGAGTATGGCAGTGACAAAGGATATTGACCATGTGATGACAAGCCGACTGTGATACAGTAGACATCTAACAGAAGAAATATTCAGCAGACATTTGGAAGTACAGAAAGCCCCATATGAGACCTAAACCATCATTAAAATAGCTTTTGCTGACACAAAGGGGAATTAAAAGATGGTGCACAGCCGACTGTGATACATAAGACTTCTAACGGAAGATATATTTATCAAACACGAGGAAATCAGCAAACTTACATCTTAAATCGAAACCTTCGCCCAAAATGGCTTTTGCTGACTAAAAAGAGAAATAAACGCTGGCACTTAGCCGACTGTGATTAGTTGTGAAACAAAGGAAATATTTACAAGATAGTTTGAATTCAAGACAGTTTAATCTGGGACCGAAACCTTTGCTCAAAAATGACTGTTGCTGAATCGAAGGATAATTATCTAGCCCTAATCATACAATGGATCGAAAACAACAACACTACAGACCATGTAGATTTTACGCAACCTCACATCAAGCGTTCTTTAAGGTATGTTTATCCCATTTTCATGTTTCTCCATGCCATGGTTGGCATCGTGGGATTGGTTGGAAACATCGCCATGATCATAGTCCTGGGAAAAAGAACCTTGTACCATGATCAGACATTCTTCCTTCTAGGAAATCTGGCCTTTTCTGACCTGATCAAATGCCTTTTCGTGTTGCCCATGTCGTTAGCAAATATGCTAATTCAAAACTGGATATTCGGAAGTTTCATGTGCTTCTTTTTGCCAATGATTCAGCTCTTCCCTATCCATGCCTCCATGCTGACCTTTTTGATGATTGCCATTGATAGATACAGACAGATTGTAAACCCGTTCAAGGCTCGAGTTCCAGCCGGATTGTGTACCATTGCTGTATGGGTAGCTGCTGTTTGCGTAGTTCTACCTCACGCCGTTTACATCAAATATATTGACCTTGGTGCCTTTTTGGGCGAAAGGTTCAATGGAATCGGGATCTGCTACGTCAACATGGAGAAACATATAGAAGAGTACCTTCGTGCAATGTTTGTCACGCTATACGCCATGCCGCTTGCAATCATTGGATTTCTCTACGTTAAAGTCTCGGCAGAACTGAAGGCGAGAGAGTCCTCTCCTATCTACGTTCATTACAGTGTCAGGAATGAAAGCCCTCGTGATTCCCAGTTCCAAGATGAAATTTCGTCAAAAGTGACTTGGGCCAATGATTCAGAACATGGCATCAACATAAATTCTTCCAATTCTAAGGACTTCAACGAGCGTGCGACGCGCGACAGCGATGATGACCTTGATATTGCCAAAGAAAAGCGTACCCATAACTATCTGATTGCCATGGTGACATTTTTCGCCATGTGCTGGTGTCCTCTGAACATCCTCATCCTCGTGAATTATTTTGTCCATGAAGACGAGGACAATACAGGCCATATAGATATTACTTACATAACTTTCTCTTGGTTTGGGTTCCTATCTACTTGTGTGAACCCTATACTCTTTGCATCCTGGCGCATGCCCAATACCACGAAGGACAGATTAAAAGGTTACTTCAGGTTTAGCAATAAGAGACGCCGTTCCTCTCAAGTGAGTCGCACAACCTGTGCAGAAAGTTTTGTCACACCTCCGACTCCATCCCCAAAAGAATCGCGACGTTTGCCGAAAAAACCCGTGTCTTACTCAAATGGATTGTCACCTTATCATGCCACAGTACTCTGAACAAGACAGTGCTTGAAACAAAGTGGCCTTACAGAATGAGACAGCTTATCAAAATAGTTGTGAAAATTCTACATTTGTTTTGGGTGTGTTTTGTGTTGTTTTTGGGAAGAGGGGGTGGGGGTTGGGGGTTAGAGGACATGCATAGTCTGATATGGGAGCACTTCAGCAAATGAAGACATCCAGGGACGGAAATTTTTTTTTATTCAAAGATACTGTGAATATGATAAAAAGATTATTTGCTCATTTTTTGTCATTTTAATTTTGCTTTATATGTCTGAACGTACTTAGAATGTGGACTCTAGTCATTTTCTGTTGATGATGTGAAGCTTATCTCTTCTTTAAAATGGGCTTCTTTATGCGAGACAAACCATGCTGACAAAACGAAATCAGTTGTATACTTTCAAATACATGAATTCGAATAAAATTGTTCTCTGATGTACTTGATTTTAATTATAACTGAAGTAGAACAATAGTTATTCAACATTTCATGTAATGACCCGTATTAGATGGGCTGGGAAATCAATCGAGTCCGTTAAGTATAATTGATTTTTCAAGTTTTTGAAAAGTAAATTACATATTATTTTGTAGTGCCTTTGAATGGTTTCTCTTTTTCAATTGTCCGTAAGTGGTAAATCTAAGCGTTTAATTTTAGTTCTCATACATTTGAAATTTCTTTCACAATCAAAATAAAATCTTAATTTGGAGAGCAGCTATTGAAGTATGTATAATAACCTTTGAGTGTTGATATTGTTTTCTCTGAGTTTGATGGTACATATTCAAGTTTAGATTCTTATTCCAAAATATACCTTTAAAAAAAGTAATAAATTAGTATGCATTTTCTGCTAAAAAAAACTGTATCTGAACCTTCTTTATCATAGTATTACTGTAAAATAACCCATATTTTAAGAAATTGTGATATTAATGAAAATGCATCAATGTACTACATATATTTCAGGGCCCTTGCTCTATATTGGTCTCATCGAAACACTACTATAGCAGATTCAGAGAAAAGAAAAATCCGCATTTGTGATAAAAGTGCTTATGTAAAATTTTAGTTTGGGTGGTAAGATTTAATAGATTCTACTAAACAAATATATACATAATGCATATGGGGAAGAGAATATTAAGAACATTTAGTAGTCGCAGACTAATATTAATTTCTGTATCACATTTAAAAAAATATATTTTATTAAAACAATTTAAAATGAAATAAATATTCAAAACTATTCAGAAACAGAGAAACAGCCCGTGTAATAATTAGAGTTACTATACTCCTATATATATTTACGCGATGTAAAAATGATCAAAAGGGAAACCAGTCTAAGGTAAGGAATTAAATGTATAACTTCTATTCACATAAGTGGTCAACAGAAACAGGTTTGATGTATATGACACAGATTTTGATAGCAATATATGTCTCTTTTTAATTTGTAAATAGATGACATTTTTTAAAAATTATTTAGTAAAATATCCCTGCAAGGTCTGTATTTAGATGGGCTGAGATAACAGTTTCATGAATGTTTATCCCAAAGGTCTTGTGTGGACAGAAATATCTTCTGTTTACAACATAATACGTATGTTGTTGTTACTCATCTTCGTTATACATGTATGTGCATGTTAACCGTACATTTGACTTATGGATCTAATTCTGTTCTACCTTCTGGGGTCTGAAGAAACAAAAACTGTTTTGTAAATTGAAGATCGGCTATCTATAAAGAATCGTGTTATATCAGTCTGAACGTAAGATAAATCGTGTAATATCAGTCTGAACGTAAGATAAATCGTGTTAAATCAGTCTGAACTTAAGATAAATCAGTCATTGATATAAAATTTAATCTTGTTAATCTTCAATCTTACCATCATCAAAGATAAATTACGAGGCCATCATGATGTGAATTTTGTAACAATTGCACTGAAGCTTTCAGTGTTCAAGACTTTAGAATAATATGCTTATATCTATTAGGGTTTAACGGCACGTTAGCACAATAGTGGCTATAATATATCTGTTATTTTGTGATCTAATCGTAAAGAGTTGTAAAAGCTGTAATTCAATAAGTACGATAAATACAGGTTATGGGTACAGTAACTTGATCTGGGTGTTTGTATGGCGTCGAGTTTTATAGCGGAAGAACATCGGATCTCGCTAGACCCTCCAGAGTGACGTCCTTCCGCTATCAAACGAGACGCGATAAAACCACCAAGATCAAGTTATTGTACTGATATTGCGTTTATTATATACCCTAAACAATAATTTCATTATAAAATGACAATTTTTATGATGCTGTTATTCTTTAACGTTGAGTCCATCCATCTACTCACATTGCACATTGCGCCAAAATATAGCATAACATTACAGTCCCTTCACGGGACCATTCTTATGGTGACGTCATCGTTGACATCGACGAATCTTAATCTTTATTATACACCTACCAATTTTCTACCCAAGAAAGAGCCAGAATTTTACCGTCATTTCCTACAAGCAGGAAAACGATACTATCGTTTTCCAAACCCGTATCACCATACTCTCAAACGAGGCTGAGACTACTTTATCCTCGAGGTTTCCTGGTGACAATAGCAGCGCCCCTAGCGATCGAATGCCAACACTAGCAGTAAACAAAGCTCTCACAGCGACGTTAGTTAAGGAACCTTGCGTTATATGTAAAATATCTGAAAGGTCTAAATCATGTTTTTGTCACAACAACAATAAAAAAGCATTTTTCCTTTATTTTGAAGTAGTAAAATATTGCCAAAATGTTCGTCTGAAAGAAGATCATATTCGGAAATCGCGTAACAAAACATTACAGTTGTTCAGTACAACCCATTTACGGAAATTCATAAATGGTAACATTAGTGAGTTTAACGCATAATGGATGAATTTGAAATTATAAATGAGTAATGTTCTCTGCAACAAATCTGTTCCATCAAGTTCCAACAATTTCTCGAATCCGGTTGTAAATAACTGTCAAAATAATGTTGTCATTCCCGTGTCAAGTTCCCATCGGAGCCTCTCGCAATATATCGCCAGAAACAGTTCAACCGCATTCAACTTGGCCTCTGAAATAAACTTCCAGTCATTCAGCTGGTGAAAACTTCCGTGATGCAAAATTTCAGAACTGCACAATAACTGTAAATCACATATATGAGTACTCTGCCCTCAAGCGTCGAAGAATTCGTGTTATTGACAGTGATGGTAGTCAAACTGAGCGAGCCTTGTTTCACAAACTTCATTCATAAAACTAATATTCATGCGCATGTCAGCCTTTCAAAGAGTAATCCGGTTTATACTTTAAGATGAAGTTCGCATTAAAGAGGTTGAAATGTTTAGAAATTACTCGTGATTTTCAACTACATATAGTGATTTTATAAAATTGTATGAAAATTGATAGGTGTATAACAAAAATATCATTATCACAGTAGTGCAATTGTGATTGCTAGATCACATCTCGTTGTCAGCATAAAAATCCGGATCATGACTCGACGCTTCGCGTCTCGTAATGATCCGGATTTTCTAATGCTGACAACTCGACGTGATCTAGCAATCAAGATCGCTTTACTGTGATAATACTAGATATGTATCAGAAGCGCATTTGATTCAAGGTTTGAGATCAGCCTCTGACAAAATAGCTTTTATCCTGAGCTGTATAATGATGTGCATATACTGTACATAAATGCAGTGCAAACAGTGTATGCAAAGTTGTACAAGAAGAAGTTGAGTCGTATCCTTTCCTACAGTCCTTATGAACGGAGATTCATGAGCTTGTTTCTAGTAAACCATGTTGATGGAATCAAAATATACTGTAACCTGTCTTTAGAGGCCATTTAATGGACCATGAAAGTGTATATGTTCTCTGTGGAGAGGTTTCCTTATATAGAAGTAGAATATGAAAGTGACAGTGAAAATAAGTATAAACACTGAAATTACGATAAGGGATTCCTGAATGTTGTTCTTCCTGAGCAGTTTTCCATTTGACTGGGGTATACATCATGGCAGGTTTTTTGTAAATCTATACATTTTATGTTCTTAACCAATCTGCAGTGCATTCTCATTATATATTACATGATATGTAGTCTAAGGGAAAATAAAGTACATGTGCACCGTAGACAAAACATAGGACAACATTATTAGCATAACCCGTTAACTTTCTTTATACAGCTATAAATATTTTATTTAAACATTTGAAGAAGTCGATCTTCAGCTTCAGCTGTGTGTATAAACGTAAGTTCCATATATGTATGGAAGTACGCAGATATGTATGTATGTATGTATGTATGTATGTATGTATGTATGTATGTATGTATGTATGTATGTATGTATGTATGTATGTATGTTTGCCAGTGTGTGATAAGTATATAGAACCAGCATTGTAATTATGTAACAGTTACGATTTGGTCATTATTTAATATACTCATTATACGAGTAACAGTTCCAAATGTACAATTACCAATGTTTATATTGTACATAAATGTCCTTCCTTTAACATTTCAATGTATTTAACAGCATGATATTAAATTTACAACATAATGTCCTTATTTTGATAGAATTACTCATCTTTTGTTTTTTTTCTGTTGTTTTTTGGGGGGTGGTGGTGTTGGTGTATTTTTTTAAAAAAAATTTTTTTAATCATAGAATGTGAACCGAATGGATTTTATCGTGATCAGCGTTACTTGTGATGGGAATTCGGTTAATCCTAAGTTGTCATTGAAACTTGTTTTTCGATGAAATCGCTTATTTTCTTTGATAATTATTTTCTAAGTGAAATGAATAAGCATTCCCGATAGAAAGTAGGAAAAATATAAATGCTGTTAAAAAGTTTACTCTAATACAGTCAAGCCTGTTTCTAATGACTGCTCAGGGGGACCATCCAGAAGTTGTCTCTATAAGCAAGAGATCTTTATTATACACAGGTAAATATGCATTGATTTATGTATTAATGAGGTCTAAACATAATCTCTATACACAGGTAAATATGCATTGATTTATGTATCAATGAGGTCTATGGAACATAATCTCTATACACAGGCAAATATGCATTGATTTATGTATCAATGAGGTCTATGGAACATAATCTCTATACACAGGTAAATATGCATTGATTTATGTATCAATGAGGTCTATGGAACATAATCTCTATACACAGGTAAATATGCATTGATTTATGTATCAATGAGGTCTATGGAACTTAGTCTCTATACACAGGTAAATATGCATTGATTTATGTATCAATGAGGTCTATGGAACTTAGTCTCTATACACAGGTAAATATGCATTGATTTATGTATCAATGAGGTCTATTGAACATAGTCTCTATACGCAGGTGGTCCTTATATGCAGATGGTTGTTACAGCATGTTTGGCCGTTTAAAATTATTTTTGTATATATTAGACCGATTTCATTTTTCCATACGCTCTTATGACCACGACTGAGAATTTCACAGCATGCTGAGATAGAATATAGAAATTATATCTACATCTCGCAGTTATTTGTTCACATTTTGTTTAATGGCAGCGTCTGATTACGCATACATTTGTCAAATAACACATTACTGACATTATTTTGTAAACGGTTTTTCTGCCGATCGTGTTTTTACATGGCTAATGGCCACCTTGTACATAATGGTTGAATCCTCTATTAGTATATCTAAGTAGAATTTGTGTCAGTCTGTGATGGGTAATTGGATCAACAGCACATGTAGTGCTCAGGCCAGTTAATGGAAATGATCTAAACGTTCTACAAAATCTACTGCAGCTCGTCTTGAAAAGACGATGACCTCGCAAATAATGTGTTGTCCTTGTGTATATGGCTTATATTTTGGTGTTTTTTTAGCTCAACTAAACTCTATTCAAATATGTTTTGCACATGTTTTTCGGCGATAACATTTTTATTTGTAGTCTGTTAGAACAAGTACAGGTATCAGTGACAAAGTTTGTCCACGACAACCACCGTCAACTTCTCCTAAAGGTTCTGTCTTTTTTTTAAACGTAAATGTACGTCGCTGATCAGATGCAAATACAAAAAATTGCAAATTTCAACATTTTTTTTGTGTGTGCAGGAAAACTAAGTCCGCAACCATGCCTAATACCAACGAGGTTTCGATAGCATAATGCATATTACCCATAACTCGTCTCCAGACCCTTCCGATTTCTGTATTGTTTGGTCGTTATTTATCTATTGGGGCTAACAAGGGTGTCTATGTTTTTAGCATAGTAACTCGTTTTAGTCTGTGACATACGACTTCGCTCTTTTTAGTAATAGTTACTAAGTACCCATTTCACAATTAGTCAAAGTTATTTGTGCTTTGTAAAATTCCTCGAATAAATTTGTATTCCTCTAACATGGCCCCACTCATTAGAAATCGTCAACGAACACAAGCACATTATATTCAATCGGTTAAAGCCTCGTCTAGTGCTTTCTTGGTTACAATAATGCCCTTACATGCAATCTTATTGGGCGCAGTGTAATTCAAAAGAAAAATACTTTTTTATTATTAAAATGTGACTTTTTGAGAAGTTGATGGCAGTAGTTCTAAACAAACTTTGTCCCTCATTGTTCTGCTGTCTGTTGTCAGATTTGCAAGTTGCGAAGAAAATAAACATTTGATGAAAAATATATGAACTTGGCGAAATTTGTTGGAAAAAAAGAATACATACAAATTTATGTCTTGTTTTGAACGTAATTTTTCCTCCCTTATCGTGTGTGTATATATATATATATATATATATATATATATATATATATATATATATATATATATATATATATTCTTTCACTTAAATGTACTTTAAATAGTCACTTTGTAACATTTAATATAACACGTATTGATAATGTCATTCAAGATTATTTGATTTTGTATTGTTAATGCCATTTGATTATTTTATTTTGATTATTAACAATTTGCTCATTCATTTGATATTTCTTTAGATTCACGTCTTAATTAAGATAATATTTACTCTAACTTGACAGACGAAATCAAAGACAATCAAGATAGGTCAGCTTCATTACCCCCCCCCCCAAAAAAAAAAAAAAAAATGTTAACCCTCGAACTGACTTCAAAGCTAGTATCCCTTCAAAATCACATTAAATGAAAGCATGGACCAACTTTAATACCCGTAAGATACATACTGGCAGTACGTAATAATTTTTGTAAATTGTTAGAATTCGGACTTAAACACATCCAATATTGTTCGTGCAGCCACTGACCAAAAAGAAACAAAGATAGACCTCAACATTCGCCAGATCAGCTTCTGAAGGGTGGGGTGGAAGTGGGGGCATGTTAAATGACAATTGTGGATATCTTTTCAACCTATTTTCGTTTGTTTTTATGGTTCTTAATATTAATGCATGCAATTCCATGAGATATTTTGTGCATACATATGCCTACTGATGAATATCTTGAATCGGATTTGAGTTTTACATGCACCAAAATGTGGTGTGTTTTTTTTTTCATGTAATCTTGTGACATCAGCTCTTTACTTTTTTAATGACTGTGATTACTGTAAACAAAAAAACATTGCTACAGTCTTTGATGCAGGATTCACTCTCCATTTGTGCCTGCTCAGCCTACGAGAGGACATTAATGGAGGAAAAGAGTAATTTTGTTTCTGTTATCTTTCCGTTAATTAATCATTTCCACAATTTATTTAAAAATACAGATTGGTAGAATAAAGTCTAACAATTTACTGCCTATGTCCTTTTTCTGTTTGATTTAAAAATACAGATTGGTACAATAAAGTCTAACAATTTACTGCCTATGTCCTTTTTCTGTTTGATCCAATGAAATTTGGAGGATTAACTTGCACAAGCATTCTATATTTGAAAAGGAAGATAGCGAAAAATTGTTCAAAATGGCAAAATAATAATCATTTTGGCAAAATGTTAGCAAAATAAAAAATATCAGAATGACAGCGGAAGCATTGCAGAGAGGCGTTTTTCTATCAGATTACAAATAAAAAAGTTATCACCGAGAAATACGTGTAAAAAAAAACTGCTTGGATAGTGTTGCATATGTTATCCAGCTAGCGGGTCCCTGAAAGTGACTTCCCGTTATTCAAAACGACTGTAAGAGGAAATGGCATCCAACATTACAGGCAATCTACGTCATTTAACCCTCTGCGGTATATCCGCGACTTTCCGAAATAAGAAATCAGTCAATTGCGAAAGGAAAGTAACTGTCTATAGCACAATTAGTTGAATGTGTCTGTATCATCTGAAGTGACCCAGAGGATGTTGGTGGTTGGTTTAAACGGTACTTTTAACACATTATTGGCTATATCATGCAGAGGAAATGCGAGCTAAGTGCCTTTCCCAAGGACACACCGAGGTAGCCGACCCGGGCAGAGCTGAGCGGGTATCGAACCAACAACTCGTGGATTAGGCTACCGCGGTTAAAAATAAAATTGTATGAAAGGGAGACAAATAGTCTTCAGAATACTGCCTCCCCCGCGAGTCGAGCTGATATCTCTCTTTAGACATTCAAAATCTTCAGCCATTCCTTACGTCAAAACGGCAATAATTCAATTAAAAAAGTGTTAATTGTCTACATGCTTTATATGTGTCTTTCGAGTAAACTTGCCATGTGCACATACATGTCTTCGAGAGCTTATTAATCTATGTAAATCTGTCAATCTATACATGTTTTATATGAAACACACATATTTTTATAGGAGTCGATAATGAATATTCCATAAATGTTCCTGTGTGCATTGTATTCATCTAAGCACATCTAGGTAAACACTTTTTTTTAAAACTTTGCTCCTGTTTTTTTTTTTTTTTTTTTTTTTTTTTTTTTTTTTTGTGACTCGAATATTTTCAATTTCATTTTTTCCTTTCAGGAATATGTTGAATTCTGTCTTTCATTTCATACTTTTATGTGTTTTTTCGTCTTTTTGCATGTGCACTGATCGTTTTGAGTTTCGGTTTAAGATTTGCAGAATATCAGTTAAATTGTTTTTATTGTGATACAATAAGAAAGTGTAATTGTCATGCGTGTACGGGACGCAACTATGACGTGCAGTTTCAGTTACGATTTTAAGTATTATTTCCCTTATCAAATTAACTCATTAACTGCTATGACTTAGGAGGCCCCAAATCGCCAATTAGTATCAGTACAGGTTTGGGGCATGATTTATCGGCCAAGCTATGACAAAGCTTACAAGTACACTTTAAGAACAGAATAACGTTCCAAACCTTTACTCCTACCATCGCGGAGTATAACCGTACTTCCGAGGTATTATTGTTCTGATAAAAAAAAAATATTGAAAAAAAATCTTCGTGCTTATGTTTGCATATTTATTGATCTTCAAAAAACATATATTTTCAAACTTTATGATTACGCATACTGATGGGTGACGGAGCAATTTGTAAATGTGAACGTTGATGTATAAATCTTCATGATTTCAATTCTATTTTTTTTTTCATGTTGAAACTATCTTTTGAGAATATTACACAGCTATCGTGTGCATCTGGTCATATGTACGTCCTCTATTTTGTGTATCCAAAGTACATCTTTAAAGTGAAATCGCTTTTACTCAAATCCATCAGCCACACTCATATACGCAAGAAAAAATTAAAAATATGTATGTCTATTTTGTCTACTAGTATTTTGCAAACTGTGAGCCATATTTTGTATTGTGATTGCTTCAATAAATCTCGTGTTTCCATGTCGAATAGTGGTTGTTGTTCCTATTTAAAGTAAGAACTGAAAGAACAATCCTCTCTCTGTCTCTGTCTCTGTCTCTGTCTCTCTCTCTCTCTCTCTCTCTCTCTCTCTCTCTCTCTCTCTCTCTCTCTCTCTATATATATATATATATATATATATATATATATATATATATATATATATATATATATATTTCTTGTGTTATAGAAGTTTCCCTTTGGCATCCACACATTTAGCTTCTACTTAATGATACTTTCAATTTAGTACCCGAACTATCGATGTCTATTACTTCTGCAAAAGAGTTCTTTATCAGTCAACTACCTTGACTATCGTTTAGTATGGGTGTTTATTTATTTGCCTGTGAAGATTGCATAATTTTCATGCTGTTTAAAAGAAATGTCAGTCAAATGTTCTTGTCAATTTCTAAGCGGAAACTACTGGTATATGTTTTGGTACCACAATGTTCAGCGAAGTTAGGTTCTCTTACTCGGTCAGGAAACATCACAGGTCACAGCGGTCTCAGCCTCCGTTAGTCTCACTCACTTCCAGTTGCTGTCTGAAGTCCATATTTTAATGCTCATAAATAAATATTAGGCCGATGTGTATGCAGCAACGCAACTTCAAAGAGTAAATATGCGATTTTATTTGTGATAGTTAGGTGACTTAATGGAGTTTGAGGCAAATGCTGTATTTTTCTGAAATTCCTATTTCTGTTTGTCTGGCTATTCACATATGTTATTGCTAATCAACAACACTGAAAATTTTCGTAATACTGTCTGCCTTAATTGAGCTGAAATAGATAACTAACTGAAAACTAAACAGAAACTGGAGAAACACCATTACGAAATTTTTGAGTTTTATTCTTTTCTTACTGGTTGTTTTGCTATTTTTTGGGGGGGGGGGTTGGGGGTTTGCAAGCAAGTTTTGGCCACTATTCCGAACCCCCTCCAACTCCCAACTTCTTCGTTACTGTATAATGTGGTTTGCATGTCCTGATTCAACTAATGGAACAAGATTTTGCTAACGACTATGGCCAGTTTAGCCACTAGGCAAACTAGGCGGTCCCCTAGGGCGGAAAAATGGGGTGGGGGGAAGCGTAAAATAGAAAACAATAAGCGACTAGAAAAAAAGAGAGAAAAACAGATGCAGAATTTTTATTCATACTAATGCACAATATTCATTTTCGAAAGTTAATTGTGGGGGGAAGGGGGGCGCAAGGCTGAATGTTCACATAGGGCGCCAAATACCCTTGCGCCGGCACTGCTAACGACCGATATTCCCCTCCAAAATATTTTTGGATGGAAAATATCTGCAGGTGGTCACGTCAGACAAGATTTTGATTTTTACACCGTATTAAACAACCCTCCCCCCCCCCCCCCTTTTGCAGGGGCATAGATTTGCAACAAAAGGGTGAATGGCCGCCCACCTCTATATCTAACTGTCCTCAGCAAGCCCAAACCCACCTTATCCCCACCCCATCACTACCGAAAATGAAATCTCGATCAATGTTGCCCAAAAAGTGGATGTGACTCCATTAAAATTCCATCTCCCTTCCCTTCTCCCCCCCCCCCCCTTTCCACCTGCCTCTTGCAAATCCTCAAAGATCAGCGACGTAACAACTGTTGCTATGGTAACAGTTATCATCAGTTAATCTTCCCCGACAAAGAAGTAATTCTACACTATACTAAGAAAGCAGACGCCGGCAGATAAGAAAATCATGGTGCGTATATATAGACCCAAGAACTTGTTCACCAGAATGGAGATAAACCTGTTTGCAGCAGAGTTATGTAGCACACAATTTACAAGAGTATGTGGTAAGCACGGTTATTTTTATTTCAAATACATGATTTACAAAGGTAAAACTCGTCAAATTACATTTATACATTGGGCTTTATTTAATTTGCACAAACTATATATCTTTTTTAACTATTATCTTGTAATGCAATGGCGTTTGGAAACTTCAAACTGTACGCCATCCATTAGCGGAGATCAAGGGATGGTTAAGGGTAATCAGTGTTTGCAGGCAAACCCCAAACTATGGACTTTACATTAGAGAATATTCTGCATATTGAATATCACGATTGTTTGCAAGCTTTGTCAACTTTTAGTACAGCGATAATGTTAGCATTCGCCGTTTTTGCTTGCCTCCCTTCTCAGTCAATTCCTTTTTAATATCTTAATCTGAAATAATCACGTTAATATCTAATTTAAAAAAGGAAATGGTGATAACGGTAGCCACTGTCTCTACTCGTTTATTTGTACTTTTGCATCCCAAGTATAACTCTTTTCTCGCGAACATGAAGGCAAAGTGACATTTAAGCTTTTGCAATTGACATTAGGATAATAATAATAATAATAATAATAATAATAATAATAATAATAATAATAATAATAATAATAATAATAATAATAAGTAGCAGTAGTAGTAATTGTATTAGTAGTGGCAGTATACCTTAAAACCTTAGACGTTCATTTGAAACTATGTTCTCAAGTTGTCTTTATTTTATAACAAAGGCCAGATCGATAGATAGATTCTCTCCGTTCTGTTCTTCGTGCGGATATTAAATCTAAAAAGAAAGACAGAGCATTACAAAGATAGATAGATAGATAGATAGATAGATAGATAGATAGATAGATAGATAGATAGATAGATAGATAGATAGATAGATAGATAGATAGATAGATAGACAGACAGACAGACAGATAGATAGATAGATAGATAGATAGATAGATAGATAGATAGATAGATAGATAGATTGGATGGATGGATGATAGATAGATAGATAGATAGATAGATAGATAGATAGATAGATAGATAGATAGATAGATAGATAGATAGATAGATAGATAGATAGATAGATAAGTAAGGAAGAAAGGAAGGGGGAAAAAAAACACTACAAAAGAAAAAAATCCCAATCTGTTACGCTTGCATAGCTTTTCAAATGACCAGCAAGTGTCATTGCATTAGTTGTTGAACAAGGTGCTAATTGGATTTTTGGCAGTAGGGAAAAACTGTGGGACAAGTTGATAAAGGAGGCACCCTGCTGATTTGTGATCCTTGCCTATTTGTTCAGTTATAGCGACGCCCTCTACTGCATTTGTTGTTTTGTTTTGTTTTTAATTAAGAAACGACCACGGCTGAAATGTCGTACAAGGAGTACATAGAGAAAGTTGGAGAAAAGACAGAAGACGCCAAAACATACTTAGCTAACTTTGGTGCGCACAGACCTGGCATAAGCAGAGAGGAAGTGGTCGACCATTACACAAGATGGGCCAAAACATATGATAAGGTTGGTCTTGCTTAAATTATATCTACCTACCCATTTGTCTGTCTGTCTATCTTTATATCTATCTCTCTTTTTATCTGTCTATCTAGTCAGACTTTGCACAAGGCCATGGACTTGGGTAAGCGTGTCTGTCTGTCTGTCTATCTTTATATCTATCTCTCTGTTTATCTGTCTATCTGGTCAGACTTTGCACAAGGCCATGGACTTGGGTTAGCGTGTCTGTCTGTCTGTCTATCTTTATATCTATCTCTCTGTTTATCTATCTGGTCAGACTTTGCACAATGCCATGGACTTGGGTAAGCGTGTAAACTACAGCATGCCAAATCATTTCCGGCTCTAGGCGTTGTACTAAGTAACTTCTCAAATATAAATTAAGCACAAAACTTCTAGCATCACTCAAATGGACACAAAAACATCATTGGCTAAACAAAATTCATTTTAATTATATAAAACACTGAAAATACAAGGAAAATGTACACAGTCGACTTGTTAAAAGGTACAACTTTAAATGTGATCCATACATCTGTAATTTAATACATAAATTATGGGTTTAATTTTGAAATAATCTCACCCCTAATTTATAGAATATGTCATAATTTATGCAGGTGTTGCTAATCTTTACTGCAAAGCATATACTATAAAATCTTGTGTAATGCCTTGTGTATATAACACACTTACCTGAGCCACACATACCTTCTGTAGCGTGTATAGCAGAGATCGATGATAACGTCATGTAAATGTGTTATGCGTATGACGTGTTACGCAAAAGTAAAAGTGTAGGACAAAGAATGGCCTCATCTACGATCGAAACAATAAACTAATAGGTGCAGTTAAGATAAAGTGTCAGTGGGTCATAATTTTGCTGAGTTTATCGACTTCCAAAACTGCGAGACACAAAATGGATTATGGTAAGCAGCTTCTTGATGATGTTCCTCCAGAAAGAAAACAAAATCTTTCTTTTGCATTACATCCTTTTTAACAGAATTTTGGCATCTTTTACCTTTTATCCTGTAAGAGAAAATATTTATTTTTATTAGAACGGGCTTCTCTTCTTGGAGATTTGAGTATATTTTAATAATATTTTTTTATAGATATTTCCCTTTTATCTTAAATAACAATGTATGTACATTATTTGGAAGGGTTTGTCTTCGCGAAGCTTTAGGAAATGTTTCCCTTTATATTGTTCGAACTATACTTTTAATTGGGCACTATATAACCAGGATTATACTGACGTCGTTCATGTGTAGTTATCAATCACGTGATAAACTGATTTCTTAGATATTCATACAACTTTACTCAAAAGTAGGTAGTCAGTCTATTTTGTCATAAAATAAAAAGAAATAATTTTCTATAAATGTCTATACCAATGAAATTTTCATCACAATGGCATCAAAATAATAAATAGATTGAATATGTGGTGATAAGCGGAAACGTTATGGAAAACCACACATTTACCATGATTATATAATATAAATTAGAAACAATATCGTAAAGTTCAGTTTACATTTTCAGGTTTTACTATTACAAAACTGATAAACCATAATCCATTTTGCTTTTATGGGTCCCAGGTGGCCGAGTGGTCAAAGGCGGTAGTTTTTACAGATCACACATCTCACCTTAGTTCGATAAATCAGACCCCCAAACCTGTGTTGATACTGATGGACGATTTGAAGATCTGATGTCACCTATTCATAAAATCGAGGAATTTTTGCAGACAGATCTGTCCACAACATAACAGGTGTATATTTTATATACTTACCGGTATTTATTGCGTCTCTTGAGCTACCTTCTTTGAAAGGTCCTTTTGGCGATATGTACAAAATATTTCCGGATCAAATCCTATGTTTTACGACTTTTAAATCCACGTGCAATAACACCACCGTAAATATCCTGTGGCCATTTTGAATTACGCAAAAACCGGTAATTGTCTAAACTGTACGCTGGTGTGTTCCGGACAGATTTGTATGCAGCAAAATTGCACATTTTAATGAACAGGTGACATCATACCCTCATATCATCCATCAGTATCAATACACGTGGGGGGGGGGGCTGGTTTATTGGACTAATCTCATCTCTGTCCGCTTGAGTTTGAGTCTCGGCTCGACTAATGTGGGTATGTGAGAAAGCTTGTCAGTAGCTTCCCATGGGTCGGTGGTTCTTCCTCCACCAAATATACTGGTCGTCATGTATCATGTGATGAAAAATGGCGTTAAACTCCACAAAACCAAACCAAACCGTATTGCTTTTTAAAAAAGAAAACAATTCGTGCGTTTAAACTTATCAAGCCAAAGGAGTGGTCCTATCTCAGCCCATGTACCGACGAAAGGTTTTGAGCACGAATGTCGTAATCAGGTTCATATTCCAATGATTCAACTGCATATGTTAAATTCAAAGAACAATAAGCGTTTTCTTAACTCTGCGTCTTCCCGCGGCATATTACATTTCAGAATGTGGGCTTTTAGCTTGAATTTCGAGTTGTCATTTTCGCTAGCAAAGACTTCATCTGTATTCATCTCTACAGTATGCTATTTATAGATCGGAACTTGGCAAGTGAAGATGTCGAGATTAATGTTCAAAGTAGTAACCAGAATACGGAGCCACGATCATCTGAATGTTAATATTAATCGACCAAAACTTATTTATTGATATACTTGTAGGATCTGGGTTACTCTGGTCGTTACCACGGCCCTAAAATAGCTGCCGATGCGGTGGCGGAAGAATTTACAGTTGGAAGGGACTCAGTCAAAATCCTAGATATAGGAGCTGGAACAGGGAATTTTGGTAAGGAGGTAAGTCCGTTTTATCTGGTTGATAGTTTCATTGGCTTGGATGTTTCATTGGTTTGGCTGGTTCATTAATTGGTTGTGTTTATGTTTGGCTTGTTGTTGTGGTTTTATTTTCTGTGTACAAAGAACAGGTCAGTCAGCATCACTTCTGGAATATGGAATGGCAGACGTGGGAATTTTAAAAATGTTGTAAATTTAGCACTGAATTGCAATTTCGACACGCTCGGCTTTTTCCGTGATTGACTGGAAGGTGAAGTTGCCCCATATTGGTTGGAACTGAATGGAGGAAATAAATTATGTATTGGTTACAAAAAAATTGTTCTCTTTTGATTAAATCAAGAAGATGTGAATGTTAAGAAAGCAAAAGTATTTGTAATCTGCAGTGTATCCTCATTGACTGGTACTCGCCTATCAAAGGCCGTTCGTCTCAAAAATACCATAGCGTCAGATATTGCAACTATAAGGCGTTAAAACAGTTTTAATGCGTTGGAACTAACTTTTAAAGCGTTTGAAGTTGCTGTCTAACTCTTAACGCCTTTTTAAAAGTTACTTCAGACAAAAAACTAACTTATTAGTTTTCTATTATATGTTATATTATGCCAACTCCTTTCTTAAAATTAGAACAAAAGATGAACGACATCCAAGGTTGCAGTATTTACCAAAATGTCTAAATGTGTACACTGTATACAATAGTCGCAATGATACAGTTCAACTGAACCGGTTCAAAATTCAACCTCTCCCCCCATCTGCATGTTAGGATTGCAGCCTTACATACCATATCTCGCTCATCTTGTGATTGTTTCATTGCTGTACGTCTTTTACCTCTTGTTATGACAGGATTCATATTGTAAGACATGTCTTTGTTGAGTGTATTTGACACTTTAAGTGAAACATCCTTGGGATCGCGGTGATATTTTTTTGTACTGCTACATGTATGAATATGATACAAAATTGAGGCTGCAACTGGACAATTGTTGACCTATTAATACAGATTTTTCATTTCAAATATGGCTGGACACAGCTTATGGTGGAGCTTTTGCTTTTCTTGTTTTTCCTCTGGAAAAAAAATATTCAATCAATAGCAATCAATCCCCTGGACTTGTTAAATGCCCAGTGTGAATCTTACTAACAGTTCCAATACCCCCGAAAATGGGCAATTTTACATGTATTAAATTTTCATTCTATACTATGTTCAGGTTTTTTTCTGCTATATTACACATATAAAATGCTCTTTTCATATATATAACAGGCTTACGAGCATGGGTTTAGGGAGCTAGACGGAATAGATCCGTCGGCTGGAATGCTGGAACGCTGTCAAGAAAAAAATATCTACAAGAGACTACTTTGTGGTTTTTTTGAGAGAGATACACCAGATCTTGAAAATGGTAAGGAAAACTCGTGTTTCTGTCCCCAATATGTATGTATGTATGTATGTATGTATGTATGTATGTATGTATGTATGTATGTATGTATGTATGTATGTATGTATGTATGTATGTATGTATGTATGTATGTATGTATGTATGTAACGTATGAATGGTTAGATGGATAGACGGGTCGGTGGAAGAAAAGAGCTTATGGTATTTGCATGTTGATTTTTTGGTTACACTCTTTTGCTCTTTTGTAAAGGACATCGGGCTATATAAGGGCAGGACTGAAAATATGACCCCCCCCCCAACACACACACACACACACACACACACACACACACACACACACACACACACACACACATTGATAAAGGAGTCCACTCAATCACTATCGTAAAATGGTCAGGATTCCAAATTGAGACCAGTAAGCTACTGATGCGTTTTTTTTTTTTTTTCATATCTTCGAAGAGAAGAAACAAATATGTAGAACTACACACAGTATTATTACATTATTAGGATGATTTCTGAACAAAGAAGAATATATTTTTGAGGATGTATATGTGAGGCAGGTCCCAAATTTTCATATACAAGTATATGTACTAAGTAAAATTCTTTAGAATGACACACACATACACGCGAATACAAGACACAAAATGGGTTTGTTCATTGCTATTTTATTTAGGAACATATAATCAAGTCTAAAAGGGCTGGCTTCCTTGTTTTAACAAATGTAATAACCAGTGGCGGCGCGAGGGTTCGCGAGGGTTTGAGGCGCCCTGGGGCAATGTTCTTTAGTGGTGCCCCTACCGAGGCCCCTGGGGGCAATGTTCGTTAGTGACGCCCCTACTTTGCCACAGAAAACAGTTTTTATGTCAGTTGCCAACCTCCACCCCCTCCCCATCTAAGCCCCAGTTACAACTATAAAAAGGCTCCCGACAGCAATTGCCCCCTCCCGACCCCCCGTCGCTCCGCCACTGGTAATGACCCATGATCAAAAGAGAAAGCCCTATAAGAGAAAACTAGAGTCTTCAAAGATGTATATGTTCCGATTGAAGCGGCAAGATTTTAATTATGAATCGTTCAATAAAAACCCTCTTTCTCCTATGAAACTTTGACAATAATATTAAAAGCTGAAATAGATATAGGCTGTAGAGAGTTTTGATAATAACAGCATGAGCTTTAATTCTTACATTTCTTTAAGTTGCTGTCCGCTAGACTTTTCACTGTCCGCTAGACATATCACAATCAACTTGACTTCTGTCACTGTCCGCTAGACTTATCACTGTCCGCTAGACATATCACAATCCCCTTGACTTATGTCCTGTCCGCTAGACCTGCGTTCTATCCGCTAAATTTACCACTGTCCGCTAAACTTTTGTCACTGTCTGCTAGACTTATCACTGTCCGCTAGACTTATCATTGTACGCTAGACTTATGTCACTGTCGACTCGACTCGTGTAACAGTCCGCTAGACTCGTGTCACTGCCCGATTGACTTCTCTCACTCAGTTAGACTCATGTCACTGTGCCCTTCACTTTTAGGTCATCCTCACGAAGGAAATGTATGACAAAAAGGATATAATTTTAAGAAATAATGATAATAAAAATAAACAATGATTTCAGGAGATGAAGTCTCTTGAATAAATGGCAAAGAACTATACGTGTGACCAAAAGAATATAATAAAATACACTTTTCTTATGTGTCCCACTCTCAAAATACGTGGAAAAAACACAAGTAAATTAATGCTTTTGTACGGCTGGCCCATAAAGATGGTAGACACCTTTTTCCAGGGTTTGTGTTTGAACTGGAATCAGTTTATAAGTACATACTTGAATGTGTTTGGTTTAAGTTCATGTTTTATGTTTTGCCTATTTCTGTGCGAATAGCCTAACACATAGAAAGTAAAGGCAAGACAGAGGACACTCTGTACAGGAATATACACATACCATTCATTATACCTTTTTCAGACGAATACGACTGTACCGTTGTAGCCGGGGCTATGGGAGAAGGGCACCTATCTTGCGACTCTCTGTATGAAATGATAAGAGTAGTTAAGCCAGGTTAGTATTGGTTGACATTCTTCGTGGATATAATTACTCTCTCTCTCTCTCTCTCTCTCTCTCTCATATTAAATAATATAATATTGCAACATAGCTGCATTTCCCTGCGCTTTTCTCAGTCATGCTTCTCCCTATACCGATAAATCATCCTCCCAAATCTGTGTTGGTACTCGTGGACGATTTGTTGTCCATCAGTATCAACAAAGATTTGGGGGGACGATTTATCGGACTAGCTTCTCACCACCCCAGCCAAAACGTACAATCTCTTTGAGATCCGCCCTCCCAAAAATGAATCAAAATCATTTAAAATTGATATGATACTAACTGAAAACCCGCAATCATATCAACGTGTGCCTTGAATGAATATATCGTCCAACGGCCAGTTGTCGTTGGACTCTTTCAACCGTGTGCCATGTTTCTCGCGATATAACGTGCTTGTGTCACCAGTGTTCTTAAAGAGTGACCGGAATGAATTAAACTGTAAAATCTGAAAAAATGAGATTTAAACAGGTAATTTCATGTAATTTAAAAAATCATAATGAAAATCTCTGTTTTCACTAATTCCTTTTTTATGTCAGACATTTTGGCCTTGAATTTTCTATTATATGGTAAAGATAGCGCCGCCGATCGCATGTTGGCTTTGTTTACATATTTTGAACAGGATAATCCACTCTGAATTTCTACAACTGGATAGCCAATGTAAATATTTGGTTTTAATCATGTGGGGTTCTTATACAACGTAAGAAAAATGTACACTCGAAATGTATATTCACTACGGACTTTTTCGTTTTAGTATTATTTCATAAAAAAACTTATATTCTACATCAAAAGACATTGAATCTATTATAATAAAATGTGTATCCATTAACCAGTCTATTTTTAAATTTATCTCTCCCTCTGTCTCTCTGTGTGTATGTCTGTCTCTCTCTCAGTCTATTGAGTCATGCATCTATATGGTAAAGAACAAGCAAGCAGTAGTGTAAGTGCACAAACTGCATATAGAATTAACGGAAAAAAATTATTCATTTTAAAATTTAATTTTTTTAATTTCAAAAACACGTGACGCTATAAACTAATAATATCCATACCTTGGTCTAACTGGCACGGTCCGGTCATATGCCACGTGACTTTTTAGTGAGTGTCACGAACCATGGATGTCACTTCCGGAAATAAGTAAACATACACCAGATGGGAAAAACGGTAATTATTAACTAATGTACATGAATGCCAACAATTTTTTCACGCTGATTAAATGAAGTAGATATAGTTGAAAACTTTTTATGGTTTATTTGAATAGATTATCATAATATTATAACGAACGCGTTAAAATTTCACGTTAAGTCCACGAAAGGTACTCGAGGCTACTTAGTGAATGGAAATATATACCAATATCGTTAATTAAAGCATATTATATATTTCGGATGTCCTGGGATTTTATCGTTAAATCATGTTATATATTTTGGATGACTTCAGATTTTATGATTAGGTAATATTATAAATTTTGGACATCATTGGATTGTATCATTAAATTATATAATTAAATTATATGCAAAAATTCTTAAATTATTATAGAGTATATTAACACAATTGCTGATTACATGTATTCTTTAACGACTCCCAAATTTGATTTTTGGGAAGAAAAAAAAATTGTTTACATTTTTAAAATTGAAAAACCAAAAGCATTAGTATAAAAAAAGAACCTTATCAACTCCCTTCCCTTCCCTTTTTCCTTATAAAATAATTATTCTTCTTCTTTAAAAAGCCCATCTCCTCCTTTCCCTCCCTCTCATCACCCTCTCCGTTAAAAAAATAAATAAACAATCTTAAAACACAAAAATAAATAAATAAATAAAATTAAAACAAAAAAAGATACACAAAACACCCCCCTCCCCCATAAAAAGGGTTTAAGGAAGAAATACTTATCTCCTCTTAATGGATTTAGAAGTCCCCATAACCCCCACCCACCCCCTTCCCAGGGGGAGGGGTTAAAGAAGAAAGAGTTATCTCCCCCATAGGTGGAGAGAAAAAAGTTATAAATTGTAAAATTAAAATTTCACTTGTATAGTAATTCTGAAAATTAACATGGATTTTCCCTGTTTGATCTGTAAAATAATAGACAAAAAATTACGGATCATTTATTAATTTTTTTAAATTTATGTAGCGAAAAAAGGGAAATTAGCATGGATTTTCCCATTTGACCCATAAAAACTTTATCTATATTTTTTTTATTTATATAGGAAATAGAAAACTTAAATTAACATTGATTTTCCCGTTTGTTCAGAAAAAAGATACAAACCATTTAAGAAATTTAACTGACAGTAAAACAATTATTTAAAAATTTTATTAAAAGGAAATCATTGATTTTTTGGGTTAAATATAAATAATATGAGTTATTTCCACTATTTTTATGTAAAACTTACTTTTTCTTCATGTAAAATGAAAAAATTACTTAGTTTTCATGTAAAATATTTTTTAAAAATTAATAAAAGGAGTTAGTTTGTTTCTTTTATCAATATTAAAATAATAAAAAATATAATCAGTCACTGATTATTTTCTTTTTTCTTAATTTACTAGTATTAAGAAAAAACAAAAAGTACCATGGCTACCTATACCAGTCATTGTTGCCCCTTTTCTTAATTAAATTTTGTAATTTTTATATTTTTTTGCAACTTAAAACATTTTCTACAAGAATGAGTTACATATCATTTTCTACAAAATGTCTTACATATTATTTTACACAAAATTCTCAAGATATCAAGAAGTCAAATAAAACTTTAGCAAAAATAATTAAATCAAAATAAAATTTAAATAATTTCATTACAAAATAATGAAAATTTAGTAAAAAGGTTCTAACAATAACTAAACTTTAGTAAAAATATAAGCATTATGTCCCTTTGTTACTAACTTGAAAACATTTTGCTAACTCAAGGCTTGATTATGCATATCTGAAAGACCCAATGAGAAAATACTTATAAATTATATGATCTCCATAATTCGCGTAATCAAGTTCTGAATTTAATGTTCTCCATTACGCGAAATTGAACTACCTGTCAAGGCACCAGGGTCATAACGTACAAACATTTTGCATTCTTGAAGCTCAAATGTGTGCTTATAAAGCTAGAGTATACAATGTTGAGAGAGCCAATATTAAAGTTGTTTCTGTAGCGTACTAATGGGGGGGGGGAAGGGGCGGACAGGGTGGTTGCCCAGGTGCCAGAGTTCTTGGGGCGCCAAAACAACTGATAAAAATTCTGGCCTCGTATTCTGGCCCTTTGGGCCATCATCGTCGCCTCAGGCACCATTTACCCTTAGTATGCCACTGAATTGTTTTAATCAGACAATCTCTTTCCAGCTCACGAATTCAAGGTATCAACAATTCTCATTTTCAAAGCTCTGATACTCAATCTTGAGAAAGCCAATTGGCCTTTCTTTAAATCATATATTCCAGACAACAGTGATACATATACTAATACCAATTAAATATTATTTGTTCATATCATTTCTTTGAACTGTAAACACTTTAAAAATAAACATACATATAAACTTTTTATTGCTAAACTTATTAATTTATTAATATGTTGGATTGCAAAGTAGTTTGATTTCAAGAAACGGAAGTCTTGATTATGCATAATGGAGAACTCAATAATGCAAAATGGAGAGCTCAATAATGCAAATTTTAAAGATCATGTGATTGGAAAGTATCTTTTAATTACCTCGCAAAATTACATAATAGAGCCTCGTGTTCACGTAACGTCTGCACGTTATGGCTGCAGTGGCTTGCCAATACAAGATACAGCCAAGATAGTTTGCCAGACAACAGAATGCCGACAGTACGAGACAGTTGTCAGTCAAATACGACAAAGCAGGCATCATTGTCAGGCGAATGCAAAACTGAGTTATGGTCATCGGTTGATTTGATATAATCATTCCTGTCTTGATCGAATGCAAAAATCACAAATTAGTATTTACTTAATGAAAAAATGCTTGATAATATTTACTTTTCAACACTTGTATCTTAGTTATTGCCATGGCAAGAGTCTGTTCAATTCCTACTGCTAACTAAGTATAGTGTGTGGTAAGTTTGAACATTTGCTGGAACACAAGAAGTTTGGAACCCTTTGGATCTAAATTCAATATCTTCCGATGTCTCCCTGTAAACGTTTAAACTTAGCAAACTGTGCATGATAGTTATTATTGCATATAACTTGTACAATTAACTATGGACTAATTACCATAAAAGAATGAATTTTTATAAAAACTGTTTCCAACTGGCACATTGAATGATGACTTCTTTAAACTGGTGTACATCACTAAATTGCAAGCATGACACCAGCTGTAACCTGCTGAATTGTGCACACAATCAAAATGTTAGTAATTGAAATAATGTTTATCAGGAAAACTAGTAATTTTCATTCATTACTCAGGTGGTCTGGTTGTCATAGTGATGAGAAAGGAGTACCTTGACTATGTGGAAGAATACAAAGCTCGTCTAGAGCCTCTCATGGATCAGCTTGAAGTGGAAGGAAAATGGCAGAAAATCAGCAGAAAAATAATACCCAATTATTCCTTTAATAAGGAAGGAATCCTGTATAAATTTAGAATTGAATGACACAATCATATTTTTGTATTCTTTGTGCAGCAAACATTCGTATGCAAATGATGGACCATTCTAGAACTATTACATTTCGCCGCAAGTATTTAAATTTTTTTTCAATTTTTCTTTTTTAAATAAGTAATAAAACGGGTACAAGTATTAATTTAGATGTCATCTTCTTTTTAAAGACATGCCAATGTCTAGTGGGTAAGAGGTATGTTATGATTGGATCACTACCTTTGGAATTCACAACGTGCACTATTTATTTTCAATATGAAAGAAAATATAACCCATGTTAAAACATTCACCCAACTTGAATACACAATGAAACAAAGGTCAATAATAGAACTTAATTGACAGAGGGCTTCTCTATGACCTGAGAATATATATATATATATATATATATATATATATATATATATATATATATATATATATATATATTGGATGGGAGAAGTGGTTCTGCTATTTAAACTGTCAACAAATTCATCTGGTCCACTAAAGAACTGTAAGCCTACAAATTATTAAATATTACACAAATATTACATGTTAATGTCCTAACTAAAAACAGCATCATTTGTGAGTATTCGGGTTGTTACTCATATTATGATCAAACAAAAATACTGCAACCAATCATGTTTTCTGCAAGAAATTACAATGTAGTTTTTGAGATTAATGAACAGAATATGTAGAACTTATGTTATTGTGTGAAAACCATTTTTATTCTGTCAGTTGCAATGACCTTGACCTTTGAATCCAAAATTGATAAGGTTCTTCCTTGCACCAAGTGCAAGCCATCCACAATGGAGATGAGAATTGGTAACAGGCTGACAGTGGAAGGAGAGTACCATAACATAATACGCTCTGCCTTATTGCAGGCATATACAAATTTTAACCAGAACCTTATGATGGTGAACTTGAACCCAAAGTCAATGTGGCAAGCATGCATTACACCAAAAATGAGTTGTCTTAGCTTCATAATGATTCATCCCAGGTATGAACAAATCCATTGGGGGGGGGGGGGGGGGTAGGAAATATAAGCAAATGAAAAAACTTGAAACAAAACATTAATGCAAATTTTCTGTCACGTGTCCTTGATCCCAAGGTCATAGGAGCAAGCGCGTGTGTCATAAAATGAATTGTTTTAACTTCATAATGATTAATGCCAATATGATGAGAATTTATCAAAGGGTTTAGGAAATATAAACAAAAGAAAAATCATTAACCAAAATCTTAATGGAAATTTTCTATGATTAGTACCTTGACCCAAAGGTAAAAGGGACAAACAAGCATGTTGTGGAATGAATTGTTTTAGCTTCATAATTATTTCATGCCAAGTATGATGAAAATCTAATAAGGGGTTTATATATCATGCAATTAAAAACCTTACCAAAACCTCAACAAACTTGTGATGCTGACATTGGAATTGTCTCACTTTCCACTACAGTGGGCATGAAAAAAACTGACAAATGACAGGATTTGTCATCAATCCCTCTATCCAAGGGGATACCACTCTCATTTGACTTCCATCTTGGTAAACATATGTTTTAGCACTTTTATTCCTAAAACAAGCCAAAATATGTGATTAACATTTTTTTTCTCACAGAATTTGCACAGTTTGAAAGGATATGTGAGGTAGTAGAAAGATTCCTAACATATTTTGGTCGAGTAATGGATTTGAAGGATACAATTTTTAGACAGTAGCTCATGTAATTTCATGACTGAAACTGAAGGCGAGAGAAAGGAAGTGAAAATATGAAAAAATTTAGATATCAATAGCGAGTGCAGTGATAGTACATCTGAGGTTAGCACCTCTGCAGTCGTGAATTCAGTCTCCAGTTCCAATATGTTCAAGGGAAAAGAGGTTGTCCATCCAAGGTCGGCGTTATTTTATTTAGAGTTTCTTCAGTTTCCTCCACCTCAACAGGTACTAAATATAGTTGTACAAATGGACACAAAACTAATAAAATTTATTATAACTGGTAATTAGTGTAAATACAACAATTTTTAACACAGTCTGCATTAGGTATTATTTTTATTCAAAATGATTAACAGTATTTATTATAATTTAAAAAAAATTAAAACAATATAACAAACAATGTTACAAAACAAGCTTAGTAAATGCTTCATTATTATTAGATAATATATTATATACCGAGTCAGATGTGTCACATATGATAAATGTGTATGGAATGAATATAACAGACAAAGAACAAAAGTCATGAGGGTTGAGTTTTACAGCGTGTGAAGGCTTGATCATGATAAATAGACTGAGCTATGCAGTATGAGCAAGAAAACATTTCACAACATATGATTGGAATATGTAGTATTTTAGGTATTTTTGATAAATCACACATGAATAATGATGTAATTATGTGACTGGTTGATATATTTAACATCAAAATTCATGGACTCGACCATGATTAGTTTTAGCTAGAGATACAGACTGTTAAAAGTTGGCTAAATATATTGTTCATTCACAACAAAATCTTTGTTAAAATGGATTCAAAGTTAGAATATCCCAGGCAAAAAATAGGTGCATAAAACGTTAGAAAATATTACTACATATTTTATGTATAATATAATAATAATAATAATAATAATAATAATAATAATAATAATAATATATAATAATTATAAGATACGCAATATATTTTAAGATGCACAACATATTGATACATTTGTGTATGGTGAACATTCTCTCTCTCTCTTTATATATATATATATATATATATATATATATATATATATATATATATATATATATACACAAACACACAATTCTTTAAGAAAAAACAAGGCCAGGGCTTGCATGGCAAACCAACATTCAAATTGTTGCCATAAACCTTGTGACCTTGACCCCAAAGTGTGAAGGAATTCATCACAGAATGAATTGCCTTTGCTTCATTTATATAAACCTTGTGACTTTGACCAAAAACTGTGAATGAACTCATCACAGAATGAACTACCTTTGCTTCATTCATATAAACCTTGCGACCTTGACCCCAAAATGTGAAGGAATTCATCACAGAATGAATTGCCTTTGCTTCATTTATATAAACCTTGTGACCTTGACCAAAAAGTGTGAATGAACTCATCACAGAATGAACTGCCTTTGCTTCATTGATATAAACCTTGCGACCTTGACCCCAAAGTGTGAAGGAATTCATCACAGAATGAATTGCCTTTGCTTCATTGATATAAACCTTGTGACCTTGACCCAAAAGTGTGAATGAATTCATCACAGAATGAATTGCCTTTGCTTCATTGATATAAACCTTGTGACATTGATCCAAAGGCTAAATCAGGTGAATGAATGTGTCACAGAATGAATTTTCTTTCATTCTTAATGGGTCACTCCAAGTGTGAACAGGATCCATGAAGGGGATAAGGATATATAATTGTAACAAAAAAGCTGCAGATAATGATGCAGTCACCATTATTGTCCTAAAAGTGGCCACTGTCTTGCTTTTCAATCAGTATTGGCTTTACAAAAATCTAGTGACCAAATAGCATGGTGATAACACACATTCTACACCTTTGTAGTCTGTGGTTATCTCCAGGTTGTCTTTAGTCCTCTGATTTGAGGACCACTAGAGCTAGGTTTCAACAGCAAGCATGCATCATGATATATATCACAGTGTGCAATATGACATCTTGTTGCCAAACATTTGTCCATAGATCTATCACTAGTGGGAAGAACACAAAATTAATTCTGATTAGCTTTTTACCCCATAGAAATGTATGAAGAAAAATTAATCAGTATATGTTTTCCTTTACATTTCAATAACTGTTTTAAAAAATTTTAAAAATCAGAAATGCCTATTATCATTATGCATTATTATTATCAAGTATTGATCGGTAGGATATTTGTTGTACAATCATACCATTATGGAAGCTATACGGTGTTATATATGCATCAATATCTTCTGCTACCCCTAACACCACCTGAAAGCATAATCAAGGCTTTTTAGGATTATCACACACAATTGTAACAGATTGATGTACAATGATAATTTAAAAGGTTAATTTAATCTTTCAAAATCTTGATTTTCATGCACCTGAAGGTATGAAAATTTAAATAAACAAGAGTCCCTTGAAGGGACTGATGTTCTACTGGCCAAAAAGAATTTCTAGGAATTCAAGATAAGACCATTTCTTCTTTTTAATTGCCGAGTGTTGTAACCATCTATGATATTCATGAGTGATAAATTTTAAAATTAGCCACTGTGGCAGTCATATTGGATGTAAGATCGGCACCATTGTCATTTAGGACAAACTAAACACCATTAGAAGACTTTTGGTGAAAACCCCATATTGATATGACACTCCATTCAGGAAAATTAGTGACAAGATTTTAAATATGTCCATATGGCAGTCAGATGGTTTTGATTCAGGACCAACTAGATATCATAATCAGTCTTATGGTGAAAACCCCATGATGATGACTTTCCAGTTAGGAGTAGGAATATCAAGATGTTCAAGATGGCTGCAATGGTGGCCATACTGGATGTCAGAACACCACCATTTTATTTAGTACCAACTGAGACATCATGAGAAGTCTTCTGGTGAAAACCCAATCTTGATATGACTTTCCATCTAGGAGGAATAGCGATAAGACTTTCAAGATGGCTGCTGTGGTGGCTATATTGGATATCAGATTGACACAATTTTTATTTCAGACAAATTAGACACCATAAGAAGTCTTCCAATGAAAACCCATGCTGATGTGACTTTATGTTCAGGAGAGCAAGATTTTCAAGATGGCTGCTGTGGTGGCCATACTGGATGTCAGATTGGCACCATTTTCATTTAGATCCAACATCATAAGAAATTGTTTAGTGAAAACCCCATAATGATACAACCATTCATTCAGGTGGATTAGCTATAAAGATTTTCAAGATGGCCACTGTGGTGGCCATATTGGATGTCTGAGCGGAACCATTTTCATTTAGAACCAACCAGACACCATAAGAAGTCTTCTGGTGAAAACCCCCATGTTGATATGACTTTATGCTCAGGAGGAGAAGCGATAAAAAGATTTTCAAGATGGCTGATAGTGGTGGCCATTATTAGACATGAGGTTGGCACCATTTTCAATTAGGATGAACTAGACATCATAAGAAGTCTTTTAGTGAAAATCCCATGTCAATATGACCATCCACTCAGGTGGAGTAGCAAGTAACAAGATTTTTAAGATGGTGGCCATATTGGATATTGGATTGGCACTATTTTCATTTAGGACCACACAGACTTCATAAGAAACCTTTTAGTGAAAACTCCATATTAATATAACAATTCATTCAGGAGGAGTAGTGATAACAAGAATTTCAAGATGGCTGCTGTAGTGGCCATACTGGATGTCTGAGCAGCACCATTTTCATTTATGACCAACTAGTCCTTGGGATGAATGTGTGTGTAAAGTTTCATGGCAATCCTCCAAGTAGTTCGGGAGAAGTAGCGACAACAAACTTGTGCTAATGGACAGATGAATGACAGACAACAGACCATTCCATTAACCTCTCCTGGTCTATGACTGGAAGAGCTAAAAATGAATGCCCCAAACTCATGTTATTACAAATAATATATTTAGCTTTCATTGCACTTGTATGTTCTAATAATGTCTCTAATTGGGGCTCGGCACACTGGACAGGTAGAATTTTTAGCCATTAGATTTCTCCCACAGGTGTAGCAGACACACATATGGCCACACTGATAGAGAACTGAATCAGAGAAATTATCAAGGCAGATCAGACAATGTGTGTCATTCACTGGTGTAGAATGAACTGGATGATGACTTGTAGAGTTAATTCCCCCTGTAAGCAAATAAATTTAGGACATGAGAATAGGTATATTGGTCAAGATGATGACGATGATAATGATGATGATGACGATGAAATATCAAATATTTACATATACTGATCTTTATTATTTCACAATAAACTTTAATTTTGATCCACCGTGAGAATAATTATACATCATATTAAAAGTACCAGCAAGTGCAACTCTGATTTGTCCATTTATCAAATATCATTATGCAAAAAGAGATGGATATTAATTTTAATTCTGCAGAATAAAATGTTTATATGAATGGAGATAAGCATCATATTCAGAATACATATATATACAATAGCACAATTCACTTAGGTTTTTGTTTCTCCATGCATTGCAGTGGTGCAGTTATAATATTCCCTCTGTTGGATCATGGAAAATCAATTGAAAACCACCACTGGGACTCTGTGTTCACTAATGTGAATCTCGGTGTTGGATAAGGGATAGAGAGGTCATTTTTAATTTATTTACTTGACAGGTCAATAACCAATAAAATCATTTTGGGAATTTTACAATGATTAGGCCCAAGATTTACAATGACCAGTGGCTGGAACTGGTCTGCCTTTTTGGGCAAGTCAGGTTCTTTTGTGTAAAACTCAGAAGAAACATCTACGAAGTTTCTCCAACTTGCTCATTTTTTTTAGATGGGGTCATGATAGTCCTTTCTCAAGAAAATAAGCAATCAACATCAATGAGGGTGAACATGAATCCCCTAGGTTTGTGGCGCAAACTCATAATCTCAAAGTGAACAACTGTATCCACTTAGTCACAGTTACATCTATAAAGGTTTTTTTTTTTAAAAACTGTTATTCCCGACTGATGCAGTGACATATTGTGTGTAAACAGTGAAGCATAAATTTCAAGGGAGAAAAAAAAAGTATGTATGAATGTGTGTATGTATCAGGGTTTAACGGCATGTCAGCACAACACTGATTGTATGGTGTTAATTTAAAGTAAGTTCTAAAAATGTAAGTATGAAGGACTGAGAACAACTTTGAGAAGATAAACCCTTCCAAATTTATGAAGGGTAAACAGGAAGTACTAAAAAATAAAAAGTAAGGACCCTAAAATTCAGCAAAAGGTATTAAAAAGATAAAAAGATAAAGGTACCAAATATAAAGTCCTTAAAAAATGTAAAGCTGACTGTACGCAGTGATTAAAATCTTGAAGCAAGAGTTAGGTACGACAGAGCTTTGGAATAATATGTATGTGCATATACACACAGCCACAACAACAAACTTAGTGTCACACTGATGAAAAATTCTACAAACATGAGCAGAATCACCAAAAACTGTCACGGCAGGAATGTCTCTTTGATTTCATGTCAACACTGAGGCTGCCAATTTAATAAAGCTTGGCAATTAGGGAATAAATAAAATATTATTCATGCATACACAGAGAATATTTTTAATATTATATTCAACTGATTATGATATGGTAGTGATTTAAATTCCATTTTTTTCCTGGTCATTCATTGTATACAATGATATAATTTTGTTTTAACGATGATGATGATAATCATCATCATCACTTAATAAAAAGTGTACAATCAGTTTTGAGGCAAAGAAAGAGAGAGAAAGACAGACCCAATTTTACTAAGAATTCAAGAACAATTCATGATCCCAAAATGTTTCAAAGAATGATCGTTTCTTTCTCTTCTTTATACACAGTATGCAATAGCAAAGCAAAAAGAAGAAAGAAAGTAAAACATAAATTTTAGCTAATGCTAAAGTTATTTAGCAAGATAGATATAATTTACATATTTACAGGTGGGTGGTAGCAAATGGACAAAATTATTTGTCATCTAGATGTATGCAGATACTTCTTGTATTCAGTGATTTTCACGTAACATTTGTATTTTTTCAGAAGATTGAAAAATAAGATTTTAAGAAAAGAAACACAGCAAATGCAACAACACTGCATTTATTTCATCTTTGCATTAAAAAAATATTTCAAATCAATATCCCTTTTCCATATGCATGTATAATGTTGCAGGGCTGAGCAAATTCTTTTTCATCCACTTGTCCAGGACAAGTGGTTTCAGAAAATTCACTTGTCCCACCTTACTTTTCACTTGTCCCACCTTACTTTCACTTATCCCAAAATGGTAATCACTTGCCGAGATTTGACGAGATGTACTTAATCCATTGAAAGAACAAATGAAATAATATACAAAATAATTATTTCTTAAAAGAATGTAATTTTTCTAAAACATTGGTTGATATACATTTGGCTACTTCTGGTACATGTATATATGTTTTAGCTGCTGGATTTGAAAAAATGTCCATGTACATGTCTGCCACCTGCACCAGCACTTAGCCAGCAGTTGATAGCTGTGTCTGGGTTAAATTCTTCAAGCTCTGGTCCATTTGGTGAAATGTTCATTAGAATTTTTAAACTCTCTTGGTTTAAGGAATTCTCACACGCAGTAGCAGTCTTATGTTTTATCCCTCCACTTTCAAAAGAATTTTCCTTTTTTGAATCGTCCTTATTACCTTCCTTGTGAAAATAATTTAGCAAACTCATTTTATCCACATAGTAAATATCAGCTTGCTTGACAACTACTTCTAAATACGAACAGAGACAACTCATTAATTAGTGTAATTGTTTTGCATCAAACGCAATATCGCATGTGAAAGTTGATCGTCTGTATAATGAATTAAAAATGAAAGAATCATTACTGTGATTTAATCAGTTCATAAAGGAAACCAACACTGATGTCGGTAAAGTACCTTTCATTAATTTAATTATGCTGACTCACTGGATTAAAATCAGAGTGAGCCGTTCATGAGGATCTGGTTTGAGTAAACACAGTGCAACAAAGTCGCGTAAAACACTGCTAATTAATCGTACCGCCTTTGTTTCGTTTGATGTGTTTTTTGATTTGCTGATAATTTGGTTGCTTAGCCCAATATGCAGTCAAGCGGTAACAGAATGTGCACATTATGCGATAGTTATCACTAACCACCTGTAGGTGTTATACAGCATGTAAATGTATGCATGGAGAGGGTTAGAATCAAGTATTCAGTACGCCCGGAGGGCATGAATGGCCAAATAAAGGTAGATATAGTGATTAAAGCACGAAACAAAAAAGAACTTGCCCGACTAAAATTTAAGTGTTTTACTTAAAATATAGTATTAATAAAATTCACTATGTTAATATTACCTAAAATTTGATTTGGAAAAATATTAAAAAAACATGTGACACTAAAGATTGTTTATTACATCTTTGGAAAAATGTTTTCTGTGTTAGTATATTCAAGTTTAATTACCCTGGCCAAATTCCCAATTACTATGTATTACAAAGGCTTTGTTATAATGTTCCTTTGTTACAACATTTACTTGGTTACAGCGTTTGATTTGTCTTGTACATCAGAGAAAATAAGCTCAGTTATCATGTTTTTATTACAAGATGTGCCAAAGCCAGGTAACAAAGGCATGATAATCACACCTCATTCATGATCCTAAACCACAAAGGTGTAACAAAGATGCCACATAACAAAAGCGTGATAATCACACCTAATTCATAAGTGGCAATTTAGAGTCGCGAGTTTCTATTCAATACAATTAACGCATGACAAGAAATGCTTTGTTTTCTATTTTTTTAACCAAATAATTTAGAAATATCCTTTACCTATCGTTATATACCTGCATGTTAAATAACAGAGTACATCTTGAAGTAAATCTTTAGTGTTCCAAGATGTCATCCAAGCATACCTCACAAGCCTTGACAAAAAAATTAAGGTTGAAATATATTTTTGTCTGCAATCAATATGATTTATCATGTATGGCATGATGTATCCACAGACTGTGTTGTAAATGTTTTGTTAAGTCAGGGTTTAGTGAGCAAACAGATGATGATGATAATGTTCCCCTTGCTATGTTGTGTAGTGCATTATGCCTACTTGGATCTGGTAACGAGGATGTTTATTTCTCGAATGATGTTAATTCCAATAGTGACATTGTCACATCTGCAATACCAACAATTGAAGATATTGTTTGTGAAATTAGCGATCACCAAGAAGTAAACAATTTTTCTGCTACTGGAAGTGACGAGGCCAGTGATGACTTAGTACCAGCTGTTGTAACTGGAGCCAGTGAGGCTCTAGATAGCATAGGGGTCATTTGACTCAACCTACAAGCTCAGAGCGACACACCTGATATTCTTTATGAACATTTGCATGTCACTCAAAAACATATCAGCAAACAAATCTCAGAATAATAAAAAACAGATGACTATTGACAATTTCTTTCCAGCTGGTACATGTATATGTATGTTGACACTTTCAACGGATGGTCAAACTTGTTTACTACATGTACGTCCAACGTCACTGATATGTACATCAACATGGACATGAATATAAAAATTTTTAAAAAAAATTATGAATCTGGGTATAATGTTTCTCAGTTATAACGTTCTAAAAATTTCAGTCACCTGTGAAACAATCAATTCAAACAATCTTTGCTGTACTTAATAAGGGAACTGACCCAGATAACTCAAATTCCCCAGCATGCACACTCTCCCCCCCCCCCATCCCTCAAAATGCATAGAGAGAAGGTGAAGGGACTTTTTCATAATTCTCTCCATGATCGCTCCAACCCCACTACAATTCGTGGAGAAAAGAAAATGTTTACACTGTACTGTCATTAGTTTTGGTTCATGTTAGATTTGTCTCCCCATGGAAAGGTATCCTCCATGATTTTGGCCAACCTTCGTTAATATTACAGTGGTCCCTCACTATAAAGCCCCTCAGAATACCACTGACCCTCTTATTATAGCATGTATAGTCATGAATCCCATTACATTGTTTGAACTTTTTTTTTCATTGCTATTTGAGTTATTTCATTTAGTTTTAGTTCTTGGCTAATGAAAACAAATTATAAATCATTAAATACCCTAATTTTGTGCTTTTATGCTGCATTATGGCACATGTTGGAACATCCCTCAACATGTGGGTCACAATTATGACTATTAAGAATGGCACTATAAACAGGGAGTACCGTCTATACTCGTGTATAAGCCAATACCAACTGTAAACTGTATAGACCCAGATTTGCATCACATAATGCACCAGCAGATCTTGGTCTATGCAGTTTGTAAGGACTAATCAGTCGAACAAACAACATAGACTCTGATCTGCCAGCGCATTATGCGATAGCAGATCAGGGTCTATGTTGTTTGCATTTGGACCCGAATAATACGCGAGTATATACGGTACTCTACTAAAACAAGAATAATACTGCCTAAACATCAGAAGATGGACAACTCAAATGCATTGAATTTTACACATATCTTTGGTTACACATTTATAATAAACATTTTAAGACTTTGGGCATCTAGATATGATGAAACTATCATGGAACAAATTTCTGCTATAAAATTCTTAAGGCTGGATGATCAATGAAATGGCAGACAATTATTTCATGGAAAGTAATTATACACACTTTTTACAGTATGAGAGAGCTATATTACCTGAAGCTTGAGCCTGGGTCATTGCTGCGGCAACCTCCTGGCGTATTGCCCTTTGAATGTCAAGTTGAAGGTCAAAGCTAACTTTCATCATGTTCTTCATCTCCTCTACTTGCACTTTCAGGCTCTGGATCTCTCGACTCATGTACAAGTTTGTCTGAAAATTCAAAGTGGAAATGTATAAAATTCTTGCTGATAACAAATATAACGATTCTTATCCTTACAATTGTTCTTTAACCGTCTGTTAGAAGAATTATAATATATGACCATGTGTACAGAAAACTACATTGAATTGTATCAACATAAAATATACAAACACACACAGACAGGTGGTCACATAATTACATACAAGAGTTACAGTATCATAGGTACCTCTAAAACCAGTGAGTTTTTTAATTTTGTTTTTAAACAATTTAAACTTACTTTTCAGATACTTGCAAATATGATCTATATTTATTGCTTGTCTTCAAAATCCCTGCTATCCTAATACAAACATTTTCTCTGAAAGTATATGAATGGACTGTTTTTAAATTTTGATGTTTTTAGAGTAATTTTCTTTCGCCCTGTTGAAAATTCAATTTTTATCCCAATTATAAAATTTAAGACCTAATCTACAATACAACCTCATTCATAAGCATCCACTGAGTTACAATTTCAACATCAAAGTGAAGATTTTTAAAGTCAAACTTTGTATCTTTTATTCAAAATTCTAAATGGATGTTGATAGACTGTCTTTCACTGCCTCAAATACATTGGTTTCACATAATGGGAATGAGACAAAATTGTGGATTACATCATGGGTAAATGTCCCTGAATCAATAGTTTCACTGAGTATTCTATGAACTCTTACCCGAGTGTAAGGTACGGCTGCAGCACTTATGCTTGTAACAGAAATACTGTCCCAGTTATCACCAAACTGATTAGGAGCCGGCAATCCCAAGTTAGAGAAGTCATTACGGATGTGCGGTAGTGATTGAGGAATTGAACGGACAAACTCTTGTACTCGGCTGCCATCAGTTTGTGTAGAATGAACTCGGTTCTGGAAAAAAAATTATTCCACATAAATATCAAAGTGAAATATCTAATGGTATTGCTTTAAATCTGTCAAGTGGTGACTTTGTTATTCTAATACATCCTGACAATTTATTGCCCAGGAACTAATTTGCAATTACTCCTGATTTATTTCAAGTACCAAGGTAGGTGTCCTATTCATATGCATGCATCTTTTGGGGTAAAACATGTGGAAAATCTCATCTTGTATATTCCACCTGTTTATTCCACATTATATTAATATTAATAATAATAATAAGAGTGAAAATAATAATAGCAATAATAATAAATACTTTATTTATTTACTGAGGGTAACACAGTTAGTATACCAGGTACACTAATCTTCCCGAGGCCCTCAACAAAACTAATATAACAGAGTAAAAAGGAACAAAAATGTGAGACACATACAAAAAGTATTAACAGATGCAGCAAATACATTCAAAGTAAGTATATTGACATTTAAGTGGGAAGCTAATGAATCAATTATTTAGCTTAATCTGGGAATGATTACTGATAGTCTTTCTTGTATACGAAATACACAAGCAAACAAACATATATTTTGATAAACCCATACAAATACCATGAGATTTAAAAAATTGTACGTCAAAATTACACTTAATAGAAAATAGTAAACTCAAATTGAGATCATAAATAGCTAGAATCGATTTGTAAAAGTGGTCCAAATTGCATGAGTTATAAAATTAATTTAACATCAATACAATGAATGAAGCACATGTAATGTCAGATCAAAGACATCCTTGATAATAAACATAATGAAGCACATGTAATGTCAGATAAAAGATATTCTTGATAATAAATATAATGAAGCACATGTAATGTCAGATAAAAGACATCCTTGATAATACATATAATGATAGGCTCATTTATGGATGAGACTGTTTCAATCCAAACTTTCTGTTTTTGGTTGCATAACTTTTAGACCACCTTGGGCATCACGTCTCAAGTGTTAGGCTTTGAAATCACTTATGTACCTTGGATTTTCTATCAAATATGTTGGCTTATTTTATACTTCTATAAGCAAGCAAACATTTATGATGTTTGACTCATTCAGTAATTTTCATTAATATTAATTTTTTTAAAAGAGTATCAGACAAGAGACAAAGCATCAGCCTCAAGAACAAACCTAACTGCTCTTTCTTTGTTGCAATCTGAGGACAGGCTTTCCTATGTGCTCTTTTCTCACACTATTCAATAGTAGTCAATCACACTATTCAATAGTAGTCAATCACACTATTCAATAGTAGTCAATCACACTATTAAATAGAAGTCAATCACTATTCAATAGTAGTCAATCACACTATTCAATAATAGTCAATCACACTATTCAATAGTAGTCAATCAGGGGTAAAATATATATATAAAATAGTTTTGTGCATTCTATATTTAGGAATTTTTCATGTTGGACAAAAAAAAATTCATGAGGAAACTATAGAACAAATTTGGTCAATGTGTTTTGTCCACTGAATTTACTATATTGTTTGATTCAATTTTTAAAAATAAGTCATGTTTTTGTGAGGCCTTGTTCCAACCACCATAGATTTAGTTATGTTACAGTTTACAACATTTTGTTATTTCTACACCATCTCTCAATCTTATCTAGGTGTGTTTGTAATTGTAGTTCAGTCTGTACTTGAGAGACTGGTTTTGCTGCTGTGTAAATTGTGGTGTCATCAGCATACATATCAGTATGAGAATGTAAAATGTGAAGTGGAAGATCATATATATATATATATATATATATATATATATATATATATATATATATATATATACATACATACACACACACATGTATATACATGTATATAAACAGACCTGAGTATTTAGCCCTGTGGAACACCATATTTATTAAATTATAAATACTGTTATACTGTGCATTTCCTTTGGACAATTGTTGCCTTCTGCTCTCTAAGTAGGATTCATAAAGTTTCAGTGCAATTTTATTACATCCATAAATTTCAAGTTTATGATCTAAAAAAAGACAATACCATTGACATTTCCATCATTCATTTTTTTAACCAATGATCAGTGTTATGTAAAGGGGCCATCTGACAGAAATGTTTAGGTCTAAAATCAGACTCAAAGGGTGAAAAAAGATTAAACTTAGTCCAGTGATCATATAGCTGCTTGGATATATGCTTTTCAATCATTTTGGACAGTGTGGGTAAGACGGTCATTGGTGATTCTAATTCAATCTTTTGGCCATTTCAGGCTGCTCCATTTGATTGTATGTAGGACTCCTCTTTGTCGCCACACCCTTTGTTTGCATTGCACGAATGCTTTAAAAATGTCTTATTATCAATATCATGTCTTAACTTAAATCTGGATGGCATTACGGTGTTCAAAACGAGAAATAGCACAATTTCCTTGTGCAAGGAAAATTTTATTTACAACAGGTCTGGGGGTGGAAGTGGAGGTGACAAACAATGAATCCCTCACACTGTACTTCTTGCAGATGCAAAACAAGTGCCATGACCACAGGCACTTGTTTCTGTCAGTTATAAAGGAAAACTATTGACAGCACCCAATCTAGGGGTGAACACCTGTGCCGCATATCGATATGTATCATGATACAGAACCTACGATAAAATACATTATCGATACAGATATCAACTAGAAGGTCTTGTCATCTTTAGAAGGACTATCAATGGTGGGGTGGTACGATTTCATATGTGTCGACATATTGGTCATATTTGCATATTACAGGCCTAGACTTATCAACTGTTCATACGCCATTCTCATCATTTACAAAATAGCAAAAATACTTCCAAACAGACTACCTGCTAGTCGTTGGCGATTCTAATTCGACCTTTTTTTAGCCATTTCAGGTTGCTCCATTTGATCAGATGCAGGACTCATCTTAGTCACCATGCCTTTTGTTTTGCATTGCATGAATGCTTTAAAAACATCTTATTACCAATTCATGAAACCTCAAAATAAAATATTTTTTCAACTAATACAATGGATATAATTTTTGAAGCTATTTGGGGATTGACATTTTTTTTCCACAAAAAAACCCATGCCCCCCACCCATGAAAAATTAAATGGTTGGTCCCTAAGAGCTCAGAAGACAGTTGTTCTCCATACTGTGGAGTGTGATATCTTACCTGGACATGCAGCTCTAAATTCTGTCGGAACTCACTCTCAAGGGATGATGTAACCAAACGTCTGTGAACTAACTCACTGATCTCTTGCACTAAATTCTCATGTTGGATTTCATTGATGTCATTCCAGTTGACAATCTGCTCCTGATCCCTGTTATTAGCAGGCAATGGAACAGTGACAACTGGTCTCTCCTCCAATAATGCCCCAGCTGCAAATACATACCATACCTGCCAACTATCAAGACAGTCAAGGGTGAGGAAGGGTTCTCAAGATATTTTGGTAGGTTTATGGTTGAAAGTGGGGTTAACTAGGGGTGGGGGGTGGGGGGTACTTGTGCATGGCCAATATAGGAACTTGACATTAGATAGTGTTTACATTTTTTTCAGGATCATACCCTGAATATATAAAAGACTTTACAGTATACGAACCAGAATAAAATGTAAACACCTTCTAATGGCAAGCTCCAGGGTAAGTGCCGTAGGTAACTTCCTGGTTGTGATGAATTACTCAAAGTATTGATAATACCAATGGCTTGGAGGGTTGTGGTAATACGATACAGTAACCAGGATAGAAGGAATCAACATAAATTGTGAGATATTGATAATCGTGTGCCTTTTTAAGACATAAGTACATGCAATCACCAATATCCCTTGAAAAAATGTAATCAGAATTTTTAAATGTTTTAAGTCTTTCCTTCTCTTTATCTCTTAAAAGAGAATTTATTAAAACATTCATAAAACAGTTTTAAAAAAATATTAAAGCAATGATCTTTTATAGCATTTAAAAAAAAAAAAAACAATTCTGTATTGTTTTCAGTGTGACACACAAGCTGTTAAACTATATCAACGGAGCTAACCACTCAGTCTAACTGTTTCCTCTTCTAATTAAAATTTTAGTTATATCTGTTTACATAGCTTGACTTACTTTTCGAAGGCCAAAGGGCAAACAGAGCTAAATATAGAAATTTGCCTACAGGGGTGGGCAAATCAGTAGTCTTTGTGCCCGGAACTACCAAATTTTATTTTCGGACTACCTAACTGTAAGATTCCAAAGCCTGCAGGACTACCGGCTGCATCTGATTTTTTTATTAGGCCTTCCCCCCCCCCCACTCAAGCAGTTTGTACCCCCCCCCCATCAAATTTAAAAAATGAAAAGCCTAAAGGATATTTAAAAAATGCACAAAACTTAGTTATTTCATTCATTCATTTATTATTTCTAACCCAATTATCAGCAATGTCATCTCACACCAATGGAAGTTCCCAATGTAAACGACGAGCGTGTGCACGGTCATTTCACGGTTCCTGGAAAAGTCTTTTTTCAGTGAAAGGATCGGGTCTTTGGAGTCTGCATCCAGTATTTTTAATTTCTAGATCTAATATTTCCCACCCCAAAAACTGAAAAATTAGAAATGGAAAAAATATGCCCTCAAATTTGAAAACATGCAAAGTAAGTAGTTTGAATAACTGTAAATTTATTGTACAAATTCATAAAACTAGACTCAACCACTTAAATATGGATGGAGTGATAGCACAGAAACTCCCTTTTGGTTTGAAATGTGAAGATGACAATGTTAAGGACCCCCTGGCAACAATCGGGTTTGAAATTACAAATTGATGAATCAAATGACAAAAGTTTGGTGCATTTTTTTTTATATCCTTCAGGCTTTTTCATTTTACAATCAGAAGGGGGGTACAAACGGCATGGGAGGTTGCTGAATACTACAAATTTGTCAAGTATAAATTACAGATATTTTCAGTGCTGAATGTAAAAACAAAAATAAAACAACAAAAAAAAAACATAATTACATAAACCATTTTATGTACTTGGAGTGTTTCTCTATTTATTTTTCTGAACCTTTACTACCTTACAATTTTATCCATCTACATGTTTTTATTGGCTCATTAAATGGAAATGTTTATTCATTGAAAAATGTGGGGTACCACAATTTTTTGTGGGCTACCATAGTTTCCCTTTAGGGAGCCCATCGGACTACGCATATTAGACATTTGTCCACCCCTGGCCTATAATTAGAAACAAACTATTCTAAGTAATAGAGAGCAGACAGTATACCATAGGCTTTTGTGGGATTGAAATCCCTCAAAGATGAAAATGATCTAATTCATATATTGTTTAACTCTAGTGGCCTCTTTATTTTGAAGCACTTTTAAATATAGGGGGAAATAAGATGATGAATATTAATAATTACTTGATACACTGAAATAAAACTGTTTGGGACTTTACATAGTCTCTAATGATAAAAGATGTGACAACAAACAAGATATGACTCTATCAATGCTTATGTTCTTTGTATTTATTATTACATCTTATTCAGTTTTATGACTATTACTTTGTTAATAACTGTTGCACCAATATGTCTTAGGTTTTTATTTTATCCACAAAGGCTACTTTATAATTTAGTTGTTGTAAACCAATATTCATAAAAGAAATAAAATCCTATGGGTTATTCACAGAGTACATGACAGTGGTACACTCACTCAGAAAATCACCAATCTCATATAGAGTATCACACAAAAACTCTGATTTTTCTATAATATATTTATTCCCAAATAATTTTTTTCAATTGTAGCAGATCATTATAACCTAAAGCCAGTACTGAGATAAATTCTTTTGAAAACTTCAAATTTGTCAGGCCTCCCATAAAGTAGATGCACAAGAAGTGTGCAAAGTGCATGTGTATTGAGATACATAGGCTTGCAATATAAAAAATATTTACTAAATAATAATAATGATAAATTCTTTAAAAATATTTTACATTCTCTGCCTATTTTTTTTTTTTTTAAAAGTCTATATACTTAATTGCGCATGTTCTGAAGCATAATACACAATGACCTTCCTGAAAAATTCACTTGATTCCCGTCCTGATTTGCTTTCAGTGGCAGCTATTGTATTTTCTAGTGGATACAATTAGCAATAAAACATGTGAAGTACTTGTTACTTGTTGATACATTGCAGAAGGTATTAAAAAGATCCCAACATTTTCCCAAATTAAAATATTACTTTGAAAGAGACTATATTTTACCAGTGTTTAGTGATGTCTCCATTTATATTGGATGCATACTGATTTTGTGTTTTGAAAATAATGATCGCGTCTGGACATTTGGAAGCTTAAGATCATGTTTTTCATCTGAAATGTCACGACTTGCAGTGATTTAAAATATATACTACTATGTAGAGTAATATTTATTTTCCCTTGCAGAATGCAGCTTTTCCAAAAAAACTTGTAATCATCTGGATCTGACAATTTTCAAAATTAGATTGTAGTACTGGAAAAGAACCTGGTACCCCAGCATAACAGTGAAATAAATAGCCCTGAGAGGACGCTTTAATATGAAATAAATAGCCCTGAGAAGGCACTTTAATATGAATCTGTTTGCCTAAGACTCTTCTATTTGCTTGTTGTGATTCATTAGTAATTATTCTCCTTTTAAAAATATTGTTATTGTTTTGGGTGGGTTTTTAAAAAAATGTAAAGCAAATCATGATCATGATGATGCCAACTGTATTCAAGATAATGGTAAACCAAACCAGGCCATCTTGTAGTCCATGAGCTCCAGGCACAAAATTTGTTGGACCCTGATCATAAAACAAGAGTCTCTCAAAGGGACTGTTGCTCTACTGGCCGAATAGAATTTCCAGGAACATAGGGCAAGTTAGTTTCCTCTGCCCTTTTATTCTTGTTTAACTGCTTGGCATTGAAACCATCTCTGATATTCTTGACAAACTCAAATATATCAAATTTGGTAATTTTTTCATAGCAACGAGGAAATTAGGTACAATTTGCAGTTTTAAAAGAAGACTTTTGAAAATCACCTTTCATTGTAAAAGCCACACAAACCCTCCCCAAAAATGTATCACCTTAATTTAGCTGAAATTTTCAACAAAAACGATAATTTCCCTTGCATTATAAAAGCATTACCCATAATTAAGAGGCTATGGGAAAAGAATCTTATATTCATGATATCCTTTTAAATTCATATAGCTTTAAGCAATATTTAAAAGGAAGAATTGGGGATGAGAGAGAGAGATTGCAGAATGCTTACGAATGCTCTCCACACTGGCAAATACTGCATCATTCCCCTGTAGTGAAGTAAAGCTAGACTGACTCTGCTGATCAATTTCTCTGTGTTCAGTTTGAGAAACTGGAAGCCGATCTGCAGGCACTGGTGGTGGGACTGGTGGAGTAGAAACTCTTGCAATATGCTGGTTGGAAGATCGTGTTGTGGGCAAACTACCACGAATAATATTTTCCAGCTGTCGTCGGAACTGTGCTGTCTGAAGAATACTTGATACTCTTTGCTGCTGTGATAAGCCTTGTATTTCAATAACAATTGCTTCTGGACGGTGCTCCTCAACATTGGGGGAATTTAATGGAACATTTTCTTTTCCTGTAGCCTCTGCATTTGCTCTGGCCTCTAACCGCTTGTGCAGAAATTGTCCAATATTTTCCCTGTGATTCTGACCTGTGACTGGCCTATCGCCATGCTGGAGTCTGCGTAGTTCAAATAGTGTGTCACTGAAAAGAACAATTCATAATTTTATTAAAAGTTGTTGTCTCTGAAGCAAAAATTAAAAAATGATAAGATAAAGAAGAAATTAAATATTTAAATATAAAATATACAGCCTGCTTAAGCCATCAATTTAGACTAACATAACACACTCTCTGCTATAAAACAGAGAGTGAGAGACAGAGAGTGAGATAGATATTGTTTTTCATCTGATTTTCGTTTACATTATTTACCTCTATTTTGGTAGATTTGCCATCATTCAATCATGTAAATGGTTCAGGTTAACTCTGCTTTTGTGTTATGTTTCTTTTGTTTTTTGTAAGTTGTTACTTCCGCAGATGAAGAACTTGATTAGCTCGAAGGATTGAGAAACTGTTTTGTAACTGTACCTTTACCAATTTTTGTGTCAATATGTGTGTATGTAATTTTATGATAGGTAGTGACAAAGATAATATCAGAGAAGATATATCTTTTTGTTACTTTTAAGTTAACCTTGGTCTTCAATTACAAAGTATCCAAATAGGTAAATGAAATAAAGTACCAAGTTAAAATAAGTAGACATGAAACTTTAAATGCAGTAAGAGTATACAAATGAAAATTGTATTTATTTTGTATTTTGCATACAAATTTTGTAAAGTGGATTACAAAAAGCCATGGTGTAAATTTTCTATGCAAATTCAAAATTCATCTTTTATCTCTTATTTTTCCAAAAATTTTGCTTAAACATCCAAATAAATTCCATCAATGCACTCAAACATCTTGTGCTAATACAATGATACATTTATTTCTTATGCTAATACAATGATACATTTATTTCTTATGTTAATAATGAAATATAGGAGCAGTGTGGTTTACAATATATGTACCATGAATGAGCTTCTCTGTCCTCTTCAACAAAATCCACGTTATCTTGTAGTGCAGTGGGTATCTTGGATAACAATAAGGAATGGGTCATATTTGGTGGACTTAAGGTAGGGACTTCGCAATCCCCTCCTCATATCTTAGTCTCAAATGCAGTGAAACACTGTGATATTTGGTAATTGGGGTATCTGATGATGAATATGAGTGGGTTTGATACCTACTTAAATTAATAATAATAATAATAATATTATTATTATTATTATAAATTACATAATTACTGGTAAATTAACCGTCAAGACAGAAGACGTTTTTACAAGGCGTTGGTCCATGTACAAACTTCCAAATATTAACGTTAGACCTCAGAGGCTCAGACTTACGTGCGAGATCTCTGCAGAAATCTATCCATTTCTGTGTCTGCTAATTCCGTCTCCATATTTTCTGATGAACTCGAACTTTCTGAAGATGTTTCTGACCCCAATGAAATTTCTCCTCCTTCTGCCATCGTAGCTATGAGATCCACACCTTTGCTTAAATACGGGTATCCTAAGCAGCATGAAGTAGTTTTCTATTTTTAGGTATGACACCTGGTGTGTTGAGTCACCGTTTACCTGGGATTTAGTTACAACCCGTGCTATAAATAGAAGAATATCTAATGCTTGGATCGAAAGGACAAACGGACAAGTGGTTTCTTTTGAATTAGAGTAATTTATTGAATTGTATAGCATCTTTGTACAATAAAGCCTTATAAATGATTATATTATACCACGACCAATCTTCGGTCGATCACGTCTAAAAATAGTGCCACTACTTATCCAGAGTAAAGTAACCTCCCGCCTCCACCCTTTCGACATGCAGTGAATGAGATTAGCAAACGTTCAATGAGGAGAAACGTTTGGCGGTAAATTATCGATACGATTCAGTCAGCTGTGAAAAATGAGCAAGACACAAACTTTGGACGATCTATTTGAACAAATTATTCAGACAGAAAGAAGGGCGCAAGAAAGGAAGAATTTTCTGCAAGAGAGTAATATAACAAGCGTATTGTTATTGCAGCTTGAATGCTGGCTGATTCGGACTATGGATGATTCGGCCCAAATACCAGGCTGATTCGGACCATGTGAAATATTATAAGAAAAGCGATGGAACACACATACCTGATCAATTTTAGTAGGTATTGCTGTTTTCGCAAACATAGTAAGAGAATGTAAAAGGTTGATTTTCAGCTCTTAAATTTGCATAAGATAGTTATTAGCAAATTTCTAGCTGAAATCAGAACAAAATAAATATGAGCTATCGGATTTAGATTTTAAATAAACCAAAATAACTTTTCAATGTTTACAAAAAAGAAAATATAAAGTTATTATTTGAATTAATATATCTGAAAAAGATTTTGAAACTTTTCATAAATCAAGCCAGCATGGCCGACTTTCAACACTATCAAACAGTGTAAAATATACATTTCTCCGTGTTTTTTTATTGATTTCTTGTGCAAATCGCGCTTTGTTCGCATTGTATTTACCCCAAACAATTTTGTGTAAAGAGTTTATTGATGAGTAACACAATACTATAATGGACTTTACTGTTATCGGTGAATTTTTATCTTTTGAGTAAAATCTCGAGCCAGTAAACCAACTTATTTTCATTTTAACCTTTGAAGCATTTGAAAATATTTAATTTAAAGCACATATTAAATCCATTAAATATTGATTTCTGAAGAGATATTTTACGATATTAACACATATTTAATATAATAACACTACTATGTAACCAAAGATCTCAAAGTTATTTCAAGTCAGCATTATATTTTGTGTTCTAGAATGGCAAATGACATCAAAAGTGCTTTAATCATAGCAGCGTTTATCAAACGGGTTTCGCCAGTTCATGGTCAGATGATCCCATTATTAGTGTTTGCAATTAAATTAATTAACGACACACTGATCAAACAAGGTATTAACCAAAAGGTGATAGTATGATGTTTCATTATAGCGGCATTAATCAAAAAGGTTTTGTACATTGATGGTCAGATGCTTTCACTATTGGTTGCAATTAAACTAATTTAAATAATAATATGCTTCTTTTTATTTTGCTCTTGTACAGTATACACTTTCAATAATAATGTGCATACAATTAGATATTACATTATAAAATTCAGCTAATGAAATTAAATTTTTTGGTGCTCATTGCTTTAGTATATAAAATCTACATAAATCTAACAAAGGTATTAACATACCCAGACCAGTATGTGTAGACAAAAATAATGTAACAAAAGCATTAACATACTCAGACTTATATATATATATATATATATATATATATATATATATATATATATATATATATATATATATCAACAAATGTTACTGCATGGGCAATGTTTTCACGACTTTTTCTAATTAGTAATTTGCATAAAATTAAATAATTCATTATGAATTCACAGAATAAAAATAGCATACTGTGCCTTCAATAAAGATTTGTAAAATATATTTCATCTTTCAAAAGAGGTAACACCACCATTTATATATATATATATATATATATATATATATATATATATATATATATATATATATATATATATATATCAACGCAATTATCTCGTGTAAAATCGGTGTTTTGTTTCCTTAAATGCAGATTTGAAAAGTACCTGGGAAATAATGAGAAATATCATATTTATAACAAATGTAAATGTCACATTTAAATCCAAGACGAAACTTAATAATATTTTGCATGGTCATAATCAGCCTGGCATTTGGTCCTAATCAACCCGTAATCTGGGCCGAATCAGCCCGTAATTTGGGTCGAATAAGGGTGGCCCAAATCAGTCATGGTCCGAATCAGCCTGTTACCTTGCAGCCTGCTTCACATACATAGCATATACACATTCATACATACGTAACTCATAAATTTAAATCAAAATCTGGAACTAAAACAAAACAAAGTAACAAAAAAACGGGCACTTGAAGCTCAGCAAAATAGCCACAAGTGTCGTGTATTTTCTTCCGTAGAGGGGGTGTGGAGTAGGTACGTACCCCACTATATGGGCTGTAATGTGCCGCCCTGTTGGTTTAGAAACAGTATTTCGGAACTTACTGCCATTAATAGACAGGCCTTTTGGCACTGAACAAACCCCATAATTCTAGAGGACGTTTTCTTTACAGTCACCGCCCCCGGCAAAACTTAATTCTGGGGCCCTCTCCCGAAAAAAAAGTTGTTTAATGGGAATTTTGGGCCCCCACAAGGTTGCGGGGGTTGCTTGGACGGTTGCTACGCCACTGCCACTAGGGGTTTCATCTCACATACCCTTTGCCTACCCCCCCCCCCCCCCGAAACTGTTCCTGATCTGGGTTATTTTGGGACAGGCAGTATTTAAAAGGTTGGTCTTTACCGGGGCACATACCCATACTGTCGTCTTATGGCAGTGTCCCCACACCTCCCACAACCACGGATTTTCCTAAGATCATATTCTGCGTTATTACATTCTCTCGTCGGAATCCAGTTATTCACAAAAGAATGGAGGAGAACAACACCAAGGTAAATGTTGGTACTTGAAATGTCCGTTTTTAATCCAGTGTTTCAGACTTCTGCAAGTATATATATATGTACAGTTTGTTCCAAATAGTTGCCAATATATGGACAGATAATGCAAAAGTGCATAGTAAATTTCATGATCGAAAATTACTTTGTCAACCTCGAATTCCTGCTATCTAATATTCTTTCCAAATTATCTCTGGTATAATAATAATAATGATGAATTGCTGGAAAAATACTAAGAAATTGATAGATACTTTAATTTTGTTAGCTGTTTTTGTTAATTTCCTTGGTGATTTCCACTAAGAATTTTTGGCACAATTTGTGTGGTCATCGGCTACTCTTAGCATTCAATTACTTTTCTGAATTCGCGTAAACACCGCATGGGACAGAATACGTGGAACGAGAGTGATAGGCAATATTGAAAACAGGAATCTTTACCGCGGCACAAATCCATCTTATGGAAATGCCTCCTTGACCCCTACCCTCCTCTCCTCCCTCCCCCCCCCCCTTCTCTTACGACAAAGCTAAGATCATTTTCAGTGTCACTAGCTCATCGGAAAGCCAGTAATTTAAAAAATGTCCGAAACAAGTAAACAAATACCAAGGCAGGGCTCATGAAAAGCACTCATCCACTCATCCTGACCGGGTAAAAATTGGCTGGGCCGAGTAAAACTTTACTATGTAGTCGTCACTGGGCCGAGTAGATGCAGACTAGAACCTGGAGAATAAATCTGGGTGCATTTTATGCCCTTAACAAGCGCCGAAGTTCAACGTCGCTTATCTTTTCGCGTGCTCAGTAATTTACCTACTTGTTGTCAGTCTAGAACATGTTGCAAAGGAAACATCTTCGTCTTTTTTACACAGGTACATGATGTAAGCTTGATACTTAAATGGGTAAATATTATGAACATAATATGTTGCAGTTTCACACTCAGCCCTCGATTTCTTAATGGTGTTTGCATATACAGTGACACGTTTCAGTAATTTATGCGTCATTTTTATGTGGAGAAAGATTCCCTTTAAATGAGCTATCACACATCTTTATAAGTCATACCTCTGAGAAGTTAAGAGACAGAGAATGTCAAAATTTGTGTTTTTTCATCTGGTCAGGTAATGTTACAGTTGCTGCAGGTAACCGGTATTTTCAGGACTGAAGCTTTATTGATACATTGTCATGCCAAAGGAAAGATGCCTGCAGATACTTCCATAAGCATGTATTACATTTGACAAGAAAAATGTTGCCAACTTACATTCGAAATGAGTATTTTAAGTGTCTCAGCCGATTCCCACCAACGTTCACACAATGCATGCTGTTGTAGTCTATTTATAAAGCAAATAATGTCGAGATAACAACCGATTGGTCAAAATCTAGTCGGGGTAATGACCTATAAATGTTCTGTTCCTGTTCTTTTGGACAATCAGCAATCTTCCTTTTTATAGCGCCCGTGTGTAGCTCTCTAGAATGGAGGTTTGACAAAAATGGATGATTTAGTACGAAAATTGGTGGAAATTGAGACGGTCGTAATTCTTCTTTCAAATGCAAGTTATTGACATTTGTCTTGTGAAAAGTAATTACATACTTATATAAATATATGCTGGCATCTTTACTTTGGCATGATAATGTATTAATAAAGCTGTACAGTCTTGAACATGCTGGCAATCTGGGACAAGCATAACAAAGTCTGACCAGACGAAAATCATACACTTTTGACATTCTCTGTTTTTTAAATTCTGCCATATTTAAGTCGCAAAGATGTATGATAGCTCATTGAAAAAGGAAAATTATGACACCTACATTACTGAATGGTTTCACTGTAAATGCGAATACAGCTAAGAAATCAAGGGCTATGTGTGCAACTGCAATTTACAAACCTTGTCTCGTATTATATATTTATCTGATGAGCCATGTATTAGAACGTAATATTTTCATGATTTTGATCCATTTTAGTATCAAGCTTGCATCATGTACCTGTGGTTCTTTAGTAAAAGCGTAAACAGTGTAGTGTAGAAGTGTACTGTGTTGAGTATAATGGGGAGAGGTACGAGTAACTCCTGCAACTCACTCGTTCCAGGACCGAGTGCTTGGGAATTTTTTTCCTGAGCCATGCAAGGTAAATTTATATACTATACACGGGTTTAGGTACAGAGTTTTTTTGCATTATACTGAGTTTTCCAAACAGTTGCGGATATATGACAGATAACGCAAAAGCGTGATTGTTTTCGTGATCGAAACTTATTTTGTTAAACCGACTATCTGCCCAGAATTCCAGCATCCAATACTTAAAATTATTTCCAAATTTCCGCTGCTATTTAAATACTACTAATAATTGTTACTCGAATGGAAGTAGTAAAATGTGGCAATTGGGGGTCAATAGGAATTTAACATGGGCAAAATTGGCACTTGGGGCACAATAGTAATCTAACATGGAGATGGCACTTGGGAGACAATGGGAAATGTAATGTTTAAATTGAAGTGAAAGTTCCCATTGTCCCTAGAAATTGTTTTTGTTTTTTTTAAGCACTTGTGACAAGAGGAATTTAACATGGACAAAAATGGCACTTGCGGACAATGGGAAATGTAATGTTAAAAATTAACATCAGATTTCACATTGTCCCTAGAAATGTTTTCTTCTTTTTCTGCTCTTTCTTTCGCTTAGTCTCTCCTGAACTTTGATCCAATTTTGGTTCAGGCGTTCCTGCATGTGTTCTCTCTTTATTCTTTTTTTTTTATTGTCTCCTCCTCCACTACTTCTTTAATTTCTTTAATCAAGATCTGGCCTGCTCTACACATATCCATTTCGTTCTCCCGGTCCAGAAGGTTGTCCATCCTCCGCAATAAACCCAGGGCTTCTGCCAACTTTCCCCCTTTACAATGTTCCGACATCTTGATGAGTCGACAATGAATACCACAAGAGGCATACACACCTCTTTATATATATTCTAGGAACGGATCGAAACTGATTGGAGGGTTCTACCAATCAAAACGCGCGTAACATATTTCAGTCCCAATCAGAATACAGGAGGAGATATGACGTCATTTTCAGAACGCTGGAGGATTTGTTACGCGACTTTCACAGTCTAGGAGTGCTCTTACACAACCATATCATCACTCACACTGATAGGCAATCAAACAAGATAGAAGAGTAGTGGGTAAGGGATTTTAAGTTTTTTTTGTGAATAGACAAAGACATACGCACATAAAAATTAATTTTTTTACAATGTTTGTGTAGTATCTCTGTTTCTAAGAGATATGGGTGGCATTGTGAAAAGGGTGGGTTTTTTCTTCTTTTTTTTTTAAAAAAAAATCCTGGATCAAATATCTTACTGATATCGAGGACTACTCGACCTCACTGGTCTCACTACGCAGCAGGGAAGCCTCGTTTTATAAGAGAATCTGAATGAGGCTCATTTGCCTCAAGCTCCCAATTTTCTGTGGTCGGGACTACAAATAGCTGTGTTTGTTGTTTCCTGTTTTCCTCCTTTCACACCTTCTTTCCTGCTTAAATTTCATCTTCCATCATTGATAACATCAACTGTTTCGACATTTTAAATGAATTATTGTCCTCTTGATCAATCTCCTGTTCAGAGGCAGATCCATTTCCTTCACCTTGTCCAGGAGGTGCTGCACATAACTCCAAGTCAACTAAGGTGTCACTTAACCTGCCGCTCATAGTCTGGCTCGTTTTCTTCTGGACTGACAAGACACCGATGGGTGGCAAGACTAGCGAACGTACTGTGTTATTGTTACAGGCACGGACGTGAAGGAAAACATCCCTTAAATTTGGTACGCGGACATGAAAGAAAACATCCTCTTAGAAAAATGTAAAGTTCAACAGAGAGAAAGGGTAAAAGCATGTCAACAGAATTTATCTTTTAAGAAAAACCGAGTCAACACCATTTTATCAAAATCAATTTTAAAAAAATAAATAAACCCCTCTAACTCAAACATCAATAAACGAAGAGGGACGATTAGGGCTAGTCTCTTCCTCTTCGTGTACAACTAACAAATACCAAAAAACCCATGTTAAACATGAACGTATATACAAGGTTGACAACATTGTGGATTAAGACTAGACTTCCAATGATCTAGTACAGTGTCATTGTGCCATCGATGAACACTACGTTTCTATGATAAAGACAATATATATCCATAATGTTTACAAAACCACCTTTCTATTTTAATCGTTTCTATATAAATTACTTCCAAAATAAGCCAGTAACTGTTCTAATGGGAACCCAAGACTGCGCTGATGGAAAAAATACACACAATATTGTTCACACACTGTCGAATCTGATCTTTGGAATCTCACATTATTGAACTGAGTGGATACAGCATTTCTTCTCATAAAGTCGATGATATCGTCTTCCAGAGGAGGTAATCCATAGGAATCAATCAAAATATTCTACCCCGTGGTCATTGTGAATGTAGGCGGCTACCCAATGGGTTCCTGTGAAATGATAGTCTTCCGTGTTGATGACATAAGCTCGAACGTATTCGGGTTTTCGATGAGGAAAGTTTGTCCTTAGTACACACCATTGGATTCCAAGAAGCTGTATACGAACTGTGAGTCAGAAGGTAATGAAGTTCCCAGGTATTCATGTTCACAGGTAAGGAAAAGTAATGAGTTCACACTTGACTTTTTCTTTAAAAAGATCTGTCAAGTAAGTCTATGAACGGGAAGTCTTAGTACTCTGTTGCAATAGAACTTCGATGCGTTTCGTCTCCAAGGACATCAATGGATGTGTCTAATGGTCACTCAAAGTTTTATACCACTCTTTCAAGATCTTGTCTTCACAGATGAGTGTATATGCACGTTCCAGATACTCTTCCAACTTTTCTTATTGACTCATCGTCAAACCTTTGTCGTGTTGCACTTGACTAGTATGATTGAGTTGACAACCATAATAATGTTCCCTGGTCAGGAGTGTGATTCTTTCAGTCAAATGGCGATCAAAACATGAGACGAAGTGTTTCTTGTTCTAGCCATCGTGACATCATGACTGTATATTCTTCATCTTCTCCACTTAGTATCTGTGACTGCTGTTCTGGTTAAAAATTAATCATCCTCACTTATCGCCACGGCTTCGTCTTCCATGTTTTAATAGTCTATGATCACTTCTCTCGGAATGTATTTTTCCAGAGTAGTATCAAATTCTCCATACAAGATCACGTTCACTGTGTTCACGAGGGCTAGTGTAAACTAAAATTCCACACGGAGTTGGTCTGATTTTATAGTTTGGAAATGTCCCTCGTCTCTGCCTTGGTCTGGAGTGAAATCAGATCCCCACAAACCATATCCTGCTACATAATCGTCGAACGATATGCCGTGGGTACTGTTGGTTCCTAATTGTCCTGTGGCTTCAAACAGAGTCAAGCAAAATCTCAATATTTATGGACAAAGTTAGGTTCAAATGCTCTGGTAGACAACGTCTGGCCGTCTCGGGTGACTTCTGTCTTGGACACATTGAATTGTTGGAACTCGAAAGGATTTTGATCCATAGTTCCGTTGAGGGCAGCATTGCTGACGATGCCAATAAACTTACATTTGGGCAGTTGACCTTGGAAAACATGATCTTCGAACTTGGATCGGAGTCCAGAGGCAGTGGAGAAGGTTTTGACTTCCACTTGTTGTAAGGATACTTGGCTGTTGTTCTGATCAGAGTTTGACTGCTGTCGTTTCCCACTTTAGGTAAGACTTCCACACGTTGCACGTATAGTTTGGCTTCTTTGATGATAGTTAGCACTGGCCATCAAATAGAACACGGTACTACTTCGATTCAGTCTCAGACGTATATCCATGCCATCCTACAAAATACTTGTGTTGCAGCCACATGTCCAAATGCAAACGATCCATCATTTATAAACAATGCCCTTGTTTGATTTTCTTTTGGGCGGTTTTTAAATCCAACATTGTGAGGATCATTATCTTCTGTCAGCTTGTTGTCGTTGTAGGCATCAGTGGTGTCAGGTTTCCACACGGCTGAGGCATCCAGATGTGTGTTTTTGGCTTCTTTTCCATGCATCAAGTGGTAAGTGTCCATGCTGCTGCTGACTAGTTTGTTGTTCAGATACAAATCCACTTCACTGAACAATAAATGCATGAAATTGTTGACAGGATTTTCTCTGGCATCGGCACCTGGATTGCTGTTGTCCGTTTTGAGAACTCTGACTTCAGGTACAATTAATTACATTCAGATCGATGTAATGTTTGATTTGTTCATTAATTTCAAATTCGATAGGAGCTGAGGTGGTCAAAGACGACAAGGGATGAAGTTTTACCCATTGGGATTCTTGCATCGTCATCATCGTCGGTGGCATGGCAAACAGATCGAGTTCTGACTTGGAACATTCGCAAGAATCTCGGTGCATCATTTTCTTTCAGTAACCAAAAACGTCCAAATCTCTGACTGTTCTACTTTTCTTATTCTTTTTCTGGTAGTGTCTGTGAGGTCTAAAGGATTTTCGACGTCTCTTTCTACCTTGTTCTTGCTGTGGTGTGAGGAGGAATGAATGCCTTCGCCAGGAATGTAAAGCGAATTTATAGGTGTATATCAGCGACCCAGAAGTTCTTTTCCTGTCTGAATGAATACATTTTGTCCTGCTTTTATGAACGTATGTTTGAGACTTTGTTGGTCAATGAGCACGTTTTGGAGAAATTTTTTCCTTGCTTTAAGGCAGCATCTTCTACAGCATGCAATCCTCGAGTGACCATAGATTTCAAGATGGGTGCTACCGTACCAAAAGCCGATTTTAACACATCTCCCAAACCATGTCCTCATTGTCGAGCTACTCCTTGATACACAGGATACATTAGTTACATTTCGCTGGAGAATCGTTTTGGAAAATGTAGTATCCCCGTGCCTTTTCCTTCAGAGAATACAATATATTGTCCAAGAGTTCCTTTTATACTAATGTTCACACTGTCAAAATACGATTTACTGACAGGAGGATAACGAGAATGTACACATATTGTCGGTGAAAGTGATATGTGTTTCCTCCTTCATCGTAAGCAGCTATGGCAGAATCCACTTTGAAAGGAATGACTCTCAGGAACTGAGTAGCTGTGTTTCCCACTACGTTGTACTCGAGGATATCAGAGCACACAAACATCAAATTCAGTGCTTCAGTTCCATAGGGTAGCAAAAATACTTGAAGAATCAATCGATATTGTTGATGTCTTTGGTAGGACAGAGAGTTGTGTTTCCGCCCAGAATGGCAAACAAACTTGGAGAAAAGGTGATGGACAGCGTTTTAGTCGAACTGTTCATAGAACTGTCACTAGGTAATGTTAAATAGAATTGATTATTCATAGTTCGATGATTCTTCTCTATGAGAAATCTCTCGGTGTCAAAGGATGATTTTCCAAGCAGGTTTTTAGAAGATTACTTCTGTGATTGGAAGAGAAGTTGTAACTGGTATTGGCGTGGCTACCGTTGTTGCTGTCAGTATATTTCGACGATGGATCGGGAAGAAGATAGTCAATACAGCTGCTGAGTAAAATAGCCCACAGTTGATTATCTCCTTGTTGCAAACTGAATTTTCCAATCGCTGCTCCAATGACACAATATACCACAAAGATTTGGCAGAAAAAGACGCTTTGATTTTTAGCATCGAGTTCTCCACACCACATCCACAGTGTTTGTTGTATTTATTTTTGTAGCACTTGGAGACATGAACTCTGAGAAGGAGATGCAGTAGTGTTTAACGGCATGACATCTACTTCGTTTTATAATCGATGAATTGTGAAGGGCACTCCAATAATTGATAATGGGTGGATATCTCTTCCAACGAAATTTGACTTCTTGGATACAACGTTTTTCTACTTCACGTGTACTTCGACCGAGAATGCTTTCGATATCCTACACGTCATCTTTCTTGGTCATTCCTTGTAACTCGGGCAAGTAAAAAGCACCTTTTAACATTTTTCCTTTTAACTCTTATCTGTTCATATCTTCCAATTTATAGACAGGTAGATCACGTCCTTGCACTTGTTCTGTGGCACTAAACAATTCTGTCTGGTTGGGTAAATAGCCGTTGTCAAAAGTGCGTTTTGTTTTTCCAAGGCAAACAGAATTCACGGTGTAAACACTTCTTTCTTTGTCTGGTGTTTGACGTTCTAAACAATCGATCAAACACGGTGACTTTGATTTCAGGTGTTATTTCTTCTGGAGCACATCCGATGCTACAATGGTACGATCGATTGTAAGCTTTCACCAGACGTGGCAATACATCGATGTATTTGAGAGTATGTTGATATGTAAAATATTTCCACATACGTTCTTTGAGGATTCTTTAAAAACGTCCCACGACACTGGCTTAACTTTCAGAATTTCGTTGCTGAGAAAATGAAAGTCTTTTTTTCTCTTCAATTTATTTTAAAAGCTTGATTAATAAAGTCGGTGCCTTTCACTGTTTTCTGTAGCAGAGGGTGTCGACCACTTTGTTTCAAGACAAGTTTTAAAGCTCCCACTAACTCTGAACTTGTTTCAGAAATCAAAGGAACTACCCAAGCCATTTGTGAAAACACACCAATGACACAAAATAAATGTTTGTAACCTCGATTGTACGAAGCTAACTGAGAGACATCGGCTAAATCGGCTTGCAATTTATGATCGATTCCTGCTGCCTTAGTTTGACTTCTTGAAAAATTTTCGTCGAATAGGTCTGTGTAACGTGTACGTCGATTGTTCTTGTAATCATTGTCGTACATCTTGCAGACGTAAACTTTTGAGTTTGGTTTTAGCTGCACAATACAATTTTTGAATTCCTCCTTAACCAGTACCATGAACAAGATTCTAGTAATTGCTGGATAAAAGCGTATTCATGTTGTTGTTGCTGCTCAGTGAGTCACCCACTATTCTATACTTTAATTGGGTTCGTGTGGTACTTTTGGATCCCGATGCTTGACGTGTCCGGCGAGCAATAGGAGTAAGAAAGGAAGTTTCCACAGAAGTCATCGGTTCTTTTGTCACTTTATTCTTGATTTCTCTTTTCACTCTCCTGGTTGAACAAGCACTTTTTTCTGTTGACTGATTGGCATTCTCTTCTTCTCCATTTGGCGAAGAACATGACGATGTGGTCCTAATCACTGTATCTGCATCTTGGTCAAAGGAACTGTTCCTTTCAAAATGTTCCAGCAACATTCGCACACTGTACAGATGAGTTCTTTAGGTGTTTTTTGAATGATCTATATTCCCATCAGTGCATTGGATTTGGTATGTACTTACAATAGATCCCAATGTTTAGCTAAACGAGTTTGCCATCAGTATGCCTTTTTGGAAGTTCTCTGGACGTAAACGATGATGTGAACTTTGTGACATCTTTGTTCTGGAGAAAAACTGAAGTGAATCTAATCAAGCACTCCTTTCTATCTTGAAATTCGTCTCCATTGATTGTCGGGACGTTTCACCAACTTGATTATGGGCAGCACTCCACGAAGAGATGTTTTTAACAGACTAAATCGTGTCAGTTCTTGTTTTGGACAAGCCAGTAAACATTATATCATGCCTGTTCTGTCTTGCACTTTTGGTTAGGAGATGCCATCTTTTTGGCTGCAGCCGCAGCCTCTACAGTAGCAGAAGATGTCTCCGGAGAAGTTTCTTTAGAGATGGGTTTCCATTTTTTCATCAAATGAGGAAACATTTGTCTTAAATCAGGTTTAGCTGGTATCGTTAATAATAGAAGAGAAGAAGAAGAAGAGGAAGGAGAGACGGTCACAAATAGAAGTGTTTTGTCTGTCTTTTAGGGTTTGCTTTTTTAGCTTCGGCATTAGGATCCCATCTTAAAAGTGAACGATTAAGACACCACCAGGAGATCCACTTACACCTGGTTTCAAGATGATTTGTGATTTGGTTTGATTCTTGGATCAGCTTGTTGTGTCAAAGCTACTTTATGTTTTTCCAAAACAAAAACGTGTTTGACGAGGAATGTGAACAATGCCTTGTAGTAATTGACTTGCTGTCAAAATAAACCGTCGTAAGACTTCTTGGAGACTAGCTTCTAACAAATGTCAACGCACTTGTAAATTTTTTCGCGACTGTTGGAATATAGTGCACGAATTAATTTGGCAGGAGGATGAGATTGAAAGAAAGTCGTGTTGAATACTGTCAGAAATAAAAGAAATGAACTATGTTTTTATAGTTATTTTTTAAAATTACAAACTGGACCTTCTTCTTGACACCAATCGTGAAATTCATACAAAATCTCAAATAATCAAGAGTGGCAGTTTTGAAATCGATGCGTCAATACGCATGTGGCGATTAGGTGACATTGTCATAATCATAATTCAGCCAAGGTGTTCCTGTTAAGCCAAAACTTGAACTCCAGATTTGTCTCTTGGATTTTTAAACAACAAGATATAATGAGTATTGAGACTAATGGTACGGTGCGCTTTACTTTGTTGAAATAAATTTTGAGTAATGTAAAGAATACTGACATTACGATGATGTCCTTGTCGTGTAAACCAAATTTTAATTTCTTCTTCGTCTTCTCCTAACATGTCATCGAAGATGATATGATGTGTTTGACTAGAGTTGGAGACGACCCCATCGTCTTCGCGAGGAATTCCTTCTACAAATGAAATAGATTATCTTTGACTTTCTTTGAGTAACATGTAAGCCGGATGCAACTCTTTGTAACACCACACGATACGAAAAGTGATTTATGTTCGATCACACGTTGGACAAATTTGGTTTTGCCTGAACTACTGGGTCCAGCAATGAGTATGTTAAGGTGGCACTCTCCAGTTTCGTACTTTGCATAGGGTTAGATTTTTAAGGAAAAAGTATTATCCAGCTTTTCCTCACTGGTTGTCCTGGCTATTTAAAAAAAACACCTTGTATATCTTAGGTATTGTTAAAAGAACTTTGAATTCCGTTTATTTTTGGTGGATGATTGATGGGTGCAATTTGGGTTATAGTGTATACAGCTTGGTCTTACTTAAGATGTGCACCTCTCAAAAAACTGCTAGCTCCGCTTGGTCATTTTCACTTCCTGAACTTCAAAGGTAAATTTTAAAAAAAGAGCCGATAACGTTTTTCACTTTTTATATATTTTGTAATTCATTCATTGTACTTTCAGAGGCTGGTATTGCCTACTCTGGCAAAATTAGTTTCCCTATTTTAATAACTGCTGAAAATAGTGTACTTTTGACTAATTCAGGCTGATTTTTCGAGTACTTTGGAGCGGCCATTTCTGTCTGCTGTGTGCTTAGATCATGTCCAATTTTCCACAAGTACAATATGTAAAGAAATTTCAGCCACAGTACATGAAAGTAGTATAGAGGTATGCCAACATTCTCTCCATTGTACATGTTGCAAGTGCAAACAACTTTATCTTACACCTGTCACTCTCTCAGAAGAACGTATTATCTGTAGAGCGCCCCCTAAATGGATGACGAAGATACATTGCCTCCCAAATTCGACGATCTGACCTTTTGTCAGTCACTTTAAGAATTGAGGATGCAGTCATAACTCTCAAACTGTGTCTAGAATTCTTTGATTCCATAAACGACACAAGGCATTTTATACCGAATAACACACAGCTTTAATATTTTTTTTCATGGTACAACAAAAACATATTCACATTTCAAAAACAAAGTTCATGTTTTTCTTTCTTTCATCAGTCACACACGACGTCTTTGGCATAGTCAGCTGCCTCTTGTTTCCAAGCGTCGAATCCAACACATTTCCAGTCACGTACACCCTTCTCGACATAAATCTGTTGGTGTATCCAACTAGCTATACCCACTTCTTGGTAAGTATGAAGAGTAGATAAAGTGCGACGATTTTCTTCCTCACACTGGTGTAGAGAAGTCGTATTCGTAGCACTTTTAACACAATTAGTTTTTCGTCCACAGATAAAGTTTTGGCTGTTATGTCTTTGCATGTACTGTTCGTAAATTTGATACAAAGAATCTGCCGGTAACGGAATCCAAGAAATACAGTCACACACACACACACACACACACACACACACACACACACACACACATAACACGTCGTTTAAAATTCAAAGGAATCGTAATGTCTTGTGGAATCAGTTCTTTTAAAAGTACTTTGTAATCCACTAAGTCTTGAATGGTGTCATTGACTTCCTTCCATGGTATTTGGTGTAACACTGATGACAGAAGTCGTGGCTTGGTAAATCTTATATCGTGTTCGGAGAATCTATCGTGTGTTGGCGCAAAACCTCTCTTTCCGACTATGCTACACGCTTTTTCAATCATTTTTTATGTCATTCAGATACTAGTGTTTGCTCATTTGTATTGGATGCAATTGTTCTTTGTGTTTCACTTGGATCTGTACACCCGTTCCAATGGTAGATTCTGAATGTGCTCTTCTAAACTGTTCATTTACAGGAATGGTTTTTTTTGAGGAAATAGTCATACGTTTGCCAAACGGAATCTACTGGTAAATAATTTCCAAGAAATGTAGTCCATAACTCACACCACAACACACGTCGTGATATATATATATATATATATAAATATATATATATATATATATATATATATATATATATATATATATATATATATATATATATATATATATATATATAGTTATATATATATATATTGTAATCCTGTAGGTCCTCAACCTTTTCCTGGACTTCGTCCAATGGAATTCTTAGCATCACTCAAACATTGTGAGTAGATGTTGTGATATCCAAAATCTTACAAGATACGGATGGTAGTTGATCGATGTCTGATCATTTGAACATTTTGAAAGTAATCAGCGTTTTTATAGCATTCAGATACCAATGAATAAAACATCTGTGTCGTAGAGGATGCAATTGTTCCTTTGCGTTACACCTGAATCTGTACAAAGTCTCTGTAAATGCGTTTTCGCAGCTCAGGAGGTAAACTATGAATTTTCTCTTGTAAAGTATCCAATAATCATGACCCACCACGGAAAGGTAGTGACAGCACGGAGACCATCTGGCGTGTTCAAGGAAAGCTGAATATTTATACTTGCATTCGTGGAGCTTCACACCACAACTGAAGCACTGTACCTGGTCTCCTCGTCCCAAGTAGACAAGTACTGCTCTGGCTAAAGTGTTTGGAGTGGGTAATCTATTCAGATCTTTAGGCCATTTTTTGAACGTCTGGTATCGACTTTCAAAATCACAAGAGCCAGGCAACGCCACAAGAAACGTGTATTCTTCCTTGATTTGTAATTTTCGGTGAGCTAGTGGTATCAAGAATGGCATGTGAGTGCATGGCTGAGATTTATAAATGGGTACACTGACGGCATCAGTTTTGATAGCAGAGTGGCAAGGTCGTGCTGCGTCGCTCATTTTGCAGGGTACAGCATCACTGTGGTCGCAAGGCACAGCATCACGCTGTTTCTGTGTCGAATTAATCACTCTCGGTCAGCGTTTGTACTCAACATACTATTTATGTCTTGGAACTCTCTCCTTTGTTATACTGGAGATCGGTGAAGTCGCACTCGTTTCTGGTAGACGATCTGATACACTTTTTCCAAGGGTCGACTGACAATTTAATGATCTTACAAACGTACAGTCTTGTGAGGATCCACCGTTTTGATACGAAAGTTTTGATCTTGACCTGACTTTAAAGCTTCTTTTAACACGTGAAAGTTTACCACTTGACTCGAACGATAGTTGAAGGTGAATCCATTTACTTTACATTTATATTGAAGTTGTCCTTGCTTGTCGTCTTGGTACTGGTAGCCGTGATTTTTAAGTCTACCATTGCCAAAATCGAAAATAGTCTCTTCGGGATGTTCTTCTGTCTGAGATGTTCGTTGGTCCAAGCTCCTAAACGTTCGTCATCAATGCAACAGTGACGATCGATGTACGTACAATTATCGGTGTCAAAGTAGAGGACTCAATCTCCTAAAGGTTCCAAGACGGAATACAATTTTAAACGGGCATTGACTGTCAAGTAAGCAGTATGATGGCATTACCAAACTCGTTGGAAGAAGCAAACTCTGGGATTTCTTCGTAATTCACCAACTTCAAATCTTCACGTATGATTTCCACATCTTTAATGAGTTTTCCTTGTCGTCGATGAGTTGAAAGTATGTAGCAATTATTCGGTATTTAGCAATGTCGGATATTTTGCTTTGTTTCCTCACAAACAATTCAGCGTGCCTCTAGCAAACTATCGTCTTCCTTCGTTCTGTTAGACGTGTTCTAAGATGATGCCTTCTAGGGATCGGTACCGTTCTTTGATTTCGTCTTTGTCTTCTGGAGTGTGACACCAAGAAGGATAGCCACTAACGTCTTGCCTCAGTTTCGTAAATTTGTTGATGTAGCCGGTAAACATCCCTGGACCCGAATCGTCGTCTTGTTGGCATTGTTCTGTGGTAGGAAAGTACCAAATTTCATACACTTTTAACAAGCGGTATCCACGAGTGAGAGCATGAAACATTTAAACACTCGCCCACGTTCCTATCAAAGCCTGTTCTTGGTTTTATTGGTGACAAGGGTGGTCTTGATTACACGTTTCAGCACACGTACGACATAAAAGAAACATCCGTTTTCCGTGACAATGATGAGGTAAGACGGGATGGTACAAGTTGGTTGAAGAACTTTACATTTCATCAAACCTTCGTACTGGCGAATTTGTTCCACGGCGAGATGTTCTGTCAAAATGTAAGGATGACCGGTAGGGAATTGAGCATATTGACACACTCAAGGATACAAGAATACACATCGATGCATTTGTTTTGTTCTCCATGAGATTCGTCGGCTTCGTACAGCAAGCATATAGCATTGGTCCTTCTACCAAACAAAATGTCACGTGGATTAAAATGTTCAATGTCGACAACATCATACTATTCGACAATGCGTCGAAATTCTGGATCGGTTTTGAAACATCGATCGTCGTCGTGTAATCACATTTCCGTCACTTGGTATCTTTGATTTTCCAAACTCTGGCGTCGTTGATAAGTTTTATCGTACAACTCTTCCATGGTGAACTCTGACAAAGGATTTGTCAGGTCTCGTTGAGGAAAATAAGTGGGGCATCCATGAAATAAACATCCCTGAAATTCGAACACGATTTACGGGTTTTCTAAATTCCAACCAGCCACTTAATAAGATCCAATCTTTTTTTCTCCACCGTTTCTAGTATGTTGTATCCACAGATTGATACGATTGGGGTGGTATGATAGCTAGTTTGTTCTCGGGCATGAACTTTTTTCGGTACACTAATCCACCCGCTTTGGCAATGGTAGAAACTTCCTTTAACATATCGATAAAATGTTCACATCTGATCGGCAATATTTCAATATTTTTTCTTGAAAATCAAGAATGGTTTAGGTACCAAGCATAGAAAGCTTTTCCTTGTTCTGTTCGAACACCGTCGGGTCGTAGTAATGGATTTGAGGCAAATGCGGGTATTGAAAAAGTGTCAAAAATAGCCTTTAGTTATTTCTGTCATTCCAAACATTTTAGTCATTCTACTCAAAGGCATAGCCAAATAACTCATGGAATCTTTAAACTGTATTTTTCCCACTTGCATGTAAACGATTTTGGCGCCGTTCATGGTAACTGTTGGAAATTCGATTTCTTGCTCTGATTAATATTTCAAAAGAAATTGTCCGTCGTATCCTTAGAAATTGTGAGCAATGACTATAGCGTCTTTATGACAGTTCCAGTAATCATGCACTTCCTCTTCGCTCCAAGTGTCGTTGGTGGGGTCTAAAACCCACTCAGCAAAATCAGAAAGAGTCTTTTCACGCCCCCCCCCCCCCTGGAATCACGCTACAATTCCAAGAGTGGGGAAATAAAGGTTCCTGAATACAGTCGTGGCAAGCGCGATGAACTATCAAAACTTATGAATGTGAATTCCAGTCTCTTGAGAACTTTCAAAGTAAAAAAAAGTTGAAATCCACACGTTTCTTATTCTTGTTCTGTTCGTCATTCAATAATTCCTCGGGTTCGTTGTCATATCTTTGAATATAACATTGATGATTAAAAACTTGATAACTTGGTCACAAAAATGACATCGTTTCTTTCCTGCACAAAGGTGTGACTTTTGTTATTGGTACGAACATGATGTCAACAGGTGGGGCACACGATCAAGAATTCGCAAGCACTTTTCTGTTGGTGGAATTGTTTCATATAATGTCCCTCGTAACATGCTGGACTGACGAATGTTCGTTCGCAAGAATAGCACTGAATACTTTTTTGACCTTCAAGAATGCAAGGCGTTGAGGCTCAGCAGCCACGATATCTCTCTCCAAGATGAATATGTTTCTCCCGATTCCTAAATCCGTGGTCGTATTTGTCGGAATAATAATTGTGTGTGAAAAATCCTGTGATATTAGTAATATCATTGAAATGGTTTTGGTGATGATGAATGTGAATGTATTTTCCGTCTGAAAAATTAGGTCCTCGAAACACGAGATCTCCACGAACGACTTGAGGTACACTTTCAACGTATAACGAGGGACCAGCACGTCTTGAAGATTTAGCATTTCAGGAACTCCAAAAGGATTTCAGCTACTCTTCGTTGTTTGGCTCTCTCCGATTTTCAAATACTCTTCCATGATCGTTTCTATTCTAGTATATCGTTTTTTTCTGCATAAGTTCGAACCACCACGATGGCACGGGCTAAACACATCTGATCTCGATGCCTGTTAATCTGGGTGATACTTAGTTTGGTACTGAGAAGTTGATCTACTAATAAAACTATGCGTCGTCCGAAGCCCTTCAGGGGTGAAACGTGTGTCATATGTATAGAGGCTTTTGCATCGGTCGTGTCAAACTTATCATTCGATTGTTGGACGTCGAATTTTGTCCAAGTTTTTGGAAGAAGTAAATTCTGCAGGTGTACTAAACTCGATCGACAGAGAGATTTCAAAGTGTCGTAAATGATGGATAGTCTCAGACGATCTCGATCTTTAGTTTGGCACTGTCGTTTTGATTCCTCTAACACTGGTGGAACTTGAGGCTTGAACTCTTTAAATTTGACCGTGTAAGTGTAAGCAGGTGTTCTAGATTTTCTGGAAGTCACTTTGTGGGTAGCTTGCATGTGAAAATAATCTTCATAGGCTACCGAACGAATTTTTTTCTTGGTTGATCTTGACTCTCTAGGTCGTGTGGAGGATGTAGATGGTGTTAGATCAGGATCGATCATGTCCTCTTCAGAATCGCTAGCGTGAACTGCTGCCAACACTTCTTGGAGGGTGCTGGTGACACAGAACGTCGCCGCCGCTTGGATTCTGGTTTCGACTTGCAAAAGTGTGATCGTTTCATAACGAATGTTGATTCAAATTTTGATTTGACTAGGTTAACTCTCTCCCTATATATATACAGCACCCCCTCTACTTAAGAGAAGACACTCATTCATTTTTAATTTGTGAAGATGCAAGAGCCACAACATATCAGACTTCTTGTCAGCGATCATTCGAAAATACACCTCCAACATGACTTCTGACTACTCCTGTCGAGATACAAGTCAAGACACTTGGTATGTCTGTCAAGAGAAGGACATTGGGCCCCAGAATGTCCACAACGTCAAAGAAAAGGAACCTCCAAGACAGGAGAAGATAGAGACAAAAATAAAGATACCTGTTTTCAATGTCAAGAAAAAGGACATTGGTCTTCAGAGTGTCGCTAGACAATGAAAATGGAGCATTAAGAAGATCCCATTCCAGTGAAAAAATTCAAAAAAGGAACACTGTAAAGAAAGAAGTAAAAAAATGGACTTTTGTGATGTGTTTTGAAATTTTATTGTAATTCCTATTTAAGAGAATATACCACGAAATAAAAAACAACCTAAGTGTATCTTTGTATTGATTTGTTTTTTATTTTAGTATGGATAAGATAACACACACACACACACATGCACACACGTTTATAATGGATGGATTTTATTTTCTTTCATTTGTCAATCGTTTGAGTAGTATCTTTTTTCTAAGAGATTTATGTAGCCCTGAAAAGGACAGCTGGGTTTTAAATAAAAACGTATGGACTTGACATCATCAGCTGTAACTGCCTTAAACCTTTTCTACGTCCAAGTCCTACTCCTGGTGCTGTAGTGATAGTAGTGACTGCTGCCGCTGCAGGCATCTCAGTAGTGGTTTTCTATGTAGTCATAGAAGGTTTATAAATCTTGGATTGTGAAGATCTCTTTCTCTTAGGCTCGGCCAAAGAAGTTTCATACATTTCTCTCAAGTGCTTTAACTCATCTAGAATATGTTGTAACACACTAACCGACTTGTTTTCACTTTCTTCATTCTGTACACTGTCTAAAGTTATCCTTTCCTCTTTTTGCTTTCTCCTTTCCTCTTCTTGTTGTTGAACAAAATGTTTCTTCTTCTTCTTTCTGACGTCGTAAAAAGCCTCTAACTCTTCCTTCTGTTTCTTTTTAAAATCATCATAGACTGGTAATGATGGAGGAGGTGAAAGTGGTACAGGCACACATTCTTGCAAAGAAGGTAAGAAATCGCACAAAGCCAAATTGAAGTCATTCTCCCCTGTAAAAATACTCGCTACAGCATCAGCAATCTTACTAACACTCCGAGTATAAGAAGTATCCACTGCAGGCGCACTACAACACATCGTCTTCATTTCAGGCATGCTATACTGTACTTCCGCACAGGTAAATCAATGGAACGCTCATGAATTACTCTTGATTTAAGTCGATGGGGTGAGTGTTCGCAGCCGGTGAATTCAATAGGTTTCTATTTTTCGTTGGATTTTCTTTTGTCTGTGCTCCTTTTTGAGTTATAGGCGATTCCAGTCAGGATTACATCATTAAAAGTATGGCCGGGAGAAGAGAATGTTCCGCAACTGGGTTTCTTTCCACTTTACTGATTTGCCAGTCTGATCTGTGGAGATTCATTCTAATATTTAATTTCTGCATTTCTCCAGTATACTGAGTGCTCCATACCTTGCATGTGATGAGGTAGAACACATGTTCTGTATTGCATGGTATAGTATGATTGTGAACCCAGCGGCTTAAATTAAGAAGAATTCAAACGGGCATTTGTCCATGCATAGGTAATAAGGAATTTACGAGTTACCAAAATAACATTGTCCTACCATTAATTCGCTTTTTCAAACCCATGGTCTTACCTACTGTTTCTCTGTAAAAAAAAATGGAAAATGGAAAAAAAAAGGTTTATAAGTCTATTTTAAAGGGTTTTTTAAGCTATTAATTAGTACCTAATTCAATTATGTAATACTACTTTAGAACTTAACTTCTACAAGTTTTAAGAAGCCGCCAGTTCAACAAAATATTAGATCTGGGATAAAACAGGTCATTGAACAATTGTAGATGGCGCAAAGATCTCACCTACTTTCTTCATCAGTTGGAGTTCTTTGCTTTTGCCATTTCACCTTACGAGCACTGTATCAGGATGCAGCTTAAAAGTAGCAACGCTCAACCTCGTTCAACCTTGCTCGTTTTATTTATTATTTCATTGTATCGTTTGTGGAAATATCTGCAGCAAACATCACGTAGGTTCTGTATAGTAATTACGTTTTTGTGTTTATTCTTGTTCCGTTTGTGTAATCGTCTTTTGTAGCTGTGTGCCTTTGAAAAAGGAATCAGTAGATTCCGAAAGCGCTTGGGTTGGTTTCACATCAGGTTTGCACTATTTCGTATCTATAATTTCACTGACAAACATGATCTCTTTTGATCCAGTGCATCTTTTGATCCAGTGCCTCTTTTGATAGTCAGCAAAGCTAAAGGCTTAATACATCTGATCCGATATTTCAGTTCATACGTTTTTCCTATTTTTCAGTACGACACAAACTTCAGGTGGAACAAAAAGGTTTGACTGAAAAGGACGAAGAGGGGAGGAGCTTACGAGTTCAAATAGATGAAATGGTATGTGCCTCAGATTCTTCTCAAAATTTAATGTGTATTTCTTTTTTCTGTGTTTTCTTGTCTTCTTATTTTGTGCCAGAGGTGTGGGGTTTGGGGTGGGCAGAAGGATAGTCCTATAGTGCCGACATTAGTGTTTATATGTAATATTCGTACGCTTTCTCACACAGCATTGACATCATTTTCTAAACACAACCTGCCACGTGCTTTTGGACAATAAGAGATAGTATAATGAACATTTTAGTAATATTCCAAGTATAAATTGAAGTCTATAAAATCAATAAATTCCTTAAATAAAGTAAGAAACCTAATTACCTACGTAAGTAACTAAGTTGTGAGAAGCTGAGCTCCTCCCCTCCCCCAACCTAAATGAAATTGGGACCTAAATGAAAATGGTTCCGATCTGACATCCAATATGACCGCTACGACGGTCATCTTGAAAATCATGTTATCGCCGCTCCTCCTGATCTAGGGATTTTAACCAAAGTTGGTTCTAAATGAAACTTTACTTTTAATTGCAGCCACACAGCCATTATATAGCTGAGGTGCCGTTAAACAAAAATACATACCTAAATGAAAACAATGCCCCTCAGATATCCAATATGGCAGTAACGGCGGCCATCTTGAAAATCTTATCACTACTCTTCCTGAACGGATAGTCGTATCAACATGGGGTTGACACTAACAGACTTTATAATGACATATAGGTAGCACTAAACAGTTTCGTATGATTGGCGGTGGGGTAAATGTTTCATTGAAGATACATCCATCAGTGGCGGGGGAGGGGGAAGGCAAAATTCCCATCAAACAACTTTTTTTATTGGGATGGAGGCTCATAATTAAATTGACATCTGACATCCAGTATGGCCGCCATGGCAGCCATCTTGAAAATGTTGTTTTAGCTACTACTCCTGAACTAATATCCTCGTTATCAACATTGGGTTTTCACGAAAAGACTTCTTACTCTGCTTAGTTGTTCCTAAATGTAAATTGTGCCCCTGGCGGCCATCTTTAATATCTTTTTATGACTATTTCTCCTGAAGTGATGGGCATATCGCCAGAGGCGTTTCACTGAACGACTTCCTATGATGTGCAGTTAGTCCTAAATGAAAATAGTACCTCTTGGACACTCACTATGGCTGATATGCAGAGACCTCATGAAAACCCACTTAAAAACCTACTATGATGGCTGGCCCTGAATGAAAATTGTGCCGATCTGACCCCCACATGGTCGCCATGGCGGCTAACTTGAAAATTATGTTTTTGCTACTTCTCGCAAATGCATAGCGACAGAGACACGGGAATTTCACTAAAAGACTTGTCATGTCTACTTGATTCTAAATGAAAATGAAGCCGATCTGACATCAAATATAGCCGGCATAGCGGCCATCCTGCAAATCCTGTTATCGCTACGTCTTTTAAACTGATGGCAGTAGCGACATAGGACTTCTGCTTGAAAACTCTTATGATGTCTAGTTGCTGCAAAATGAGAATGGTGCTAATCTGACTTCAAATATGGCCACTATGGTGGTCATGTTCAAAACCTTGTTATCGCTATGTCTGAACTGATGGTGTTATGGGCTTGGTGTTTAAGCTTAGGATATATGATGATATGTATTTCATTTTAATGAAAAAAATGCCGATAAACCTCCAACAATGCCGCCATGGCGGCTATTTTGAAAATCTTGCTATCGCTAATTCTCCAGAATGTATGGTCGCATCGCCATGGGGTTTCCACTAAAAGGCTTCCTGTAATATGTAATTTGTTCTAAATTAAATGGTTCCGATCAAACCTCCAACATGGCAGCCGTAAAAATAATGTTATCACTATTTATCCTTAACATTCGGTAGTACTGACATAGGGTTTTCACTACAATACTTCTTACGACATATAGGTGGTCTTCAATGAAAATCGTTCTGATCACACTTCCTATATGGCCGCCATGGTAGCTATCTTTAAAATCTCGTTATATCTACTTCTTCTGAACATATGGGAATATAGACATGGGGTTTTCATTAAAAGACTTTTTAGAATATCTTGCTGATCCAGTGGCGGCGCGAGGGGAGGATTGGGAAGGGACAATTGCCCTCGGGCGCCAGTCGAAGGAGACGCCGTCAGGATTTTTTTTTTTTCTTTTGCAGCTGATATTTGTTCATATTATTTCACCTTCACCTGGGTGGCGGGGGAGGAGGGAGGTTGGCAACTGACATACAAACTCATTTCTGTAGCAAAGTAGGGGCGTCACTAAAGAACATTGCCCCCGATTGCCTCGAACCCTCGCGCCGCCACTGGGCTGATCCTAACTTAAATGTATGCTGTTCAGACTTCTAACATGATGACTATATAAACGATGTTGAAAAACTTGCTATCATTACTCTCTTCGCATCAACATGTGGTTTCCAATAAAATAACTTTCACTGTATGTAGCTGGTTTAATTGACAATGATGCCAATGTGGTATCCCAAAATTTAAAACAAATCTTGCAGCAGCTACTTCTCCTGAACAGATGACCATACCAACATAATATTAATTTTTAAAAATACTTCTTTCTTGCAATATAGTTGTTCCTTTATTAAAATGATGCTTATACAGATTCCCAAATGGCTACCATGACGACCATCCCGGAAATCACGATATGATTACTTCTCCTGAACAGATGATATGGACATATTACTATAGTGTTTCAGTGACAACTCCCGACACTAAAACACTATAGCAATATGTAGCTGATTCTGAATGAAAATAATGCTCCTCTGACCTTCAACATGGCACCACAATTGTCATCTCGAAAAATATGTTATCTCTACTCCTCGTTCACGAAAGGTGTCATTGGCATGGGGTTTATTCTGAACACTTCTTGCAAGATTTAATTGGTTCTGAATGAAAATGGTGTAGAGCTAACGACCACTTTATCCACCTTTTTGTAAAGCAGTTTTGAAAACTAGACCTAATTGACCTTAGGGTCAAGTCAAAGGCTACTGCTTGCATTTTTGTACTTAAATGAGAGTATGAACACAGTGACTTGTACATATATGCAAGTGAACTTTGGCCAGACTTTGTACTTAGTTCCATTCCAAAGAACAAGTTGATAGTCAGCGCTCTGACATTGCTTTTAAGGTCAAAGGTTTTGAGTTATGTTGTTAGCTTTACTGGCATGATAACAAAAAAAAGTACGAATGGATTTTATCAACCCCTCTTTGTGGATATATCTGAAGAATGCCTACAACGATGCCACTTTTTAAAATAACTTTTAAGTATAGATTTAGTCAAACTTACCATGTGGGTATTGTTTGAGACAAATCCAAGGATCGTGTGTCCATGATATTAGGTTCAAGTTCAAAAGAAATGGCAAATAATTTTGTATTGCACTTACAGGTATTTTATCAACATGTTAACTTAAACTAGTAAAAAAATATTCTGTTATTAAATTTCGAATGTTGGAGTTTCTCAAGAATTTCAGAGAGAGTTTCAATACTCAGCAGTTAAAAAGAAGAAAAGGACAGAAGAAACTAGCTTATTTGAATTCACGGAAATTCTTTTCGGTCAGTAGTACGACAGACCCTTTGAGGGATTTTTGTTATAATAAAACAAAAGATACGTTTCGGTTTAAACATATTCACAATATTTGAAGGTTTTTTTGTGTGTGTGTGTGTGTGGGGGGGGGGGGTTGCTTTCAAGAAAAAGAAAAAATCGAAGTTTCAAAATGAATTGATGCAAAAGATGTGAAATTGCCTTTTGATTGTATTCCAAAAAATACAATTTCATATGGTCAATCAATTTATCCCCAAACTATGATTCTCTCTATATTTTAGCTAATTTTCAAAAAACGGTCGTTTGTAATTTTTATTTGTTTAGCTGAAAATTGTAATGGTACAGTATCATTAATTACACTTCGCTAGTGCTTCGGTCCGAAAAAAAAAACAAATGTCGCGAATACCGTACACGGCTTGAACATTTACACCATAGTATATTTTTAGCTGCGTGTTTTGATTAGAACAAACGCTGTTAAACGAATCAGCCTTATGTGGCATATCCTTAAATATAAGTACCTATATCCAAATGGGTAGGGATGGGGGGCGAAAAGCATATGACTGTAGTGAGTAAAATGTGTAATAATGTATTTTATTTTATTTTATTTTTATTTTTTTTGGTGCCCCTGCTTTGCTGGTGCCCTAAGCACGTGCTTAGTCCGCCTATTGGGTAATCCAGCACTGTCAGTATGCAGGTGGCCGGGGGGGGGGGGGGGGGGGCGAAGAAAAGGGTATTGGTAGAAAATTTGAGGGCGTTAAACGCCCGAGTCTTCTACGCTAACACCCATTGAGTCTCCTATCCAAAGTTTTACTTGGTATCACACAAGATTCTTGTCTAATTGATTCATTGTATGTGCGTAGCTTTTTCCCATTTTTATATGATCTTTTTTTCACCCGGGTCACATAAATTCCTGAATGGGCCTCATTCCCACTGTGTTATTTTATTTTGCATCATCTATCAAGGTAAATATAGGCAACCATTTTCAACTGCTCACGTGATCATGCTCGTGTGTCTTCAAACCTCATCAGCATTATTATTTGTACATTTACGTTGGACAGTGCTGGGATGTTTTCTCCACCAGACTGTTCTACATCATTTTGTCACACATTTTGGACCATTTGAAAGCACGGCGGGAAGTAAAGACATGATCAATAATAAAGAATATCCTTAAATGGAAATGCACACTTTATCTAAGGTGTATTTTCGGACAGTTTGACATGTAAATCTGAATGCTTCTTGATATACTTTACATGCTGAGGTAAAACTGTCATTATTTCATATGCTGAAGGAAAATGAATTGAAAGTGCAAAACATTTTCAAACAGTCCAACCTATATTT
>JAQPZY010001534.1:0-212500 GCA_029931535.1 Margaritifera margaritifera | reverse complement strand
GTATGCTTGTAGAAAAGCACAAATGAATGGATGGATGGAAATATGGTAGATGCGAATGAATACATATATACATATATATATATATATATATATATATATATATATATATATATATATATATATATATATAATACTATAATGCTATGGTTGTGATACTGCTCGAACATTTATGTGTGTATAGAGCTTTGCATATTTCTATTTTTAATGTCTATCTGGTGTCATGTGATCGGTAAGGAGTGGAGTAAGGGCTACAATGGAAATACGTGAATGAGTATTTATTTTATCTTATCCAATCTTATCTTTTCTCATCATATTTCATCTCATCTCATCTTATCTCATCATATCTCATCTCATCTCATTCCCGTGGACTTTTAAACTCACCTAATGCATATGGTAATATTGAATAGTTTTGGTAAAGAATCGAAATTTTCTGTTTGTTTCGTACATACCGAGTACGTAGTCTGTCTTTTTTTCTTCATAGATCTACAGAAGTACATTACCTACAAGGCAAATGTTGATGAACTGAGTGAAGAAAAGTTGGCATTGACCGAGAAATTACGTACCCTAACAGATGAAATCAAAGGTAAAACTTTTAATGAAGTTTCATCACCTTACTTTTCTTGCCCAGGCGCCGTTTTGTTTTTCATGTTACCATATCAACTGTATATTATGCACCTACTATAATACTAGCAATGTTGATAATATAGGTGAACTGGGCGATGATGTTTTGGAGATATGTATGTATTGCAGCTGCAGCCGCATATTCTAAACATATTCAGGTTATTTAATTGTCAAAGGTTCATGAAGATGATTGGGAGAATGAACAAATCGAGATAATGCCAACAATAGGCGTGAAAACTTATTTTCAACTACTGATAATTTTCGATCATATTGATATGCATTAAAATGAAGCGAAACAAAAGCTCTGCCGTTTCGATGTAATTATTTTGCTTTAGACACAGATTGTTTCTTACTCAAGCCGCCAGAGTTGAGGGCTTGAGTACAATTTAATACGAGGTTAAGTTTTTATTTTCTCAGTGTAGTTGTTCAAAACATGTTTTAGAGAATGTTTTGACGCTGAGTTGTTATTGATTATTTTTGTTCGCCAAAACTTTAATGAGGCAAAGGGCTTGTATTGTCAGGATTGTAACAATAGAAATATGAAGTAAGTAAAATTAAATTAACATTTCAAAATGAATGTTTCATGCACTGTGTCATAGATCTCCATCAAACATTCAATAGTAAACATAATACGAATTTTTTTTTAAATAAAAAAGTTTAAAAAGCTGACTGGAGCTCGCCATCAGATTACCGTCCTATTGTACTTCTAGATTGTGTACAAATAACTTTTGAAGCAAAAAAAGTAATTTACAGGCACTTTTTTAACTTCCTAAACAATAGTAAACTTATTTATAGGTTTTAGTCTGAAATTTTACTTAAACACTCCACAGTGAATCGAACTAACCGATATACAAAATCAAATTAAACAGGCATTTTAAATCCATAGTTATATGTCCAAGGTCTTCTGTGATATCCCAAATGCTTTTGACCTCATTTGGCAAAATGTCTTACTACATAAGCTTCAAGAATATGGTGTTCGTGGGCAAATACTGGGTTGGTTCGCTAACTGCTTGTATCTACAGAGGCAAAAAGTGGTTCTAAATTTAAAAATGTAAGATATGAAAATGATCAAAGCTGGTGTCACTCAAGGATCCGTACTGTGTCCTTTACTTTTCCTTATATTCAGGTAAATTATATTGCAGACAACTTATCTGATGTAACTGGGTAATTCGCAGATGATAGAGCTCTCGGCTATCTATCTTCAGATCTTTAAGACATTGAACATACTAAAAATGAAGACCTGAAAATAATAAAATAAATCAATCAAACAATGCCTCATCACCCTAAATCCATCACAGACTAAAACCATCATATTCAATAATATTTAAGCTAGCGATGCCATACCCCAAATTTGATATATAATGGTACACGGATCACATTTGTCACAAAGCATAAACACCTTGGAGTTACACTTTCTAATGATGGTAACTGGAGTAAAAACAACGCTAATCTCATTCTAAAAGTTTCTAAAATGATTACCACTATGAAGACACGTATGTTCAAATTAAGTTGACACTCTTTGAATAAAATGTATATAGCCTTTATTAGGCCGATACTCAAAAATGCTGATGTTGTCTGGGATGCATGAAGTGAAATGGATGCTAACAGATTAGAATAGTAACCGGATTGACAAAAAGTTCGAGATCAGAGTGTTTTTGTAATGAATCTGGATGACGACCCTGAACAATACGGAGACAAATTCATAAATTAGTAACCTTTTACAAAATCGTTCATCATATGACACCATACTTTCTTTTTTTTAACGATTTGTAACCACTAATTGTTGCTGAACATTTAGACGTTTTCTGCCGTCTCCAAATTTCAGTTAATCCGTTTTGCCGTCAACAGTCAAAGTGTGAAATGACTTACCTTCATCTCTTAAACCTTAAAAAGCCACTTTAAAGAAAACCAACGCGTACCCTCATACTTCTTGACAGGAGAAAGGAAAATGTATGTCTTTCATACACAATTACGAAATAACTGTTTATCTCTAAAGATGATTCTTTTTTGTAAATCATATAAACGTCGATCTGACGTGCGACTGCCTTAAAACAAATGGAACAACATTTAATGAACTCTTTTCAAGCATTAACTGTGCCTAAACGTGCATTTATTTTTAAATAAAAATTATAACGATATAACCAACTGCAGAATCTTCAAACAAGTCCATATCTTTATTAAAAGGACCGAATGCATGAAGCGTACCGTCTTATTAATGACGTATTAACTAACATACTTAGTCTGAATTTATGCATTTTACCATAATTTTTCTTTTTCTGTGTTTTTCCTCAGCAGTAGCACATAAGTATTTTCTAGCTGCAAACCTAATTTAATTTGTTCACTTTTTAGCTAAATATGTATGTGGTAGCTTTTTACGGCACATCAGCACAGCACAGTAGTGGTTATATGGTGCCAACTATAGGCTAATGTTCAAAACATTTTCAGCTCGAATCTGAATGTAAAGGAATTACGTTTTAGCAACAAAATACCCATAAGCAACCACCCTTTTCAACCACCCATTTCAGTTTCATTTTCATCTTTAAATCTCTTTCACCAAATGATAAATTCTCTTTATAAGATTATCTCCAGAAATTTATAAAAATATTTCCTTGTTCACTAGAACTGTGACCATGTAGTTATCTATGCAGCTAATGTATATATCTGGATATGCATATGCATGTATGTATGTATGTATGTATGTATGTATGTATGTATGTATGTATGTATGTATGTATGTTCCTATCAATTTTAGGAAAGATGATACTTGTGCTACTATGATGGACAGTACTTTCTTCCTCTAATTGCCATGTTGCCATACAGATTCTTTTTTCTTGTGCAATATTCTGCACAGATAGTTTATCCGAGTTAGAGCGAGAAAGAGATGCTACAAGATCAGCTGAAAAGCGGAGGGATACAGTGGCCGATATACAGTCTGATAAACAATTCGCCAGGCAAGTCTGATATCTTTATTTGTCTGTCTGTATATATACATATATATATATCAGGGGGGATAGGGATAGGGGGCGAAACTGGTGCGCACCCCCTCCCCGAAAGAAAAAAAAACAACATGAGCGCGAAACAACGGGAATGTTTCTTAGGGTAAGTTTTCTTTACAATTAGATGGTTACAAGTATACCCTGGAAACGCTTAAAATGCTTTAGCTTCCAGGAGCTTGTCCTCCTGGGTCCCCACTTGGAGTTCCGTTCCACAGACCCCTTGCCTACTTGTTTAGCCCCCCCCCCCCCTTATGCCCCTCTAAACGATATTACTGGATCCGCCACTGCATTTATATATATATATATATATATATATATATATATATATATATATATATATATATATATATATATATAATTTATTTATTATATCGTCGAATTTACGTCTGAATCAACTAAGTTCTCATACTTAAAATAACTGATGCAGTGCAAAAATTAATGCAGGATCAAACCCAGCATCACAAGGGACAAAACGAGCGCTTGCTGTTATCTGCTAGTCAGTTGTGTAATAGAACCTTATTTTTCATCGCAGAAGTCTTTATTGAGTCTTTATTGAGATAATGTAGGCCACTGGCCCAAATTACATAATACATGTAACATTAACAAATAATAAGCACGTGAGTGAAATAAAAATTATATACATAAATATATAATGAACTATATCATTATTACTCATCAGGGTTTACAGTACAAGATTCTTGGTGTTTCCTTTCTATGCATCGTAGAATAAAATGTAGATTTTCTTTTACTTTGTAGGGCCGATAAACAAATAGTAACAACCATGTGAAGGAGATTGAGAGAAGGGAAAAAAAAGAAATATACATAAACAAATAATGAGCTATAACATTATTTTTTGTCATTGTTTTACATTACACGAGTCATGGAGTACCTTTCTATGCTTAAGGGCATATATTAAAAATTTACATATGGAGTTCAATGTACGATTGTTTCTGCTTTGCATTGCAGATAAAATCCTATCCTCTGAAGGGTTTAATATAAGATATTTAGGTAAATACAGAATAATACTATTTCTAAATAGTTCCGACTCGTGCAAAGACATGGAGCTGTTATTTCCCTTTGATTGACTCGCTAAAAGTGGTTGTGACACATCTGAGTTCGAGTTACTGTATAGTTCTAGCTATATATTCAACCCACCGATTGTTGTTCATGGGTCACTTTACGCGTTTGTAAGCGATTCCACGTTAAACTTAGTTTGCAAATGTTGCCAAGTGCAACAATGGAGCTTGTATCAAATGCAGTTTTAGCTGAATGTTTAGAATCTATTGCTGTGGTGACAATTCTTCGCCTGGCCAAAATCTCTTTTCTGTATTATCAGCCATTAAAATCTTGTAGTAAGTGGCGCGTGTGCGTGAGAGAAAGATAAAGCAGGGGTGGGCTACTCAAGGTTAATGGATATGTTAAGATCTCTTTATTATGTTAAGTAGAGAAATTATGCTTTTGTTCTACTTCGAACGAAACGTATCTACCATGGGCCAGACAATAAGCAACTTTTCTTTATGATGGCCTGCTCAAAGATTGCAACAGTGACTTTAGATATGCAAACCAAGTGCCGTAACCACCACGCAGTCTAAACCTGACTTTGAAAACCACCATACTCTAACCGGTGACATTATTGTACAATTAATATCACCCCAAAATATTATTAGTTAGTGAATTTAAATTTAGTTTATATATCTACAATTTCCTACTTTATTTCTTTACTAAAAAATTCTGGGTATTTCCTGGAAATTTCGATTATCTCCAAAAGCGTAACCGAACAAAGGAAATATTTCTTAAAATTAACCCTGAAACTAATTAATCTCAGTAAGTCACTTTGGCTTTACAAGTTCCATTAAGTTATTATTCTGCTAGCATTTATGCCCCAGGCTTTTGAATCTCAACGATAATAAAGTTATTCAATCGGTTTAGGTATTAATGTTAAACCTTTTGTTGAACGGAAATAGCAAACCTCTGTATGTTGTTACTGCATTCTTTGATTTGTACGTGCCCAAAGGTCTTGGAGTATATAGTACGTGCATAGTGTGTTTCAGCTAAGGTTAACAATTTCAGATACGTTGTTATACCTTACACCAGAAGTCCATAATTAGGCCCTAGTTATGGATTTCTGATTACACCTATTATATATTTAGTCTCTGCAAGCAATATAGTTGACCTTTCGCCAGGACAGAGATTACCGAGCAAGTTCTAATTCAAGTAATCTTTACAGAAAGTCGGTGCATATGCCTACAACATAAAAATAACTTAACCTTTGTTGAGTTTTTACTACCGACTACTTCAAAAATTATTTAAATAACATTCAGGATTTTTCATAGACAAGACAAATTACAAACATACATTGTTAGCAATCAGAACAGTTTACATACATTAGCACGAGACTTAACAGAGTACATACATTGCCAAATTAAAACCATTTAAGCAAATCAATACAGTAAAACATAATTACATAATTGCAAAATACTTAACAAAGCACATATATGCATACATTGATACACCATTTTTTTGGGAGGGGGGTTGCGGGGGGAGGGACAGAAGGGGGCATCTAACACCTACTGGGGAAACGGAAAGAAACTCACAGGAATAAAAGTCATGGATAAAAGGTTACACTTTTACTTGGGAAAAGAAGTCGCAAGAAAAAAAGTCACCAGAAAAAACGTCACAGAAAAAAGTCACAATCAAGTTTGGATGAGATAAAATAATACTGCACATGACTTAATATTAAAGGATCGATAGACGAATTAAACTGCGGGCATTTATATAGTAGAAGCATGTGGTACATATAAAAGGCAAATAAAGGTGGGGATATATGTACTGTGGCGAGATCGCAGACTATAACAATTGCAGAAAATTTTGCGTTGTGGATTTGTCCAGCCCTGAACACATTTTGTTTTATTTGTTTTTATTATAACTTATCATATACATTTAATCATGTTGATTAATGATAAAGCAAGTTTTTCAACTCTCTTTTATAGTTTACAAAATAACTTGTAAAATAATGTTACTAAATTAAAGGAACAAATTCATTTTAACTTAACTTATAATAAAGAAAAATTAGTATAATTGTATACTTAATAATTCTGACTTTTTCCTGTGACTTTCTTCTTGCGACTTTTTTCCCGTGACTTTCTTTCCTGATCCACCTACCTTCCTACCTACCAACCTACATTACAGATAATGCCTTTATTGAATAAGATCTTTATTGAGGTAATGTGGTGTATGCTACTGGCCCAAAGACCTTATTATATATGCATAATTTTACTTGGGTTTACATGATACATGCATATTGCAGAATAAACATTACATGTAGATGTAGGGAAATAAAAGCTCTGAATAATTTAAAAGCAGCTAAAATTGAAGCAAATAAGCAAAATATGCATACGAAGAGCAAAAACATTTCCGTCGGTTTTTAAAAAGCATGCTTAAAAGTTTACTAGTGTTAAGTTAAGACTTAAGTAAAAGCTATTTGCACATTGCACATCTGCACTTAATTCCATTCGAACTTTTGAAAAAAAAACTTAAAATCATGAAAAGAAGCATCTGTTTTTGCGTTATTTGGAAGCGAGTTCCGTCAAAATGCTGTGGCTGATTTAAAGCTGTTGTTTTTAATACCATATATGACTATTTTTGATCTAGTTATTTCTCACATATTTAGATACCCGAAAGAATATTAGAATATTTTATTTTTTAGAAGATCATACAATTTAATACCATTTAAAATTTTGTAGGTCTCGATAATCATATGCCTAAGCCACGAAATTGCTTTTGTTAGTAGTTCTTCATATGTACTATTGCTATCTTGACATACAAATATGAGTGCTATAAGGAGTGTGGTTTCCTTGGTAAAATAAAAGATGTCATTAATATGCTAAATATGGTTGGGCTAAACGCAGAACTCTCTGGTACATCCTAAGTGCTATTTAAGTATTCACTGTTGTAACTACCTAACTGAACACACTGTTGTAACTACCTAACTGAACACACTGTTGTAACTACCTAACTGAACACACTGTGTCTATACTCAGATAAATAGTAAGTAAATCAACAGCCCCATCATCCAACCCATAGGCCATCAGCGTCTGTTTTAAAGGTAGTGAGGCAGGCAGTCAAAAGCCTCAGAGAGGTCCATTAAAACCTCACCTACATAATGGCTCTTGTTCAATACCCTCCGTCATTCCTCAGTCATAGCAATCAACATAGATTGGCAGTCATATCCACTTCTAAAAGCCGACAGCAATGGATGAAAGAGGTTGCTGAAATATGCATTCAGCTGTCAAACAAATTCTCTCTAAAAGGGTTTTGAAGCAGTTGGCGAAATTCTTATTGGTCGATAATTATGTTTATCTCAAGGATCAATATTCTTATACACCGTGGTTACTCTTGATTGTTTTAATTGTTTTGGGAATGAGTTTGAAACAACGGTTCTGTTGACAAGATTCGTAATTGGACCTAATAATACTTGTTTACACAACTGTAGAAGTTTGGGTGATATGTTATCAACCTCAGTTGCCTTCCTCATACCAGTGCACTTCAGATATGATGCAATCTTTTCTTCTGAGACTTTCTCAAAGATGAACTTATCTTCAGATATAGTACATTCGTCATGAATTGCTTGGATATTGGGGTGCGTTTGTTGATCAAGGCCATTGGTTTCATTTCCAATATCCTCTGCAAAGTTGGTTAAAAAAAATTCATTAAATATGTTACATACTTCCTGATTTAATATAATTGTATCTGTCCCATTAGTATGATAGTATTATTATTATTTGTACCTGTATTAGTCAAAAATGGGCGAATTGTTGGCCCGAAATCACTTGATTTTGTTCCAAATGAATATAGCTTTATAGATTGTCTTTTTACATTTTTGACATTATTTCTTTCATTTCTATTTTGTTTATTTTTTTTTCATTTTTATTTGTTTTACATAACTTAAATCCTGCATAACTCCTGTTATGATTTATTGCTTTTCTGAAGTCTCCATTTATAAATGGGACGTTGTGTTTTCTTTTGTTTTTCTCCTTCATGGGGAGGTGTTCATCGAGCACTTCATCCAGTAACCAGCCATACGCCCAATAAATATCATCAGTGTCATCAAATATATGGGACACATGAAAGGGTACTCGACTAAGATCCTCCATGAAAACCCCCTCATCCAGATGTTTAAAACTGCCATGTTTTGTTTTTGATTTCATATTTGATACAGTATGTTCTTAAAAGACCGATAATCATATGATGCTATTCACTTAGGCAAGTGTCATAAGCCATGGTATTATATACTTTGTCTGGTTTATTTGTGAGAATTACATCAACAAGAGATGGTTTACAGTCTTACCTATAACAAGTTGGAGATTTTACCAAACTATGAAGATCTAGTATATCACAAATTTCATCAAGGGGTTTGCCTTGTTAACATTAGCATATCAAACTTCAGGTAGTCTAGTACAATATTTCAACTTTTTTTTATAGACTTCTTTGTCTAATGTATTTCTAAAGTCAGCTGTGAAAGATAGGTTTGTGACATTTGGGGGTTTATAGATCCCAGCTATCAGTCATTTGTCATTACGAATGGCAATCTCAATAGGTAGATTTTAACGTCATTGGACTGTTGTTCAGTCCTCTGTCTGAATGGAGGATTGGAACTCATTAGCATAGCACGTCATATGAAAATCAGAGTATTTTATGTTGACACTTATCTCATGTGAATTAGTGTTAATTTTTTAGTTTATACTTTATAATTTCATCACAAATAGTTGAAAAATGTTGAAGTTATGGTACTTCGAGTTTGTATATGGTACATGATATACAGTGGCAGTCGTCAAGGTGACGGACATTAGGCCAGACTGTCCAACAAGTTTCATGTACTACTATAAATTGCGTGTTGCCTGACACCGTTGCCAGCCATTTGAAACTTCTCGGTCAATCCTACGGATGATACCTCGAATGTATGCTGATAGCGGTCATTAGCTGCCATACGGACCATCTCGGTTATTTATGCAACAAGGATTGACTGAGATTTTGCAAATGCATCGAACTGTTTCATCATTTGCAGCTTCTCTGTCAATTCTACGATCAATCCAATCGTAGAAATAGCCGAGGTGGTCCGAATAGATTACGGTTTCATTTTTTAGAAGAAATTTCCGGCGGACAAAATGTATGATTTTTCTGCAAATTACTACTCCGATATACATTCGAAGCATATTTGTGTCTCGCAGAAATAGCCGAGGTGGTCCGAATGTTCTGCCAGCGATAGTATTGGTCGCGGTCTAATGGTATCGGCACGTGTAAGGGTTTGACTGACTTACGGCGATATGTTAATTCTGATTGGTCGCTAGGGAAATTCTAACTGATTGTATTCGTTGGTCAGTTGGGGTTTTTATAGCCCAAATTATCAGATACGATGACATGGCTTGCAACCTTCAAAGTGTAAATATCGAGGAACCAAACAGTAAACGAAGAAGAATGTTCGTCTTCATAGCTCAGTTATCTCCCGCTTAGATGGCGCCACAGTAAGAACCTACACTATACATATCTCGTTCTCTCATACGGAACTGCCCAGTTGTCGGATACAGGCTAGGAAAAGCTGGTCCATATATTTTTGGTATTATCTCTAATCATATCGCCAAATTATTGTTAAATACCAAATACCGCTTTTATCTTCATAACTTTGCCGTAGAAGTTTTCAATCAATATTCCGAGTACAGCGCTTAATTTGAATTTTACGTTACCACATAACGAGGGCCCCGGGTGGCCGATTGGTCTAAGGCGCTCGCCTTTACAGATCACTGACATCTCACCTCAGTCCGCGTGGGTTCAAGTCTCGGCTCGGCCTGCGTGGGTATGTGAGAAAGCTTGTCAGTAGCTTCTCATGGGTCGTTGGTTCTTCCCGGGGTCTTCCTTCACCAAACATACTGGCCGTCATGTATAGCCTATCATGTGCTAAAAAAATGTCGTTAAACCCCAAAAAAACAAAAATAAACCAATCCAAACCACACAACAATATATGATAGGCTATACATGGCGGCCAGTATATTTGGTGGAGGAAGAACCAGAGAAAACCCTGGGAAGAACCACCGACCCAGCGGAAGCTACTGGCAAGCATTCTCACATACCCACATATAATCTTTTTTGGATTTTTACAATTATTACTACTACTTATATTTTTGAACAAAGGAATTTTGGGTGTCAAAGTTTTAAAACAATTATGAAATACTGAATATTTGTTACACATGTTGAAAAATGTCCCTTAGTTGCTGAAATAGATCACACAAAAGAATCAAACAAATGGAGGAATGAATGAATAATGTACCAATAATAACGTTGGCATTAGTAGTAAAAGTATGCGACAGCTTGCCTGGAAATTTAAGTTATTGGGAAGACTTTCCTTTTATGAAATTTAGAAAAAGAAGAAGATACTACTGGATTATTGTGTACATTCCCACTTTTATGTTTGATTTAGATTCAACATATTTTTTTCCCTTGTTGATGTAATGGTTTATAATAAAGGTATTTTGTTATCAATAAAAATATGACTTAAACTGCGAGAGTCTCTCTGTTTCTTTGTTGGACCTGGTTTTCCAGTGCCGGTATCCATTGGATTCAGAGGCAGTAACCGTCCTAGACTCCCAATCCCCCCCCCCAATACAAGGTAACTAGGATCGGAAGCCAACGGACAACAGGGAATAAACTTTCAACCGGCGATCATGGGCCTCTTGGCCAGTAATTTTCGTTAGTAATGGCTGAAGACGTTGATTCCACAATCTTTCTGGTTGAAAGCAGGTAGCGGTGATTATTCAGACATAAAGTCTATGCTCGTATCATATAATTCTTCATAGCTTACAGTCGGAGCTAACTGAGGCAAAATCCAAACGTTTGGAGGAAAGATGCAACAAACTTCAAGAACAGTTGCAGCAGCTGCAACAGCAGATATGGCAAAGACAGATAAATTCTAGGCAGTTCCAAGCCACCGGTCACCAGAACGTGCAACATCAACATACCAGTCAAACTGGTGGCTCTTCGGAGGGCGCTGGTTGCGACAGGAAGCGGCCATTAGAAAAGGTAAATAATAAGGATCAGTTGTCCTTCTCTTTCCTTCGAGGTGAATGGAGAGTAGTATAGCGTGGCCATTTGGGGCACACAACTGGCACTATGTTATGTGTACAAGGCGAGTTTAACATTACGGCCGCCATTTTGAAATGTGGCATTTGGGGCACAAAAATGACTATAGCACAAGTGGAAATGTAATGATAAAATGTCCATTGGTTTAACATGTCATTTCCTTTTGTGTACATATTTTTTGTTTTTGTTTTGGGTACAAAAAATGGCATTATGGACACAAGGGGTATTTAACATTACGCCTCCATAGATTCTGTGCCCATAATTTGTTTGAAAAATGGCACTATGTGCACAATAGAAAACGTAATGTTAAACATGTCCACAGGTGTAACATTGTGGGCCTGTATGAGCACATCAGCTGACCAATACAAACACTTACTGACCAAAACCTACACTTATTCACCAGCACGCAGTGCGAAAGGGGATGTAAAAGAGAAGATAAAGTAAGGAAGAGTAACACAGAGTAAACGAAATGACACTTCACACTACACCTACATGCATACAACTCCAAAGTAAACTGAGAGGAGAGAAAAAGGGTAGGAGTGCTCACACCAGCACAAACATTTTATCACCCCAGAAAAGGGTAGGCATGTTCACGTACATACACAGAAACATACTGATATACTATCACACACAATATAGACGGGTGGAGAGGGGTGTAAGTTATAGTTGTGAAAGACAAAAGACATACATAACATACAAACATAAAAACATAGAGTTTGGAAATGATTATGTAGTATCTCTTTTTCTGAGAGATCTGGGTGGCCCTGAAAAGGGCCGTTGGTTGTTGTCCTGGATCGTTGATGTTATTGATATCTAGGACAACTGTACATCCCTGGTCGGGCCCTGCAACACGGACATATCTGATTGTAGCTGCTACATCTTCAGACGGAGACAGAGAGTCTAAAATTGGCAGCCTCTGCTTTCATCTCCCAGTCTTTGGTTTGAGGGATCAGGGGTTGTTCTGGCTGCTGTTATTGCTGTTGCTGCAGTTCCAGTTCCAGCTTCATATCTCAGTATTTTAACTGTCTTTCCCTCTGCCTCAGCCGTTGCTGGACTCTCTCCCACCTTTCGTTGAGGCGCTGCTGCTCCATCTCCCGCTTCTCTAGCTCCCTTTACCTCTTCTCCTCCGCCCAAACCGTCTTAATTTTATATGTTTCTTTATCAATCACTTCTCATATGTGCTGCTTGCTCCACTCTCTGTAACAAGATTTTAAGCTATACATGGCGGCTAGTATATTTGGTGGAGGAAGAACCCGGGAGAGCCCGGGAAGAACCACCAAACCACGGGAAGCAAACACGTAGCCTCATACAGTTTTTCGACTTGCACTGGCTGGCTCATTCATGGCTTCTTTGTCGAGTCCACGATTGATGGCAAAACTTACTTACTTAATTTGGATTAAAGACGTATATCGGCCATTCGGCCATGCACATCTATACCCCGAATGCGTGTAAAGCACGCTATTCAGGGATTAAAGTTTTTGTGCGCACAGCGCACTATTTAATTACTTGTGGTTGCATGTTCGGCAAGGTAAAGGAGGAACGGCGCTCTGCATCGGGTGCGCCGTCGTTCCTGGAGGCTCCTTCAGGTCCAGAATATATAATTTTGATTTATGTGCCGAAAGATAAAACCTATGTCGTTTTGTGGCTTAAATTACACCAAATTTTTGAATTATTTATGTACTGTTGGCTGGTGTAGTAAGATTAAAGATGGTTAGCAGAGAAACAAACTTTGTGAGGAGCTGAGTTTGCTGTAATAGCGAGTTGCCTTATTAATTTTATGTCAATGCGGTTATTCCAATTAAAAAGGGTAACCAAAATTACATAGGAATAAGTCTGTTACCAGTTATGTGTAATGTTTTTACTAATATTCTCAATACAATGCTGACACAATGGGTAGTAAAAAACCATATACTAGGCGAAGAAGAAGCGGGATTTAGAAAAGTACTTTAGATAACATATATGTTCTAAATACTATTATTTTGAAATATTTGAGGACGAAAAAGGGCAGATTTTATTGTGCATTTATAGACTTTGAGAAGGTCTTTGATAGAATCGATAGGAAAGCTCTTTGATATAAGCTTAATGTATGCAACTTAAGTACAAAGATGCTGAAAATGTTGCAAGCAATATATAGTCCAGGAATATTGTCTCAATTTTTGGGTCAAGGTCAAACAAATTGCAATAAAAATTATTTGTGTGCAGTGCATTTTTACAAGGTACCTAAAACATCATACTAAAAGTATAGGAAAAAATATTTGGTGGAAGTATTGAAAAATTATATTATAATGTCATGTACCTTTGTACGTATATACATATTATTCAGTCGCAGAAATCTCTACAAGTAGTCACTGATGCATTGATTTCAAGTTACTTTTAACATTAAAACTTCATTGGATTTAAGTTTAGTGCGTTAATGATATGCTTAAAACAAAAATAACAAAGATAATAATTTGTATATGTTTAATACACTTATGATAAAGAGGAATACATTGTCATAGATCCTAAGTTTCAAAACTTATCATCAAATGTTTGTAATATTTTTTAATCAGGTTGTAATAGCACATACACATTCCTTAACATCAATATAATGCTTACTCTGTTAAGGCAAGATAATAGAAAATATCATTTACTGGAAACATTTAACAAATCAATAATGTGGAACTTGTACAAATTCTAACACTGACGACAGAGGTGTCAGATGTAATCATTGTCAAATTATCTAACGTAATATCGAAATATTCACTGTAAAAAGAATTACTTGGAACAGTCATATATATGAAAATGATACAAATCAACATGTCAGTCCTCATAATCTTCTGTCTCCTCTATATAACAGTCCATATGAGGAGCATTGGTACAAGCAGAACATCGACATTCACCGCAGGCAGGTGAACATTCAAAATTATGTTTGCGGCATTTGCATCCTGCAGTGCTACAATCAGTCTTACGGTTGCATCTGATCATCTCCAGCAGGCTGCTTGGTGCTGGATGGGCTTCACTGGCCACATGAAGAAGAGTTCCTTGGACTTCTTTCCATCCCCGCTTAATGGGGTCTAATTTATCATTACCTTGCCAGACTTGAACTTGATAGAAGAAATGGAGCGAGTGGTACTTGGCTGAAGCAGATGTTGGAGGCAGTGACCTCAACTGGACAAATGTTGAGGTCTTCTTTACCTTCTCACAGAAATGCTTATAACGAAGCCCATGTAAGGTATTAGTTGATTTACCACTGTAAGCAACAACCAAGGCTTTTTCTCCAGCCAAAACCACATCATCAGCAGCAGAGTTGGAGTTGTTGAAGACCTCTACATACTCTTCAAGCTGCCTGATCTTCATTAGTCCAACACCTTTCTCAATTCCATGCAGTTGGAAGGTTGCATCACAACTGAATGAACAGAAAATTTGTGCAGGTTACCATGCCTAAGGAAGTCTTGGTGCTTATGATGTTCCAGCTTCTGACTTTCCTAGAGGTACGCTTGGGTTCTGGTTGAAATACTATTTCTCTGCTTTACATGCTGGCATGATAACAAAGGAGTATGTCAGCGTCATCAGCTACAACTATTACATCTGTTTGAGTGACTGCAGCAACTGCAGTCTGTACAATAAGAACATCTGCATCTCCAGGTGCATGTATGGTGTCACATCCGGCTTTTTCAAGACATTCTCCCAGCAAGTATATGAAACGTTGTTTGTTCTCTTTGTCAAGAACACATTCTTGTTTACAATGAGCACTCTTCTTCCATCACAGTGAATCGACACAGTTGTGCCTCTTGTTGATCTTCTCATATGTATGACATCTTTCACTGATGCAACCTAGTTGTAACCGTCAAACACCACTGAACATGTCCCATACTTTCTTGTCACGTAGTGCACATAAATTGCATGTGTCTTGAAATGTCGAGCGCTTATTCCAAGGCAAGCTTCCCCATCTAAGACATACAGTGGAAGACTATTGGAAGATGTTGTATTTTGACTGTCTTGTACTTCCTTCTACAATGCATCAGCAAGTACTGCCTTGTTTGCCTGCCTCAACACATCTGATGTCTCAAACAAGGTCACAGGATAGCTGCAAAGTTCATACTTAAATAGTTCTTCCATTTCTGCCAACTAATGCCAATCTCTGAAAGAGAATTTCAGGGTCAATGTGGATGGCTTCATGATCAACTTTAACTGTGATCTTGCTACCTAGAGTGATTGCCTGTTGACTCTTCTTGAAGGAAGATTTGTAGATGTCCTGGCTTTTCATGGATTATATAATCTTCTGTCCAACGGCTGGTGCAGTGTCCACATTGACCGATTCCTGTGCCGCCACTCCTCAGACTATGCTTCGGAGAGAGAGATTTTCACAACTGAATGGGTTTCTTGTATTCAAGACCTGCACCAGTGTTCAATGTCTTTGCAATCTCTCTCTCTTTCTTCCTTGCATTAGATGTTTCCATGTGTTGATCACTGGTTTGGAAGATTGACCCTGCACACCCTTGCATGGCATGGTTAATTTCAGTGCAAGCTGGCATTGAATTGACGCAGACAAGCCTCTGAAGTTCTGACATACCTCTACCTCTGGGAAGTCCTCCAGTGGTCTTAATGCTATGCATCAGCACTTGCTCAATTATGAGGTCAGTGGAAAGACCTCCCAGAATCTCTCACTACATCGTACAGCATGGTGTCCTTTCATAGAGGCTTCATACACACTTGGATAATTTGTTTCAAGATTTGTCATTTCTTGAAGATCGAAATGAACTGTCTTTGCATAGAGATTATGCCCTGCTGCAACAAAATAAGGGAGCATCTGCCTCATGGAAGACACATGGAGATTCCAGTTGGCAGTTCCTTCTACTGTTAGAAAACTCTTTAGAATGTCAATCATGTACACGTACTGCATCCAGAAAAGGCTTGTTCTGCTGCATTGATTCTGTTCTTTTGTACTCTCCAACTTATTGATATAGCTAGGATTGTTTCCACATCTTCTTCACTCATATCACTGCCTTGTGTTACACTTTCATATATTTTTTGGCCTCCAACATCAAAGCGTTGATTTCACCATCTCCAGATACAAACTGAGTGTCATCTTCTTTCACTGTTTCCTCATTAAAGGATTCACAAGCCTCCCATTTAGACACTTCTATAAACTTCCAAGGTATTAACAACTGGAGAGTTGATTCCAAAACAAGAATATTAAACGCAACATCCACAATAAAGTGACCCATTCTAGCTCTTGCATTGGCTTTTCCAGTCAACATGTGTGTAACTGCATTGCTGCCATATACAATTTCAGGTATCTATCGAAGACCAGAGCCATCCATCAGGTGTCCTATACAGCATAGAAAGCTCATATCAGTGTGAAGTCCACCACGGTGTAGCAAGACTGACTTAAAGTGGCTGCCATGTGGCTCGTTGCTTATGATAGTATGAGCTTTCCACCAAAGCGGCTGGTCAAAGGTTATCACTGGTGTCACATTATTCTTTCTAGCTTGATTTGTGAAGAAGATCAGTGTAGAAAAGATACATGACATATCACTTGGGTCCAAGTCAATCATTGGTAGGAATGTGACTGATGCTTTCTCTACATGATTCCCTTGATGAATCATTTGCATAAAGCCAGACCAACTGGGGCGTGGCCATTCTAGGATGGGTGAGATCTTCCACAGTATATCTGCAGATGTTGCCTTGCAAAGCAAGCTCTGATTGGAGGCTTGTTGCATTAAGGTCAGCAAAAGTGACAATATCGTGCGCCTTTGGAAAGGTATGCTGGTGTACATCTACTGTTCCAGTTGAAATAATATTATTTGATGAAACATCACACCTTGGAACAACTCTCGATACAAACTGATCCGGAGTCATTGCAGCTATCATTCCCATACCATGAAATGTTCCATGGCCATCCAGAGTCCGTACATTATGATCCACATTGTCACCAACGTATTAAATGAACTGTTCTTCTGTTGTGACAGTTGCCTCTACTTGTGTTGCTGCTGTTCTCTTTTCAAAATTCTTAACTTCACCATATGAGCTACAAAAACCATGCTGGTGCAGAGAATCTATGAGGAATCTTGACTCGAAATGGTGATGAAGTTGCACAGCTAAGCCAGTTTGTAGAGGTGCGTTGATAACATGCGGTCTAGCTGCTTGGACAATAGCGTGGCCAAGTGATGCTTTTTTCTGCTCTGTCTCTACCTGCCACTCACATCCTGTCTCTCCTTAACTGACTGACACTATGCTGAATATGCTACTAGCCCCTCCCTTCCCCCCCTTACTATTCAGCTTATTTTAGTTTATCTTACTGAAAATCAATGAAAAAGTTAATCAATATTGCTGGATAGAATAATTATCCATACATTCAATTATTTTACACTGATTTTCTTACTTTTTCTAAATGACCTGCAAAGTACACTTTCTGATGATAACAGTGGTATTGACATAGAAAATGTGCTGCAGCTTTTTCTTCTGCTTTATGCAGATGATCTTGTTATACTGGCCGATACAGCAATTGAAATGCAACGTTTATTAGATAGACTTATCCAATACTGTGACTACTGGAAACTTAAGGTAAATCTAGATAAAACTGAGGTAGTGGTTTTCCGAAAGGGTGGTTATTTAAGAGGTTATGAAAAATGGTATTTTGGGGACAAGAAACTTAAGGTTAGTTCTTATTATAAATACTTGGGGGGGGGGGGGTCTCGTCAAGGGGTGTTTGAAACAAATGTCAAAAAACATCAGCAGAACAAGCGTCTAAGGCAGTGCATGCTCTGAAAATTAAACTGATTAAATTTTTAAAATTGTCTGTAAATATTTTATTTAAAATTTTTGACACTACGGTTTTGCCCATTTTGACTAGTGCTTCTGAAGTATGGGGCTTTAGTGAAGCCCATGATGTAGAAAGGGTGCATGATAATTTTTGTAAATATGTCTTACAGTTAGATAAATCGAGTCCTAACTGTTTTTGTGCGGGGAGAATTAGGCCGTAACCCTCTTAAATCTGTATATATTGCCAGACCAATTAAATATTGGGTATTGAGTTATGGTTTTGGTGAATCATGGTATAACCAAGGAGTGGGGAACAAGGAGACTTTTATGAACTTATTAAAGACTAGATGTAAAGATATATACACACAAAATTGCCATGCAGAGGTAAATAACATGGACAGACTTAGAGTATTCAGGATATTAAAGACAGACTTATGTATTGAAGATTATTTGCTCTGCTTAGACAAGTCTATTTTTAGAAATATATACTGTAAATTAAGGGGCGGGTTACTTGATGTTAAGGTTAATTCAGGACACATTGAGAAACTGAAATATGAAGATTGACTCTGTCCATACTGCGATCTTAATATTGTGGAAACAGAATATCATTTTATTTGCTCTTGTCCACGATTTACAGACATGCGTGTGAAGTATTTACCTTTGTTTTTGTATTTGAACCCACGTGAAGACAAAGTTTTTGATGCATTGAGAAGTAATCACAGAGAAACTATTGTATCATGTTTGTAAGTTTGTACTCTTTAGCAGGGAGAAAAGAAAACTATTATGAAAATGTAAGTACTTACACTTACTGTACTTGAACTTGTTATACTCACCTGATGTGTTTGTTTGTTTAATATGTATGTATGTAATTTGGGCCGGTTGCCTATATTACTGAATACAGTATTCCTATTCCTATTTCAAGATTTTCTCTTCTGGGACGAGAGTTCATGCTTCTTCCAGATAAGTTTCCAACTTTTCTTCTTGACTCATCATTAAACATTGGTCTTCTCGTTTTTGACAGAATGATCGATTTGACAACTATAACAATGTTCTCTGGTCAACATTGTGATTCTTTCAGCCAAGTGGCGAGCAAACCAGGAGACTAAGTGTTGTTCTTGTTCTGGCCATTGGGACATCATTACTGTTTCGTTCTCTTCTTTTCCACTTTGAGGTGGGGTTTTTGACTGCCGTAGCTCCTGTTCGGGATGGAAAACATGCTTATCGATATCCATGGCTTCGTGTTCCATGTTTTTTTTAATAGTCTAAAATAACTTCTTTCAGACTGTTGATATCTAGAGTATTGTCAAATTCTGCATACAAGATCACAGTGTGCTCGAGGGCAAGTGAAAACTGAAGTTTCACACGAAGTTGGCCTGATTTTATAGGGTGGGAATGTCCCTTATCTATGCCTTGATCTGGTGTGAAATCAAATTCCCACAAACAATATCCTCCTGCATAATCTTTGTACGAAATGCGATAGATAGTGTTGGTTCCTGATTGTTCTGTGGCTTCAAACAGAGTCAAGTAGGATCTCAAGTAATTCTTCTGGGGAAAATTAGGTTCAAAAGGTATGGTACACAACGTCTGGCCGTCTCGGATGACTTCTATCTTGGACACTTTAAAGTGTTGGAACTGGAAAGGATTTTGATCAATAGTTCCGTTGAGGGCTGCATTGCTGACGATGCCAGTGAACAAACGTATAGGCAGTTGACCCTGGAAGATATGATCTTTGATCTTGGATCGGAGTTCAGAGGCAATGGTGAAGGTTTTGACTTCCACTCCTGGTATGGGATACTTGGCTTTAGTTCTGGTCAGAACTTGATTTATTTCGTTTCCCACTTTGGGTAAGACTTCCACACGTCACACGTAGAGTCTGGCTTCTTTGATGTTTGTTTTGTACTCGTTAGCATGAGCCATCAAATGGAACACGGTACTACTTCGATTAAGTCTCAGACGTACATCCACACCATTCAACAAATACCTGTCTTGCAACCACATGTCCAAGTGCAGATTTTGTTTTGGCGGTCGTTAAATCCTACATTGGGGTCTGTCTCTCTCGTCATTGACAATAAAAACTGTGTCGTTGAACTTGACCAACGTGTCAGGTTTGCACACCACACAAGCATCGAGTTGAGTGTTCTTGGCTTCTTTTCCGTACGTCAGGAGATTCTCTACGTAAGCTCGATAAGGGTAAGTATCCATATTGCTGCTGACCAGTTTGTTGCTCAAGTGCAAATCCACTTCGCTGAACAAAGAATGCATGAAATTGTTGACGGGAGCCATTATAGCATCAGTGCCATGATTGGTGTTGTCCGTTTTGATGGCTTTGACTTTTAGGTACAAGTTATTGTTATTCAGATCGATGTAATCTTCATATTGTTCTATAATTTCAAACTCAATGGGAGGTGAAGTGGTCAGAGACGACACGGGGTGGAATTCTACACTCTGGAATTCTAGCATCGACATCATCATCTGGGGCATGAGAAACGATCAAGTAATGTCCTGGAACATTCGCAAGAATATCGGTGCATCATTATTTTTAGTAATCAGAAAGGTCAAAATCTGTGGCGGTTCTTCTCTTCCTGTTGCTTTTCTGGTGGTGTCTGTGAGGCACGGATGGTTTTCGACGCCTATTTCTGCCTTTGTCCTTGCTGTGGCGTTTAGGATGAATCAATGGTGTCGACTGGAGTGTTAAGTGAATTTATAGGTGTGTCTCTGCGACCAAGGAAATCTTTTCTTGTCTGGATCGACACATTTTTCCTGCCTTTAATAACGGTTGTTTGGGACTTTTTTCTTCGATGATTTTTGGAGAATATCTTTTCCTAGCGTCAAGGCAGCATCTTTTAAATCATGCAATCCTCAAGTGACCATAGATTTCCATACGGATGGCACCGTACGAAAGGCCAATTTCAGCAGATCTCCTAAACTATGTACTCGTTGTCGAGCTCTAATCCTCCGTATACAGGATACATCCGTAACAGCTCAGTCGAGAATCATTTTTGAAGATGTAGTTTCACGGTGACTTTTCCTTCAGAGAAAAGAATATTTTGTCCAAGATCTCCTTTTATACCAATATTCACACTGTGAAAATACGATCTACTGACAGGAAGATGATGAGGATGCAAAAATTCTCCGTGAACGTGATACTTGTTTCCTCCTTCATCCTAAGAAGCTATGTCAGAATCCACTTTGAAAGGAATGATTGTCAGCAACGGAGCGACTGTGTTTCCCACTACGTTGTACTCGTCGAAATCGGAGTACACAAACATCAAATGGAGTCCTTCGTTCAGTTCGATGGGTATCGAAAATATTTGAAGCATCTGTTGCTGTTGATGTCTTGCCTTGGAGTGAGGACTGTGTTTCCACCCAAAATATCAAACAAACTTGGGGAAAATCCAATTATGAGACGAGGAAAAGGTGAATGGTACTCGATCAGTACACGTTTGATGGTTTTGTCGAGTCGTTACCAAAATAGTTGAAATGGTATCGATGAAATCTCGAGCACAAGATCCTGCAGGAATTCTCATGTTATAGATATTCAATCAGGGAATGCCCGGCGCTATTTTTATTTTTATTTTTTTAAATTTTTTTTGGTACAAGCCAGGATCATTTTTCTCCAAGTGTTCTGAGTATTTCTACGACAAAAGTGCTTTGATCCGCGGCAATATTCAAAACTTATGTGGGATTAATTATTTCTACCAAAAGCCACTTCCCAATGAGCTTCGTGATGCAATTGTACGGACTGAGGTAATTTTGCGTGAAACAACATAATGTGGTGTTGGGAAACACATCCGAAGAACTCTCATTAGTTAAATGTAAAATAAAATGTATAATCCCTAATTCAGTGATTCTCGTCTCCGATGAGGCACTCGATGTCAAAGGGTGACTTTCCAAGGGTTTAAAGGGCTTACTGTGACTGGAAGAGCTGTGACGCGTTGGCGTGGCTACCGTTGTTGTTACTGTCGGTATATTTCAACGAGGGATTGGGAAGAAGATAGCCAATACAACTGCTGAGCAAAATAGTCCACAGTTGTTTATCCCCTTCTTGCAAACTCAAGTTTCCCATCCCTGCTCCAATGACACAATACACCCACCACAGAAAAAGACGATTTGAATTTTAGGAACGCGTTCTTCGAACAACATCCACTGTTTCTGTAGTTATTGTGTATGTAGTTCTTGGAGGGATGAACTCGGAGAAAGTCGATGCTATGGTCAATGTCATATTCGTGACTTCTATTTCTTTTTATAGTAAATGACGTGTAAAGCTGCAATCCAAGAATCGAAACTGGGTGGATTTCCTTTCCAACGAACTTAAACTTCTTGAATACGACGTTTTACAGCTTTACGTGTTCTTTAATCCAGAATGTTTTCGATATCGTACACGTCGTCGTCTTTCTTGTTCACTCATTCTAACTCGGTCAAGTAAAAAATTCCTTTTAACATTTCACCCTTCATATCTTCCAGGAGACAGGCTGGTCACGTCCACGCACCTGTCCTGTGACACGAAACGAGTCTGTTGTCCAATTGGGTACATAGCTTTTGTTAAAAGTGCGTTTTGTTTTTCCGATGCAAACACAATCTCCCGTATTTAACATTTCTTTCTTTTGTCTTGTCTCTGACGTTGCAAACAATTGATCAAAGACGACCACTTCGTTTTGAGGTGTCTCTTCTTTTGGAGCACATCCGATACTGCGATAGTACAATTGATTCTAAGCTTTGACTAGACATGGTAACACGTCGATGTATTAGAGAGTATGTTGAGGTGTACAATATTTCCACATACGTTCTTTAAAGGTTCTTTGAAAATGTTCCACAAAACTGGTTTTGGTTTCTGGATTTTTAGTGGTAAAAAAATGAATGTATCATTTTTCAATTCTTTTTGAAAGACTTGGTTGGTATGTGCCTTCGTCCGTTTGCCATCGCAGAGGATGTCGACCACTTTGTTTCAAGACGATTTTTAAACCTCACACTAACAGTGAACTTGTTTTAGATGTCAAAGGAAGCACCCAAGCTGATTTTGAAAACACATCAATGACACAAATCAAATATTTGTAACCTCGATTCTACGAAGCTAATTGAGATACATCTGCTAAATCGGCTTATCATTGATGATTGATTCCTGCTACATTGGTTTGACCTCTTGGAACTTTCCATCATATGAGTTTGTGTAACGTGTACGTCGATTGTTCTTGTAACTATTGCCATACATCTTGCTGACGTAGATTTTTTAGTTTGGGTTTGACTGCACGATTTTTAATTCCTCCGTAGTCAGCCGCGTGGGCAGAATTGTGGTAAATGCTGGCTAAAGGTGTGTCCATGTTGTTGCTGTTCAATAAGTCACCCAATGTTCGATGCTGTTAGGTTCGTGTGGTATTTTTTATTGCGATGCTTGACGTGTCCGACGAGCAGTAGGATTAGGGAAGAAAATGTTCACAGAAGTCATCGGTTCTTTTTTCACTTTTTTCTTGACTTCTTTCTTTTCAAGTTCTGGTGGAGAGGATGTCGACATCCTCTTTTTGACACAGTCTTTCATTTCTTCTCGCCTCGGAGTAGGTGGAGGTGTCAACAGGGTTGCCACCCTTTAGAGAAAAGATGTTTGATTTGAGGGGTTTGAAACTCTTCTCTTTGTTGTTGTTGTTGTTGTTGTTGTAAGTGTCACAACTCTGTGAGATTAGGATTAGGGCGTAAATGAGGTATTCGTTGTTCATACCAACGGTTGAGCTCCATCCACCGTTTGGAAGGAACTAAAGTTAATTTTCATCCTTCCATAAGAACCAGGTATACAGGTGTGATGTTCTTCCAGAAAGGTCCGTCCCTTTTATGTTCACCTCAACATTCCTCCTATAAGACGTCCAGCAATCGATTCTAATAAGGGGTCAGTAACTTTTAACAACGGTCCTATCAGCATTAAGAGAAATCCTCCTCGTTGAACGAGCACTTTTTTCTTTTGAGTGACTGGAATTTTCTTTTTTACCATTTGGCGAAGAACATGATAATGTGATCCTACTCGCTATTTCTGTGTCTTGGTCAAAGGAACCGTTTTTTTTCTTATCAATACTGTCAAACAACATTCACAGACCGTATCAATGATTTTTTTTGGTGCTTTTTGAATGATCTGTTTTCGCATCTGGGAATTGGATTTAGTGAGTACTGACAGGACATCCCAATGTTTAGCTAAACGAGGATGGAGAGTCTGTTTTCCTTTTTTATCAAGAACTCTTTGGACGTCGATGCTGTGACTGTGAACTCGTGGAGGAAGACATCTTATTCAGAGCAACTGAAGTGATTCTTGCTAAACACTTCTTTTATACTGGAATTAGTCTCCTCTGGTTGTCGGGACGTCGTACCAATTGACTTTAGGTAACCCTCTACGCCGAGGTGTTGTCAATGGACTAAATCGTGCCTGTTCTTGTTTGGACAAATCCAGTAAACTTTGTAACATTCCTGTTATGTCTTGCATTTTGTCTTAGGGGATGCCACTTTTTTGGCCACAGCAGCAGCAGAAGAAGATGACGACGACGTAGACGAAGTAGAAGTCCATATTGAGATGGGTTGCCATTTCTTCATCAGATGGCGAAATACTTGACTTAAATCAGGTTTAGCTAGCATTATTACTAACGGAGGAGAAGAGGAAGAGACGGCAGCCGATGTGGGTGTTATGGCTACAGGTCGATGTTTCGATTAGTACGTGCGTGTTCTAGTCGCAGTACCTCTTTTTTGGGGGGGGTGGGGTTGGGGTGGTAGTGAGTCTTCTTGTGAAAGGAGGATTTGGGGTGTGAACTCACTACTACTCTCTTTTGGTCATTCTATCGGATTTTGTTTTGGGAGGTTTTGCAGTTTTAGCTACGGTATTAGGTTCCATCGTAAAAGCGAAAGAATAATCACACCTCCTAAAAATCCACTTCCACCCGGTTTCAGTATAATGTGTTTCTTTGTTTGAGTTTGAGTATCGATTCTTCGATCGCTAGTTGTATCAAAGCTAGTTTATGTTTTTCAAAACAAATAAAACGTTGCGTTTAATGAGGAATGTGAATAATTCCTTATAGTAATTGACGTGCTGTCAAAGTAAACCATGGTAGCACTTCTTTGAGACTAGCTTCTAACAACTGTGAACGCACTTGTGCATTCTTTTCGCGACTGCTGGCATACAGTTCACGAATCAGTTGGGCAGGAGGATAAAATGGAAAGGAAGTCATGTCGAATACTGTCAGAGAAGATGGAAGTAAATGGTGCTTTTTTAGTTTTTTAGACGGACGAAAATGAGGAAGGGATGTGTGAATCCGTACGTAATCTCAAATAATTGAGAGTGGTAGGTTTCTAATCCATGCTTAAATACGGATAGGGTGTTCCAAACTGTTTAGCCAACATCTGAACTTGAGATTTGTCTCTTGGACTTTTAAACCACACTACATGATCAGCTTTGAGACTGATAGTGCGATGCGCTTTCCTTTGGTTGAAATAAATTATGAGTGATGTAAATTATACTGGCGTTACGATGATGTCCTTTTCCTGTAAACCAAATTTTGTCTTCTTCTTCTCTTAACATGCGAGCGAGAAATTCCTTCTACAAACTAAACTGATTCTCCTTCAGTGTCTGTTAGCAACGTGTAAGCCGATTGCCACCCTTTGTAACACTACACGATACGTTGTGGAGGACGATCGAACAAAAGTGATTTGTGTTCGATCACACTTGGTCCAGAAATCAACATGTTAAATGGATGGCGAAGATACAGTACTTCCAAATTTCTAGATCAGACCTTTCGTCGATCACTTCGATAACGAAAGATGCAGCCATAACTCCGGAGTAATTTTGAAAATTATGAGACAGTCACCAAGAACATAAGACATTTTATACATGTTTAATATTTTTTTTTCATGGTACAACACAGTGTTCACATTTTTTATAAATGTTTGTTTCTTTGTTAAAATCAGTCCCACGCGTCTTTGGCATCGTTATCCACCTCTTGTTTCCAAGTGTAGAATCCAAGATTTTTCTAATCACGCTCATCATTCTGTCGTAAACCTGTTGGTGTAGCATATTATCGACACAAAATTCTTGGTAAGTACGAAAGGTAGATCAAGTGCGATGAATTTCTTCTTCACACAAAGGAAGAGAAGTGGTATTCATCATTACTCGCAGTACTTTTAAGAGAACGAGTTTTTCATTGATAGACACAGTTTTTGTCGTCATGTCTTTGCATGAACTGGTGATGAATTTGCCAAAGAAAATCTGCGGGTAAAAGAAATCCAAGAAATTCAGTCACTAACATATACACGACACTTTGTCCTAAATTCAATGGAATCGTATTGTCTTGTGGAATGAATTCTTTTAAAAGCACTTGACAATCCTGTAAAGTTTGAACCGTGTTATTGACTTTCTCCCAAGTAATTTGGTGCAACACTGACTGTAGAAGTCGTATGATGGCAAGTTTTATTAACGTGTTTGGAGAATAGTCTTATCACGTATTGGCACAAAAGATCTCATTCCGACTATGCCACATCTTTCTTCAATCAATCTTTTATAGCTTTTAGATACAAGTGGTAATTCATCTTATGCCACTGAGGATGCAACTGTTGTTTGCGTTTCACTTGAATCTGTACAAAGTAGTGATAAATGCACTCACGCAGCTCAGGGGGTTAACTACGAATCCTCTCAATTTTCTAAAGTATTCATGAGGATAAAAATTTGGACCAACCAAGGGAAGGTAGTGACAGCACGGAGACCATCTGGCATGTTAAAGGTAAGCTGTATCTTTATACTCCCATTCATGGAGTTTTGCATCACAACTGAAACACTGTACTTGGTCTCCTTGGCCTAAATAGACAATTCCTGCTCTCGCTAAAAATTTGGGAGTGAGTCCTTCCAAATATTTGGGCCATTTCCTTTGAACGTCTGGAATCAACTGGCAAAATCACCATAGCCAGGCAAAGCTACAGGAAACGTGTATTCTTCTTTGATTCGTGATTCTCGATGAGCGTGTGGTATCCAGAGTGGTTTGTGGGTGGATGGATGACATCCATAGATGGGCACACGGACGGCATCGCTTTCGATAGTAGAGCAAGATCATGCTGCATTATTCTTGTCGCTGGGCACAGCATCACTGTCGTCGCAGGGCACAGCACCGCACTCGACTTCATTAAACCTGGAGTAAGTGGGTCCATCCCATGGTTTCTGTGTTGAATTCATCTTTCTCGGTGGACGTCTTTGCCTAAAATGATCTTTATGTCTTGGAACTCTCTCTTTTTATACTGAAAAGCGGTACCCTTACGGCAAACGTGTTGTGATTAGGAATTCACACTCGTTTCTCGTAGACGATCTGATACACCTTTCCAAGGGTTGACTGACGATTTGATGATCAGACAAACGTACAATCTTGTGAGGGTCGATCGTTTTTACAAGAAAGTCTTGATCTTGACCTGACTTTAAGGTTTCTTTTAACTCGTCAAAGTTTACCACTTGAATCGAACAAAAGTTCAGTGTCAGTCCTTTCACTTTACATTTGGCATGATGTTGCCCTTTTTGATCTCGGTACTGGTAGCCGTAGTTTTTTGGTCCACCACTGGCAAAACTCAAAATAGTGGGGATGTTTGTCGGTCCACGCTACCAAACTTTCGTCTTTGATGCGAGGGCAATAGCCTCCAGGGCGATCGATGTACATGTAGCTATCAGTGTCAATGTAAAGGACGCGATCTCCTAATGGTTTCAACACGGAATACAATTTTAAACGGGCATTGGCTCTCACGTAAGTAGCAATAATGACATTGCCAAACTCGTCAGGTGGAACAAACTCCATGACCTGTTCGTAATTCACCAATATCAAATCTTCACGTGTGATTTCTACGTGTTTGATTAATTTTCCTTTATCTTCGATGAGCTAAAAGTATTGACTTGGATCCAAGTATATAGTCTTAGGCAACATCGGAATATGAGCAAGTGTTCCTTACAAACAATTCAGCATGACTTTAGCAAACGATCGTCTTCCTTCGTTCTATTCCACGTATTCTAAGTCGATGTATTCTAGGGATAGGTACCATTGTTTGAATTTATCTTTTTCTTCTGGAGTGTGACACCAAGAAGGATAGCCGCTCGCATCTTGTTTCAGTTTCAAAGACTCGTTGACATAGCCGGAAAAAATACCTGGACTCAAGTTGTCGTCCTGTTGGTATTGTTCTGTGGTAGGAAAATGCCAAATTTCGTAAACTTTTAACAATCGGTATGCACGATCGAGAGCATGAACAATTTGACAATCACCCACGTTCCTGTAAAGGTGTAATCTTTGGTCATCGTGACGACAAGGTTCGTGTTGATTACACGTTTCAGCATACGTACGACATACAGAAAACGTTAATTTTCCGTGGCGATGATGAGGCCACAGGTGGTGGTACAAGTTTGTTGGTGGAAGAACTTTATATTTGATCAAACCTCCGTACTGGCGAATGTGTTCAACGTCAATGTATTCTATCAAAATTTCTGCGTGACCGGTAGGAAATCGAGCATATTTACACACCCAAGGATACAATGAACACACATCGATATATTTTATTTGTTCTCCTTGAGATTCGTCTGCTTCATAAAACAAGCAGGTAGCATTAGTCCGTGTTCCAAACAAACTGTCGCGAGGATTCAAAGGTTTCATGTCCACCACATCGTTGTCCTCGACGATGCGCCAAAATTCTGAGTCTGTTTTCAAATGTCGATCATAGTCGTGTTCACACATTTCTTCCACTTAGTATCCTTGACTTTTCAAACTATGGCGTTGTTGGTAAGTTTTGTCCTACAAATCTTCCATGGCCAACCCTGTCAAAGAATTTTTTAGTTCTCGGTGAGGATAACACGTGGAGCATCCATGCAATAAACATCCCTGAAATTCATACACGATCTGTGGGTTTTCTAAATCCCAGCCATCCACGGAATAAGATCCAATCTATTTTTCTCCACCGTTTCTGGCATGTTGTATCTACTTGTCTTGAGTTTTACATAAGTCATTTAACCAGCGCAAAGCTTTGGCTGAATATCAATGGCTGACAGATTGATACGATTCAGGTGGTATAATGACTAGTTTCTTCTTGCGCATGAAGTTCTACTAGTCCTTAGGCGTTAGGCAATCGTAGAAGCTTCCTTCGAGGGATCGATATCTTTGTGTTCGAGAAATAATTTGTCGAAAATTTCCACAACAATGTCGTAAAATGTTCACATCGGACCGACAATATTTCTACGTTTCTTCTTGAAAATCAAAAAGGTCTGAAGAGTGGGCTTGGTGCCAGGCGTCGGAAGCAATCGCCATTCCGTTCGCACACCATCGGGGTCGTAGTAATGGGTTTCAGGTAAATATGGAAGCACAACATGTTGATTTTCTTCGGTATTAAAAAGTGTGGAAAATAGCCTTTAACCATTTCCGTCATTTCAAACGTTTACTCAAAGGCATAGCCAAATAACTAATGGAATCTTTAAATTGTACGTTTCCTACTTTCATATAAATGATTTTGGCTCCGTTCGTGCTGACTTGTGAAAATTTTCTTTCTTGTTCTGAATAATATTTCTAAAGAAATTGTCCGTCGTATCTCGAGAAATTGTGAGCAATGAATGTAATGTATTGATGTCAATTGTCGCAACGATACACCTCCTCTTCGTTTCAGGTGTCGTCCCTGGGGCCTAAAACCCACTCAGCGAAATCAGAAAGGGTATGGGAGCCACGAAATATCTTTTCACATTCCCCTAGAATCACGCTGCAATGTTGATAGTGATGAAATAAAGGTTCCTGAATACAGCCGTGACAAGCGCGATGAATCACTGAAAGGTTAGGAATGTGAATCCCTGTGTCTTAAGAACATTTAAAGTCAAGAAAGATAAAAAATAAGGATGGTCCCATTTCCTTTTTTTTTTTTTTCTGGTCATAAAGTAACTCCTCCTTTTCGTTTTCATAGCTCTGAATGTAACATTGATGATCCAACGACGACTTGGTGACACGTACGACATCGTTTCTTCCCTGTACAAAACGTGTGACTATGCTATTCGTACGACCATGCTGTCCACAGTTGGACACACTGTCAGTATTTCACAAGCATTTTTGTCTTGCTGGAATTGTTCCAAGCTATGTCGCTCGTAACACGCTGAACCTACGAATGCTTGTCTGCAAGTAGAGGATCGAATCATATTTTGCCCTTCATGAACACAAGATCTGAACGCTAAACAGCCACGACATCTCTCTCTACAATAGTGAACCCGATTGCTGAATCCTTGGTCAGATTTCTCACAATATTATCCATATCCAAGAAGTCATGTGATACTAGTAATAGCATCGAAATGATTTTTGTGATGATAGATGCGAATGTATTTTAAGTTTTAAAAATGGTCCCCTCGAAACACGAGATCTCCACAAATGATTTGAGGGTAAACTTTCAATGTGTAACGACGGGCTAGAACGTCTTTAATTATATGTATTTCAGGAACTCCACACACAGTCTCTTTGGAAATTCCAGTTTGTTCCAAAAGGATTTCTGCTTCTCTCCGTCGTTTGGCTCTGTGAGAATGTCCAACACACCTCCATAATTGTTTCCATTCCGGTGTATCGGTTTTCTCAAAAAAAGCTCTAGCCACACGAAGGCGAGGGCTAAACATATCTGATTTTGGTCTTTGTTAATCTGGACGTTACTTCGTTTGGTAGTGGTAAGTTGATCCACAGATAAAACTTTGCGTCGTCTGCTGCCTGAAGGAAGTGAAACGTGTGTCATATGAAGCGTAGCTATTCCATCGGTTATGTCAAACTCATCATTGGATTTTTGGACGCGTTGAATTTTGTCCACGATTTCGGAAGAGGTTCATTCCGCAGGCATAGTAAACTCGATCCAGACAGGAGATTACAAACTGTTGGGAGTGATGGACAGTCGCAAACGATCTTGAACTTTAGCTTGGCACTGCCGTTTAACTCCTTTAACATATACTCCATAGTAAGTCCGTAACAAATGCAGCTGCTTTCTCGGCAGGGACATGGAACTTGAACTCTTTAAATTTGACCCTGTAAGTGTAAGCGGTCATTGTACATTTTCTGGAAGTCAATTTGTGGGTTGGTTGAATGTGAAAAAAATCTTCAGAGGCTACCGAACGACTTTCTTTCTTTCCCGATCTAGACTCTCTCGGTCTTAGGGAGAAGGTGGACGGTGATGGGTATAGAGGCATATCCTCTTCAGAATCTCTATGGTGAACTTCTGACAAATCATCTCTCAGGGTATGAGGCGACACAGAACGTCATCGTTTCCTTCTACTTTATCCTTGGAAGGGTGTGATCGCTTAATGACTCTTTCCATATCTCTCCATAATATATATAGCCCCCCCCCACACACACACACACACACACAAACACACCTACGTAAGAGTATACACTCATTCAGTTTCAACCTGTGAAAATGAAAGAGCCGCAAAATATCACACTTTTGGTCAGACATTTACAGAGACTCATTCGAAAATACACCTCCAGCAAGACTTCTGGAGAGACTCAATACTACTCCTCTCGAGATAAAAGTGAAGATAACTGTTATGTTTGTCAAGCGAAAGGAGATCGAGCTCCGGAATGCCGACAACGTCAAAGAAAAGGAACCTCCAAGACAGGAGAAAACATGTCCCGGCATATTTCAAGAAGTTCCTAATGGTTGTGTACCTTAGACCTAAAAATCTGAAGGACCATCTGGTACGTGCCAAGGTAACTTCAAACAAGACCACATATTCAGACACATTTTACTGCAAAGACAAGTTCAGAAGTTCGACGAGAGGAGTTAGCTACACCATCAATCAGAAGTTAGAATGTCGAACCAAAAATGTAATCTATCTTCTAATATGCAAGATATGTGGCACTCAATATGTTGGCGAAACCGTTGATTTCAGAAAACGAATGAATAACCACAAGAGCCACATTCGCAACGTGAAACTCGCCAACCACTACAACTCGACTGGGTATTCACCCGAGTCCCTCGAGATGAAAGCGATTGATTCTAACCTAGCGTGGACCCATATAAAACGCACACGTAAGGAACGATACTGGATACTTCAATTGAAAACTCATGGGGAGTTGAGCTGAAATGAAAAAGTCTAATGTTTTCTTATCAAAACTATAGCCAGGCAACAGTTTATCAGACGTACACCATTTCTGCGATAATATTTACCTAAGTAAATATTCCGTAACTTTATATGACGTCACGCCTCCGCTGCATTCTAATCGGGTGATAGAGAACACGCCCTGACTGAATTATGTGACACGCGTTCTGATTGGTGGAATCTCCAAATCAATTTCGATCCGGTCTTAGAGTATATATATATATATATATATATATATATATATATATATATATATATATATATATATATAGAGAGAGAGAGAGAGAGAGAGAGAGAGAGAGAGAGAGAGAGAGAGAGAGAGAGAGAGAGAGAGAAAGGCGCGATTGCCCCTTGTGTCATCCATTATCATGACAAGTCGAGATGTTGTTGATGAATGTAGAGAGCTCGACCACCGTCTCAAATATGTTGTTTTATTTGAACATCCCGAACATAGGCAACTGGGCGATCAAGGAAAGGACAGAGACAATCGACTTTGTCAGAAGAATCTATGTGGAGAGACAAAGTTGCCTCAAAAGAGTGTCAGAATATGGACCGATGGTCAGGAGAAGTTTGAGACGAAGAAAAGTGGAGTGGTGTGGTCAATGTTAACTATTTCTTGTCTACTCTAGGTGTTACTCTTCCTTACTATATCCACAATGTTACATTCCTTTTCACACTGCATGCTGATGAGTAAGTGTAGTGTAGGTGTTCGTAAGTTGGTGTGGGTATTGGTCAGTAGAGGTGGGTATTGGTCAGTCAGGTGGTGTTGGTTAGTAGGTGTAGATATTGATCAGTAAATGTGGGTGTTGCTCAGTAGGTCTGAGTATTAGTCAGTAGGTGTCAGTGTCATTCACATTACCATTCCCCTTGTGCTCATTCAGACCCGCAATGATAAAGCTATGGACATTTTTAACATTACGTTTCCAGTTGTGCCCAAAGTGCCATTTTTTCCAAGAAATTATATTCACCAAAATTTGGAGGCGTTATGTTAAATTCTCCTTGTGCCCATAGTGTCATTTTTGTGCCCAAAGCAAAGAGAAAGAAAGAACCCACGGGGCACATTGGAAATGTCATGTTAAACCTATGGACATTTTTAACATTATATTTCCCCTTGTGCCCATAGTGTCATTTTGTTGCCCTAAGTGCCACACTGTATTACTGTGGAAATATTGAAATCAATAATCTACGTCTGTTCCTGATTTCGGAACAAAAAAGAAAGGCCGTACAAGATTTCCTCGTGTACTCTGGATCACCTACATTGTGAAACATACCTCTTTCTCAAAATGGCACTTGTACGAGACAGCCGGGTGTGGTGAATGCTATTATATTTCTCACTCTTGCCAGTCTCGATTAATAATTATTACCTAATAAAAAAAACGTCGGGTTGCAGTTGGTTTCACACTAAAATTTTCTAACGTCAGTCGGTTTTTAAATACTAGGATCTGACGTGCCGATCGAGCACAGTTGTAATTGAAAACATATTAGTCGTAATTAGTAAAAAGAAATAGAAGTTAATGGATTTATTTGGTGATTAATCATATAGTGATAACGATTATGAGGGTTTCTTGAACTCGTAAACCCTTCCTGGGACACTCAGATTAAATTTTAACCATGGATGATTTTCAGATTACAAATTGCACTGATTTTACTGTTAATAATGTTTTTTTTTCTGTTAATAAACAATGTTTTGTTGGGGTTTTTTGTGAACACGCATACGGAACCTGTATACACAATTAGATTTACTTTAAAGAATATATATGAATTTTTTTACGTTATGCTTTCAGCCATCTGAGCAGGAAGTCATGGTGAATCGGAAGAAAATTGCAAATTTCTCCTTTATAGCACAAGCTGATAACCACACTTCTGTAAGCACGAATTAATGTACTCGATTTTTGGAAGAAAAAATAAATAAAAATTCTTAAAGCATAAAACTTTAACTCAGGTATTCAAATTTAATTCTATCCGGTGCTTGGGGTTTATCTTTGTCGATAACATTCAATATGCAACATGAGGAGCCAGTGTTAAGAAAAATCCTGAAGATTTTGTGGCTCTGGCTTCCTTTTTTGAGTGAAGTTAGTCAAACGTACAATTTTCTGACTTTTAACCTGAGATCGAAGTTCGAGAACAAATATTTCAAGAAAAAAAGGGTCCGATCTAACTAGTTATACATATTCCATTTAAAATATAAAAATAATCAAAGCTAAGTACAAGGTGAAGCGTTTTCAAAATGTTGCATTCAGCTACAGAGAAAATGAAGTCATGACTCGGACTGTACATGGTTATGTCGAAGACTGTTGTCTGCAACTAGAGAATTTTTAATAAACACAACTGATCGAGGTATAACGTGAAATATTTTGAAAATTTTGTTAATTTCATGTGTGTCAGCAAATTAAAATTCTAAGCCTCCACTCAGTAAACCATCCCCACGAACGTCGTGTATTGAGACATATACGTATTTAAGTGGTGGATCCAAGGGGTTGGGGTCTTGTCGAACGCCTTTCTCCAGTTAAAATAGTGTACTTTTAAGTGAAAATCATAACAGCTTTGCCATGTTCAGTGAAACGAACCATCCGCTTCTCGTAATTGAACCATAGTTACAACAATTCTAGATCCGTCCTTGATATCCATACGTGCAACCCCCCTACTCTTATTTTATTTGTTTATATAAGATTTGTATTCAGTTGATGATATTATTGTCAAATATCCTTTCAGGAAACCGAAACGGGAGGGGATAAATTGCTCAGAAACATCTTCCCTAGCAGTCCGGATGATGACAAATTCGATCTTAGTCTTTAATGCCACATTCAGGATAAGCAGACTCGCCATTATCACCATAAATCAAAGTTATCTTTGAGCAAACTGTTCGTATGTTACAAGAGTCCAGGACTTGGCCTTAATTGAGTCCCACTTTTTAAAGATTCTGTTGAATTTTGCAATATTAAATGTATAAGTATTGAAATGTTTGGTTTCGATTTTACATATTTAGTCTCATTTTGTAGTAAATTGAAGTTTGTTAGAAATTTGAGTATTTGTTGGGTATTAAATGGCTCATTTAAATGCAGCATTGATAAATAATGGAGTTTATAGTTTTTTTGAAAGGTACACTTTTTGTAGGCTTCCATTATACATTTATCATTTATCAAAGTCTTGTTGTCATTTTATTCATCCTTAAGAAATACATAATTCTGATATAAGATCGAATTTATTCACATGAACCACATCTTCGTAAGCCAAAGGTCGGTGATCCACTTCGTTCCACATCGACCTTTGGCATATGTAGCTAACCGAAATTGTGTTTTCCGCAAGTTCCTTCTTGCGGTCGATTGAGTTACTGCTCTTAGCAAGCCACATCAATTTACCAGTGAGACAGCTCTTGACGTAACCTATTATGTGTTCAGCATTGCGACTTCCGTGATGTCCACATAGGGGGCGCTCTACAGATAATACATGCTTCTGAGAGAGTGACAGGTGTAAGGTGAAGTATTTTGCATTTGCAACATGCACAATGGAGAGAATGTTGGCATACCTCTATGTTACTTTCATGTACTGTGGCTGAAATTTCTGTACATATTGTACTTGTGGAAACTGGACATGATCTAAGCACACAGCAGACAAAATGGCCTCTCCAAGGTACTCGAAAAATCAGCCTGAATTAGTCAAAAGTACACTATTTTCAGCAGTTATTAAAATAGGGAAACGAATTTTGCCAGAGTAGACAATATCGGCCTCTGAAAGTACTATGAATGAATTACAAAATATCTAAAAAGTCAAAAAAGTTATCGGCTCTTTTTTTATATTTACCTTTGAAGTTCAGGAAGTGAAAATGACCAAGCGGAGCTAGCAGTTTTTTGAGAGGTGCACATTTTATGTAAGACCAAGCTGTATACTCTATGACCCAAATTTCACCCATCAATCATACACCAAAATAAAGGGAATTCAAAGTTTTTTTAAATAGCCAGGACTGCCAGTGAGGAAAACCTGGTAATTCTTTTTCTTTAAAAATCTAACCCTATGCAAAGTACGAAACTGGAGAGCGCCACCATAGGTTCCGCTCTACAGTTTCTTACTTTGCACGGGTTTTGATTTTTAAAGAAGAATAATTTCTCAGTATTTCCTCACTGGTTATCCTGCTTATTTAAAAAGAACCTTGTATATCTTAGGTATTATTAAAATAACTTTTATATTCCCTTTATTTTGGTGTATGATTGATGGATGTAATTTGGGTTATAGAGTATACAGCTTGGCCTTACTTCAGATATGCATCTCTCAAAAGACAGGTAGCTCAGCTTGGTCATTGTTCACTTCCTGGATTTCAGGGGTAAATTAGAAAGAAAAAAATAACAGATAACTTGTGTGTATATATATATATATATATATATATATATATATATATATATATATATATATATATATATTGTAATTCACTTATTGCAGCTTCAGTAGTTAGTATTGTCAGCTCTTTCAAAATTCATGTTCTCTCTATTATAAACTGCTAAAGTTGGTGTACTTTGCACTAGTTCGTGTTCATTTTTCGAGCACATGTGAGCAGCCATTTAGATCAGATGTCTGCTGTAAACAGCATGATGTTTCCCTAATATAACATATAAAGAAATTTAAGTCACATTACTTGAAAGTAGCATAGAGGTATGCCAATATTTTCTCCGTTGTGCATGTTGTAAATGCAAACAACTTCATCTTATACTTGTTCCTCTTTCAGAAGTACTCAATAACTGTAGAGCGGAACCATAAGGACATTGATTCGAAAGAAAAACGTGTGTAAACGGTGTAAATTGGAGAAATTTATATGCGACAAGTGTCATAGTCTTCGGAGACCTCTTTGATCAATCAAAAATATCATGCTTGGTGAAACTAACGAGCGATCTGATTGGAATCAGTTTCTTTCAGCTGCATCCAATCAGATTGCGGAGCAGTAGATATTGTTCAGCCAGTTACATATGCCAAGGGTAGAAGTGGATTAAACAGATAATAGGTTGCACACAAATCTGGTTGAGAGGATTCATTACTTTAATAGACCGTTCGTATCAGTGAGCGTATGTATGTTAATGTTTACATGCCGGTGATCTATTTAATTCTATGTTTCTGTTTTCAAACATTCAGAGTTTTGTTGTTATTTGTGTTTTCATTTCAAGACTTTGTGTCTCAAAGATGATTCTGTTTGCAAACAATTTCTCGGTACCTTAATATTTTCTATTTGTTTTGTTTAAATCAACGATAAAGGTGAATATATTTAAAAATGGAATTGTTCATCAGGTGTAGACAATACTTTTAAAAGGATCTAAAATACTGCAGACACCGTTTACCAAGGAATGTAAATCTGTACAAAATAAAAAGAATCTAGAAGAAGCAGACTGGGTCATATTTAATTTAGTTGTCTTTTATCTATCTATCCACCCAAAAGTCTATCTATCTATCTATCTATCTATCTATCTATCTATCTATCTATCTATCTATCTATCTATCTATCTATCTATCTATCTATCTATCTATCTGTCTATCTATCTATCTATCTATCTGTTCTCTTTCGTACCCTCTTGCTTTGTTTCAGTTATAATTCTAACACTAGACCGTACCCCGTCGAATTTCACGTGGATATATGCCTGTATTTTAAAGATTTTCGTATATAATCTCGTGTAGCTACTGGAAGATATACAGTGCATATCATGTCATATATGCGCTAGAACTCACTATCAAAATTTTGTCTTTGATAATTTCGAAGATTTTGGTTTTGATGGTGTGTGTGTGTGTGTGTGTGTGTGTGTGTGTGTGTGTGTGTTCATAAATTAAAAATTAAATGTGTCTTTGGCATGTACATAATTCATCAATACTGATGATCAGGTTATAACAATTTTCAATTATATATTTTATGGAACAAAGGCTACGCGTGACTCCGCACGTACTTTTCATTAAAAAAATTTAGATTTGTTAGTAAGCACTGTTAATAAGATACCTCCCGCTTCTGTGGCACGAGTCAGTATGTTTAAGAGTGTTCAAGTTCAATACAACGTAGAAAGTAGGTCACAACAACCAACTTTTGTTGTGTGACAGCTTAATCCATACATGCACCTTCAATGCACGACTGGTGGCAATAGGTTTAAAGGTGTGGAAGTTATGGTACAGGCATTATTTTTTTAGTAATCTTCAAAATCCTGTTTTGATAAGTGAAATGCTTCATTCTGAAATGCAATCTCAATGTAAGTTTGGTAGGAAAAGGTCCCGGAGTCCATTCATAATTTTTATACATTTTCATGACATCCTGAAATGTAGTTCACAGTGGCCTAGCTTTGGTGTACTAAAATGCTCGTCATGAGACATACACAAAGTGGAAATTTTATGTCAATATGTGTAATATAACATACTCTTCACAGTGGGTTACCCCTCACCCCACTCCCTTAAATGAGATAATACTACTGAAACAACGCTGTAAATTGGATTGTAAAATGCCACCTGGAGAAAACCATGCGCTTTGATAACTGCATCACATCCAATTTAGGCTGCATTTGGTGCGATAATTTCTCTACGGTGGCTTTTGTGCTGAATGGGAAGATTTTGCTGGATGTGTTCGAGGAAATGTCAGAAATTCTTGACTTGTAGTGATGGAACACGGCCGACGATGCTACAAGGTAGCACGCGGCTTACGTCACAATATACTGATGACGTCACAATGAAGAATATCTGAGCCGCCAAACATAGTCAGGTTCTCTTTTCCTCGTTTTTGAGTTTAGAATACAATTATCAATATGGTATGATGTAGCAGGTTCATAAACGAAAATTTCGATATTGCTGTGTGTGGCGTTGCTTAGCAACTCAATTCGACAAGCATAAGACATAAATTATTTGTTTGTTCTCTCTACATTTAATTTATATGTGATAAATACGGAATGTAATTGTGCACATGTAAAAAAAACATATAAAAACAGGTTTTATTTGTGACATCTGGTTCTCTGCCAATAAAACATTGATTTTAAAAAAAACTAATATTTAAGTTCTTTTACATCGTTATGATTATGAAATTTGTACCTTTCCAACATTACAGTCGAAAAAGTAAGAATCAATATGAGAGAATAAAAACAAAAAACTCAAGAACGTGAATGCGCGGTAAATAATTTGTTATAAAACAATCTTATCTTCGGTTTTCGTTATTTATTAGTCAGTGAATGACTTCTTGGGTTGGATCAGCGGGAAACATGAAAAACTAACAAAAAACAAAACAAAAACAAACTGGTCTTTGCTGATTATTTTTTTTTATAGTTAAACTCTCTCTCTCTCTCTCTCTCTCTCTCTCTCTCTCTCTCTCTCTCTCTCTCTCTCTGTAACAAATCACAATGTCACAATGGCTATCTTTTTTCCTCCTGATTTCAGTCGAAATTCTAATTTTTACATTAGTTTCTTACGTGAAATAGTTTTTATTTCAAAACGCGGCGTGATTCTATAATTTTTTTGTTTCAGTTTGAAATTGACATCCATATTTCAAGTTTAAATGCTGCAAACATAACAAATTGAGAATTGGAAATTTGAAAGAACATGGGCCAAAAATTGCAGGTTAAAAAAGAAACAAAAAAAAATAGAACAATACTCTTTCATCTAAAGAAAGTAACAAAGATAGAATCGGAATTTCCACAGTACTTTTGAAGTTCTAATACTACACTTTAAACACAGAACCTTACCCTAGAATTTCCGATGAGTTTTTCAAGTTTTAAAGGTAGTAACATGAAATCGCTTCTAAATATAGAATCGGAATTTGCATTCTACTTTCCAAGTAATTTCCAAGTTATAAAAATACGCTCTAAGCCTTGGAATATCAACTATTTTTCCCTTTTTTGTCTATAATTAGTGCGCAATGTTAAATTTCCGTCCACCCCCTTAGTGACCCAAACGTAGTGTTAACTTCTTATAACCACTACATCGACAATGTGAAATTATACGCGCGCCATTAGGACCTCCCTTACTACTGATGACATATTATAAAGCAGGAATATCGGAATTTACAATGATTTTTTTTACTTTAGCTTTTAGTCTTGAAAAACAGTAAGGAAAAATAACTACTCGAGGCCATTTCTTATATGAGTTTATTATATCTCAATCTTCCCTTTTCTATATCATTCCTTTTTCCATGCATTTGATTGATCTGCTTATCATGCAAACTAGGTCAACTAGTTTTAGAAAATGAGTGAGAGCCGCAAAATGGGTTGTGGCCTTCAGAGTCATCAAATCATAGCAGGAAAGGATTTACATCAGTCGCATACGTGCTTTAAGTAAATTAGGGATGCTTTATGAAAAGTATTGAAGTTTTTGGTCAGAACAGTATCAGACCTAAAATGCATTCTTTATGAAAATAAGCTCATACAAATTCTTTAAAACTGATTCCGAGAATCATGAGCTGTGTGATAAGAACTGTAACACAAATCAAGGCACCGGTTCAAGGAATGTATATTTTGCCCGTGAATTTCTGTCAAAAATATGTTCTTTTTTCAACTGCATAAAAACAGAAAGCCCGTTTTTTTTTTAAAAGTGTCTATACGTAGTAGTATAAATATGCAACTATTGGACCACTCATATTTTTGTGCGTAAGATCTCGTGGAGAAATACGTGAACATTAAGAGAAAAAAATACAAAAAGATATGCGGCAGCTGCACCATTCATATTTTTGAGTTGTTCAGCCCGTATAGGGATACTAAAACATTACAAAAAAAAAAACATAAAACATTACAAAAAAAAAAAAAATACAAAAATGAATGAGTAGAATAGACTTAGGGGTATTTTGAATATCAAAGCTAAAAATCACTAGACCACTCACATTTTGTATATGTCACCATCTCGTATATAATTACTTGAATATTAAAAATTAAAATAAAAAATTACAGGATCCGCAAGATTCAGGAATATTATTTCACAGCTTCGAAAAACAAAATGAAAAAAATACTCAGCCAGTTAGACTATGAGAACAATTTATGAACACAGCTATGAAATGTTTACGTATCATAAATAATGGCACAAAGCTACATCGGATTTAAATCAATAGTTTTCAGAGAAGTGATATAAATATCTCATGAGTTTAACATGAAACCGACAATGTTGGTTTCAAGAGATGAAGATTTACAAATGCTATTTAATTATGATAACATCGATATAAATACTATCAACTCTAATAGGAAAATGGTTAAAACAGAGCAGTACGAAGAAGGAGTATATTTCGTATTTGATCTGGGTAAATACACAAATTTGTATTCGACTATATTTACTGTACAACTGGAAGATATCATAAACTGCAGAAGGCCAATTTACAACGATTCTACAAAACGATTCAACTTGTGGGAAACAAAGTTAGATTTAAAACAACAAATGACGATTCATTATATGAAATAGCTATTTTAAGTACAACCACAAAAATGGCATAGTCTGAAGTCATGCATACGTTTGAAACAATTTAACAAGTTGAAAATTGCTGAAAATAAAATTACTTGTTGTGGCTGGTTGCCCTGTTAGCTTGTTGATAACACCTAAAGGCAATTTATAAAGCATAAAGTATTCTCTGTAAGTTTTATACCGATTATAATGACCGACATTAAACGGTATTGAAGGCATACATACTACGACCATGAAAGTCCAGTTGCTAACACAAATACTAGTATTACTCAATTGTGAGAATAAAATTTTAACCTTGTCTTCTTTCGCCGCCATATTGTACCTTATGAACAAGCGTAGTTTTGAATATAGTTCTCGATGGCGGCGAATTACATCGATGTTTCTTTCTCGATTTGACGGAAAAGGCCGAGGATGTTCTGATTGCAGCAACAAGAAGAAAAAGAAACTGAACCGTCAAATGGAGTTTATCTCTTTTTTTTTACTTTGAATGTTTGCAAGACACTGGCATTCACGTCACTAATTTTTGTGTGATCTATCGAGCTAGCAGTAAATATGTTCAGAAATCTCTCGTATGTCACTGTCGGAACTGTAGTGTACTTCTGTGTCGAGAAAAGATATTTCGTGGACTAAACACTCTTCCCTATTTCGTCTTGGACCCCACTGACGACTGGGACAAAGAAGATTTAGATCGTTACGGTAACTGTGACATATACGATACAGTGATCGCCAACAATCTGTCTGGATACGACGGACAGTTTCTTCTGAAATATTCTACAGAAAAGGGAACCGAACAACCGAAAGGGGTTAAGATCATTTACATGAAAATAGAAACAGTACAGTTCAAAGTTCTACGATTTCCTTTTTCTATGCTATTGAGTAAGATGCCTTCAACCTTTGCAATAACTGAAATGACTAAAGGTTAGTTTCCGCACTTTTTCAAACAGAGGAAAATCGACAAGTCGTCCTGACCCATTTGCCAGATGCACAATACTACGACTTATGCAATATGCAAACGGAGCAGCGGGAACTTTTCAACGCATGGTATGCTAATGTTTAATTTCCAAGGGACTCCATAGTGACATCCATAATGTTTAATTCCCACAATCACCATATTGTCTCCATATACTACTATTATCACCAAGGATAAAATCAGTTTTAAAATCATTGTATATCAGTGCTATATTAATAAGGTGCAAGGCACAACTAGATCAATGTGTCCTACTTTTTACAGTCACATTCTCATTTTCCAGAGAATATCTTAAATACACACATTAATATATATATATATATATATATATATATATATATATATATATATATATATATATATATATATTTTAAAAAAAAAACAAAAAACAAAAAAAAACAAGCAAACTCCAGTTCATGTCTATATCCAGCATATCAAATTAAAGTTAGATTGGTTGTAACAATCCCCAATATTGTTCAGAGACCCGTCCATTTTGGTTCTAAATTCTAGAATGACTGAGAGTTAGAGTTAGTAATATCTGACATTATCAATACGCCTTCCAATACACCATCATGATCCTAAGTATCATATGCTCTCAGTATGGTAGCCTTGATTTTATGTGATAAATACCATATAATATAGTTTGGGGTGTTTATATGTTCGCTCTCGTGTTTATTTATTCATTTTTTTTCTTCATAAAAACACCCCTAACTATGCTATATCCTATATTTAAAATATATAAATAGAATTTCCATCAATAAAGTTATGTGAATCTCCACAATAATTCCACTTAAAATAAAAAAATATTTTAAAAATATTTACGCTTTGTTCTAATGTAAACTGATTTCGGATTATATTCTTGCGGAGACAGTTCCGTTTCCTGTATTTATCTGACTCTTAGACTTGGATTATACATTTCCTTGTGTGTACGGAATTATTACCGTCAGCCGCCAAATTGTATTTTGTTTAATGAAATTAAGACGTTGAGAAGACTTTCACACTAATTTGAGGCAAACCTTAAAATAGATTGCTATTTTGTATGTGTCAATATATTATCTTGCTATTTTTTATGTGTCAATATATTATCCATTTACACCGTGGAAGTACTGATATAGGGCAATATTACACAAGGTATGTCACGTATCCCTAATTTCGATAGTTTCAACTTTCCACATTAAAATCTTTACTTGGCAGAAATGTTATCGAAGATTAAGATTCAGTGATCAGCCTATATCAGAAAACTAGTGGTCTCATGTGATAGTCAATTGGCCCACTTTCCTATATAAAGCAATGCAAAATGTAGACAAATAGTGGGCCATTTGAGAATTTAAATTGCCATCAAGAACATTTGATGGGCCGATTATTTTTAAATGTTGTTCCTGGAATCAAACAAATGTTATATTTCAATTGGTCATACATGGGGTCCATTACAAAATGAATGCAGTGTAACTATATGTTATATTATCATTGCAAATTCATGCCATCCCATTCCAGGAAGATCCCTGATAAGATAGTTTCTACCTGGAATGTGCAAGAGTGAACATCCAAAGTATCAGTGAAAGTGTATGGTAATTGACGGGTATAGATTTTTTTATATAGAAAAACACTGTTTTTCCACGATGATTTGGGTTGAGCCTTTGACTATTTCTCAATAACTTGTATTCCTTCACCAAAATATGCATAAGGACGTTTTGTAGTCATTAATTACAAATTAATGTTGACATCAATAATATAAGGACTAAAAATTAACACTAATCTGCTAATTCAAGGTCAGTTATTTTATTGACGGATCACTTAAACCCTAGCCATCACAAATCGGTTGGAGCAATGAAAAATTCACCCTGTTGCTGGTATCACCAAGCCATAGGAAACTGAAGTTTGAACTTTCATGCAGGCTGATCATGGTTGTTTTGTCATTCTCACATTCAAATGATATAGAGAAGACATTCTCCATTCGTAGCAAAATAAAGTGATTCAGGGAGAAACCTGGACCAGAAAACTGTTGAGAGCCTATTAAGGGTGAAGCTTAATAATCAGTCAGTGTCATCAGTGGACACCAGTCAGTGATCTTGTGAAGGAAACTAAAAATGTTTGTGGAGTTTATAAAGAAAAGAAAAAATCTTTGCAATGAACGAGATATTTGTGTTTTCAGAATAGAATCGGTGAAAACACTTTCTAAATGTATATTTGGAAGATTTTTCTGATCCCAGGAGCATTTGTGATCAGATTCTACAGAGATGTATAAGGCCCAATGACCCTTCAGGTCCCAGTTTCCTCCCAAGGGAGGAAAGACCAGGGTGGAGAGTGAGGCACATCCTCCCATGAGGGAGGAGCAGTGCCGTTTCCAAACCCAGAGGGAGGAGAGCGAGGCATGCCACCCCATGAGGGAGGAGCAGTGCTCTCTCCAGGCCCATTGCTCAGTTGCTCTAGAAAGTGAGTTGTGCCTCCCCACACCCCTTTGAGGGAGAAGCAGCACCCTCTCAGAACAGGTAGTGGAGGCAGTGACTGGCAGATTGAGCCTTTCTGGTAGGGGAGAACTACAATCACACTCATTTGTTTCTGATTAGGGATCCTCCTACAGATCAGTCATTGACCAGCCAGCATTCACCAGTCACTGGTTATGGGAATCCCATCAGTATCGTGACAGGGATCAGGTCAAGACCCATCCTCTTGCCAGGCTAGCGGTAAACTCCATTGGGGATTGGGAATTGGCATACCGACACCCAATGAGGGAAGGGGAGTTCATCTTCTAATCCATCTGAATTGCCTTGACATCAAGGCAGGGTCGATGTTGCCAGCCGACATCACCCCCTTACAATGTGGAGTCCACGTGGAGGGAGATAGGCTGGCCCTCTTCCCCCAAGCGCCCCAGGAGGGACCAGAGGCATCCTTGTCCTCCAGTTGAGTCTGCCGTTAGGGACAATCCCAGCACTCCGCAGGCAAAGTCTCAGGATGATGCTCCTTTATCAGGTCTCCATCGCACCAAAGAGACAGGTCTCCCTCACAGAGATACACAGGATCGCATGGTCCTGCCTCCCTGCAATGGGAGCAAGACAAAGACATACTGTCAGTCCTGGTGGAGTCACAGGACTTTGACAGAGCAGGCTGTGGTGGTGCCTCTTCCTCTCTTATGGTCCACTGCCCTCTCCCACCTGTCGACTCAGGTGGAGGAGGAAGAGGAGATCTGGTCATTTGACAAGGTAGTAAATGAGGTCTACCATCTTCTGCCCTGGGATTTATGTCCCAAGCCCTCATGCTTGGAAGACACAAAAATCTCTCCAGTTTGGAGAAACTCTCAGGGGCCACCTTCCGACCAGACCTGTAATTGCTCACTGACTTGGTCATGGTCAGGGAGCTTTCCCTAAGGTTTACCAAGGGTCAAGAGCTGGCTAGACAGTATAAGGGGTTGTCGGTTTCCCACCCATGTTGAGATCTTTGGTCTTCCAGCTAGCTGCGGGTTCAGACCCATGCCTGACCTCTTAAACCTCCCACCTTGGATGCCAGGGCATCACAAGTGGGCATTTCTTTGGGGACCGGGCCCACCTTCTACTTAATACACTGGAGGCTTTATGTTGACCTTTTTTCAACAGCTTACTGCTGAAGGAAGAATGAGTCCCCAACTGTGCTCCAGTGCTTGCTAGAAGGGGTCACTAAAACATCTCGGCACATTCTATCAGTGTCCATGGCACTATCGGTGGAGTTGCTCCACCTTTGCAGGGTATTGGACATTTCCAAGGTCTTACTTGAGCCCAGCAAGAATCTCCTTTGGGCTACTTCTCTGGAGGCAGAGCCCCTCTTCAGAGGTCTCATCCCCTTCGTGTGTTCTCAGGACCTGAGGGACTAACAACACAGGTCCCTCACATCCACTACTGATCAGTTGAAACTACCCAGAAGTGTGGTCAGCCCATCCGTCCCCAGGGGTTGTCAGCCAGGTTCTTTAAAACCATGCAGCCCCAGCCAAGAAATAGTCCCATTTTAAACCTCCCTTTCTCCCATCGGCTGCCTAGTGGGGTTGCAGGAGAGTCCAAGGGAAGAAGTTTGTAGATACTTTCCCCATCCCTAAGGACTTGCTCTATCCTGCATTATGTTCCTCATCCAGCTATCCCTGGAAGTATCTGACTAGCTCTTATTTCAGAAGTCTGGTTGAGCATAACAGGCAATGGGTGGGTCCTCTCTATCATAAGATGAGGAGACTGGCTTCAGTTCTGGGAATATCCTCCTCTGTCAAGTACCCCAATGCAGTTCCACCAGTCAAATTAGGTGTGGTTAAAGGAAGAAGTGCACTCACTTCTATGGAAGGGCACAGTAAAGAGGATAATCATAGACCTTTCCACCTTAAACAAGTTTCTGGAGGAGGATCCTTTCAAGATGGAGACCACAGTCTCAGACATGCCATCAGAACTACATTGTACTACCAACACAATTTATTATGATTATCTGAAGTCAAGCTTCTGTGGTGTCATGTAAAAGGATCATATAGTGCAATGTAAGTTGGTGTGGTGCACTGTGCAAGGTCCATAAACACATTCACTTTCACACTCATTTGAGTCCTTTTTCTGTACTTGCCATGAAAACTACTTAAGATTGATTGTTTATCGATATAATAAAACTGATAATCAATAGTGATGTTGGGTCCAATTACCATAGCCAACCCTATTCTGCACTGGTCTGCAGATCTCCATGAAAAATACGAAAAAAGTGATATTTTTCAGGAATACAGTAGGATGCAATGACAGATGATTTGACCAATTAGAACAGTGATAGCAGAAATGCAAAATTGCATTGATATTAATAGCTATAACATTGCATTGACATATTCACTTTACAATCAAAATTAATGTCTTAACCTCATTTGTATGTTAATTTCTAGTTGTCATAAGATATTGAAACTGTTGAGAATGGTGAATATTTAAGTTTAATGTCTTAAGAACCAAAAATTTGTTACATGCATATTTGTAATAATTGACTAGCCCAGGAGCTTCAATGTATGATTACATTCGCAAATAATTTTTTAAGACATCTTTCCGGTTTAATGCTAATTCAGTGTGATTATGATCACTCACTGGGAAGATCCTATACCCCATAGTCATGAAACTTTGTTAGCACATCAATGAAGCTCATGCTCAGAATTAAAAATAATTATAACCACCTTCAGTGTTGTTCAAAGCAAGGCCAGAATTATGAACATTTTAGGATTATCTTTTAGTTAGTATTTTTACTTGTACATCAGATTTCAATGAAAATTTTAGATTATAAGACTAGTATGGTTTTTAATTTTGGAGTTTCGAGTAAAAGTTTCATTTTTGTGCTCAGACAGTTTCATGACTACAATGTCATTTTGCTGGAGGCACCAGCAACCTTGCTATAGATTAGGCCAAAAGAAAAATATGTGTTTCCTATTGCACTGGTTTTAAAATTAGGGTAGGCAGGATTTTTTTTTTTTTTTTTAACATTATATATAAATCAAATAATATTTCAAGTGCTTCAAAGTACTGGGCAAAACAGACTCAATTAGATGCACAAATCAATTTCAGCAATGTGATTATTTGGGGGGGGGGGTGCTAGGGTTGGCAGCGAGAAACAGGGACAGTCTGCGGACCAGAAACACATTTTTTTTTTTGGGCCTTAGGCCAATTTAGCCTGTTTCAATTCCAAATCTATTTTCAGATGGGAGAGACACCAAATGAATTTCAGCTGAATAATCCACCAACAGATGGAATTTCTGCTGTGAAGTTTGGCCCCAATTCCAGTCAGTTTCTACTAGTTTCATCCTGGGATACATCTGTCTGTCTGTATGATGTGGTAGCAAACCACCTGCGTATGAGATATAATCATCCTGCACCTGTTCTGGATTGTTGTTTTCAGGTGAAAGATTAGGAATTTAAATTCTCAACCCTATTTCACAATAAACTTTGCAGCTTTATGGCATATTTAATACATTAAAACATCTTACACTTTAGCTGATGTAACATCTAATGCAAGTTTGAATTGTTTTAGATGCCAAGATATTTAACCATTCTGATAAGAAAGATTTAAAAAAATTATTAAAATGTCATTGATGTTGATTTTATGAGTTGTAACAACTTTTGCAATGTTCTATGTACAGCACATGAGGGACCTTGAAAGTTGTTTTTCTAAACTGCTGTAAAATTTGCATTTGATACATCAAATGTCATATTGTGTCCTCGTTGTCTTCTTCGAAATGATAATGAACAATTGATAATTATCCCAGCACTTCAGCGAAGGACTGGAATGTTGTTGCCCACATCAGTCTGTCCATTTGTCCACCAATGATAAAACATGTCAGTGCTTGGCCCCCAATACCTCTTGGAGGATTTTATTATTGAAATTGTGTAGGCTAGATATGTGGTTGGCATTGATTCTGAGTATTTTAAAAAATATTTTTCCTCTGGTCCATATTTTGGGATATGTTTTAAAAATTGTCAAAAAAGTTAGTATTTTGTGAATTGAGTTCATTATCACTTCTCGCCCACACTGCTCGGAGGATTTTATTCAAACATTGTTATCCTAGATATGTGGTTGGTTTTTCATTTTTTTTTCTTTATTTCTCCCGTAACCTTGCTGGTCGTAGGGGCGCCACTGATGACTTTGCGGCAATCTCTCTTCATTTCGCTGTGTTCTCCACTGCTCTTTGGGACTTTGAAAAGTCCATGCCTGTCCACTCTTTGATATTGTCTTCCCATCTCTTCTGTCTGCCTCGTTTTCTCTTTCCTCTCACTGAGCCCTGTAGGATTGTCTTTGACAGGCCAGTTGAGCGTGAGACGTGACCGTACCATCTTAGTTTGCGTTTCTTTACAGTGGTGAGCAGATCTTCATAAGGTCCAATTGCGCCTTGAATTTTAGTGCACACCTCCGCATTAGAGACATGGTCTAAGTATGAGATTTTCAGGATCCTTCGATAACATCTCATCTCTAAGGCATGGATTCTTCTCTCTATTTCTGCTGTTAGGGTCCATGTCTTTATGCATATAGGAATATGGACATGGCGAGGGAGCGCATAAGCTTGATCTTGGACCCAAGCATGATGTTGCTGTCTTTCCAAATAGGCTTCAGCCTAGCCAGAGCAGTTGTTGTCTTCGCAATCTTGGAAAGAACCTCAGGTTTTGAACCTTCATCAGAGGCGATAGCACCTAGGTACTTGAAGCTTGTTACTGTGCCCAGCTTCTGTCCATTTACTCTTATTTCCTTTTGGATGCCACTCGGGTTGTTTGTCATTAGGTGTGTCTTTTCAGTTTTGATCTCCATCCTATATCTTAGTGATGCTTGATTGAGATGGTTCACTAAGGTTTCCATTTCTTCTTCATCTCCTGCTATACCATCGATATCATCAGCGAAGCGTAGGTTGGTGATTGTTCTGCCTCCAACACTGACACTGCCCTCATGGTCTTCCAAGGCATTGGACATGATCCTTTTGAGTAGATGTTGAAGAGAGTGGGTGAGAGAGAGCACCCCTGTCTGACTTCGACTGTGGTTCTGAACCAGTCTCCTATGTTGCCATTGATGAGAACTGTACTAGTCGCCTTGTCATACAGGGTTTCGATAGTGCGGATTAGTTTTGCGTTTATGTTGTATATCCGCATGGTGGCCCACAAGGTTGCATGCCATACCTTGTCGAAAGCCTTCTTGAAGTCAATGAAGGCATGATAGAGGTTCTGTTGATGTTGGAGATATTTTTCACAGAGGATTCTGAGATTGAAGATCTGTTCTGTAGTGCTACGTCCTGCTCTGAAACCTGCCTGTTCTTCCGCAATGATGTGCTCTGCTTGGGGTTTCAGTCTATTGAGGATGATCATAAACATAACCTTGCTTGGGTGACTGATGAGACTGATTGTTCGGTAGTTCTGGCACAGTTGTAGATTCCCTTTATTAGGAAGAGTGACAATCAGAGACTGGGTCCATGGGGTGGGTCATTCTCCTGTTTGCCCGATTTGGTTGCAGATTGTTGTAAGGACATCTATCATGGATGTTCCTCCTGCTGGTTGGTTTAGATGCGCAAAACAAATTTTTTCCTCTGACCCATTTTTGGTGGAAATTTCTTGAAAATATTTTATTAAAGGGGTAATTTGGGAATTGAGTTTATCTGCGCTTCTCCTCCCACACTGCTTGGAGGATTTTATTACAACTTTGTAGGCTAGACATGTGGTTAGTGTAGATGCACAATAAGGTTTTATTTTTTTCCTCTGGTACATTTTTTTGAGAAATTTCTATTAAAAAATTTCAAAATAAGGGTCATTTTGGGAATTTAGTTTGTCATCGCATCTCCTCCTACACTGCTTGGATTATTTTATTGATTGTAGACTAGATATGTGGTTGCTGTAGATGCACAATAAGGTTTTACTTTTTTCCTCTGGCCCATTTTTGGGGACATTTATTGAATACTTGTTACCAAAAAAAAGGGGTATTTTAAGAATTCATTTTGTAATGACTTCTGTTTCCGCACTGATTGGAGGATTATATTAAGTATTTTTGGCTAGATATGTGGTTACATGCTTTATAAAACTTTGAAAACTCTTTTTAATGTGTGTTATTAATTTGAAAATTTGGTTTTACCCTTGTAAAAAGTCCTTGAATTTATTTATAAACACCTTGAATTTTGCTAAAAACTCTTTGAATTTACCTGAGGAAATACAGAATGTTAAAACTGAGTAAAATACATCACTTTTTAAATTTTTAAATTTTTTTTTCTTCACATATTGCTGGAAAATAATGAATAAATAAATAAAACGTGATAAATTTTGGTCAATCAAATGACACATAACACCGGTAGTTAACAGTAACATATGGAAAAGGTTACATTTCCATAAGACAAAATATTATTTGAAAACTTTTGGGTGTCCTTGAAAGGTCCTTAAAAAAAGAGCTGTAGAAAAGTGTGTTGCTTCACAATAATTTTGGGGCAGATTTCTTCAAAAATTGTTAGAAAAAATGGGGGAATTTTGAAAATTGTATTTAAGCAACCCTAGGCAGTATTACTGATGGACATTCACAGATGTGCAGGAAACATTCTGATCTTTCATTGCTCTACAGGTCTTGAGAGAGAGGGAATGTATGTTGTTTGCCATTAAAGAAAACTATGCTCAGAAGAACTTGCATGAAAGTCGGTGCATGTCTGTGAGATCAGGCATAAGATCACAGTTGATACATCATGTTACAGATCTTTTTTAGGAATTAATATCTCAAAATGTATTGGCTTTTGAAAACAGTAACATTTATATTTTAGAGAATCAATATTTGCTATTTATTCCATAAAAGAGGATGATCCCAAAAGATGGCAAATAGTAATTTTAAGGAAGGTAAATGAGAAAGCTTATGGTGTGATGTAAAAACTACTTATAGCAATGCCATAACCATCTTCTTTCTAATGTTTTAAACAGCCTTATCATTCTTCAAGTAATTATTGCTGGAATAACTCAGTTCATTAAATTGAAGATCATTTTTCTCTCTTAACAGGATGCTGTTCATTGCTATAGTGGAGGGCTGGACAACATCCTAAAAGTCTATGACTTTAACACTAACTCAGGTATGGTAGTGTAGTAATCTTCATGTACTCATAGTGTTTTCTCCAGGATTCAAGATTTTGTAAATCCTGTCTAAATTGAATTCTTTCTTAAAAATGTGCAAGTGTGTGAAATTGCACACAGACGGTTTGCCAATAGCCTGACAAAACCTGTAATCTTCATTAATATTAAATAGCCCAATCTGATTGTGTATGTGTTTTATTTCTAAATCAACCGGCAAAGTTAAGTGCTTACTAATATATTTTGCAATCGAGCAGTGATATTCTGTCATCGATTATTATCAAGCAAAGTGAGCTTATGGTATGGTCCCATGTCCATCATGCATCATCTAGTGTCTGTCAACATTTGCTATTTTAAACTTCTCAAAAACCACTGAAGCAATTTTAACCAAACTATGCACATAGCATCTTAGCATGAACGGCTTTCAGATTTGTTCAAATTGCGCCAATACACCATCAAGTATGGCCAACATTACTGAAGAAAAGAAAAACCCCTAAATGACTTCTTAAAACATACTTAACAGAATTTGACCAAATTTGAAAGAAAACGTCCAGGCATAATTAGCTTTCACCTTTATACAAACGATACCGATCCACCATCAAATATTGCTGCCATCGCTAAAAATAGAAAAACCTTTAAATGACTTCTAAAAACTGCTGAACCGAAAATGTGACCAAATTTGAAATAATTCTCGCATAAAGAGCTTTCAGATTTACACAAATGATTGTGATCCACCATTATATACGGCACCATTACTAAAAATAAAAAAATCTTTAAACATCTTCTCAAAAACCACTGAACAGAATTTGATCAAATTGGATAGAGCATTCTGGCATAAAGGGCTGTCAAATTTGTACAAATGATGCTGATTTGCCATCATATATGGCTGCCATTACTAAAAATTGAAAAAACATTTAAACAACTTTATCTATACAAAAAAAACCCCTCTGAATTTAACCAAATTTGGCAGAAAGCATCCTGGTATAAAGGCCTTTCAAGGCTAATGTGCCATAAAATGTGGATGAAGATAAAAAAAGAAAATTGAGATACGTTGAAATTGTTTTCATAACATATGCAATGAACAACACTACAGAAAGTGTCTACTGACCCCAGATTGTGAATGTTTACTTGGAAGGCTTTATCTTACTAGAGTTTTTTTGTTTTTGTTTTTTGGAATACTTTATATTTTTTTAGAACTTTACTTTTAAGCAGCACCATATCGTCAGTGTTGTTTTTAAATGACGTTAAACGCTACGTACATACATGCATACATACATACATACATACATACTCTTGGTCATCTGCTTGTGCATTTGGCTATTAGGCAGATATAAGTATGAAGAGCAATCTCGGGTGCACATGGACCTCATGCTGGTATTCACTGGTAATGTCCCTGCTGTTACATGCATTTCTAATGCATTTGATGTAGGTCATTGTCATAAACACATGATCACTGCTGCTGTGCTGATAATGAAGATAAGCAAGTTTTATCTGTATTCATTAAAGGCTGTTTAATCCCCACTTTGTGTGAAAATCCTGGAGAAATCACTGTCACATGGCAACTGAATAGACAAATGAACAGAACCTGTTAGTGATGTGTTACATTTGAAAAATAAAGTCTAAGAGAGCTTGCTTTAAGCACTTTGCAGCCTGGACACATAAACTAATCGTTTTCTGCCAGATTTCATAAGTTGAGCATCCTTGGGACTCAAAATAACTAGTCTTTAACAACTACAGTGCCTACTACTTCTCCTAAACTACAGTGAGGATTGCCATAAAACTTTACAATCACATTCATCCCAGTATAGCCACCTCAGTGGTCATCTTGAAAATCATGTTACCATTCCTCCTGAAGGGATGGTCATATTAACATGGGGTTTTCACTAAAAGACTTCTTATAATGTTTAGTTGGTTCTGAATGAAAATGGTGCTGATCTGAGGTCCAAAATGACTGCCACAGTGACCATCTTGAAAATCTTGCTATTGCTACTCCTCCTGACAATGTTCATATCAACATGGGGTTTCCACTAAAAGACTTCTTATGATGTAAAGTTGGTCCTTAATGGAAATAGTACCCTAAGACATTCAATATGACCACCAGAGTGACCATCTTGATAATCTTGTTATTGCTTCTCCTCTTGAACAGAATGGTCATATTGATGTGTGGTTTTCTCCACAAACTTCTTATGATGTCTAGTTGGTCGAAATGAAAATGGTGCCAATCTGAATTCTATATTGAAAATCTTATTGCTACTTCTCCTGATATGGGGTTATCACTAAAAGACTTTATGATGTATAGTTTGTCCTAAATGAAAATGGTGTGCCACAGACATCTGGAGAATCTTGTTATTGCTCCTCCTCATGGACAGATGGTCACATTGATATGGAATTTTCACCGAAAGACTTCTTATGAAGCTGGTTGGTTCTAAATGAAAATGGTGCTGATATAATATCCAACATGGCAATCCATGGTGGTCATCTTGAAAATCTTATTGCTATGCTTCCTGACCTGATGGTCATATCACCATAGGGTTTTAACTGAGAGACTTAAGATTTCTAGTTGCTACTAAATGAAAATGGTGCCAATCTGACCTCAACATGACCTTCAAAATTTTGTTTTTGTTACTTCTAAATAGATGACCATACCAATATGAAGTTTTCACTAAAAGACTTTTTATTTTATCTTGTTGATCCTAAATGAAAATGGTGCCGATCTGACATCCAATATTGCCAGCATGGTGACCATATTGAAAATTTTTTTGTTACTACTTCTTCCAAAAGGATAGACATATAGACATAGGGTTTTCACTAAACGACAATGTTATCTAGTTGGTCCTAAATGCTAAATGAAAATGTTGCTGATCCGACCTTCAATTTGATGGTAGCCATCATGAAAGTCTTGCTATAGCTTCTTCTCCTGAATTGATGCTCATAGCAACATGGGATTTTTGCTGAAAGACTTTTTATGATATGTAGTTGGACCTAAATGAAATGTTACTATTTAGACCTCCGATATGGCTGGCATAGTAGCCATCTTTGAAATCTTGTTATAGCTACTTTATCTGTATACATGGTTATATTTATATGGGGTTTTCACTAAAAGACTTCTTGTGATATCTAGTTGGTCTTTAAAAAAATGTGCTGATCTGATCTCCAACATGAAGACCATGGTGGCCATGTTGAAAATCTTGTTAACACTACTCCTCTTTAAGAGATTGTCGTATTTACATGAGGATTTCACAAAATCACTTCTCACTATATGTAGTGGGTCCTAAATGAAAATGATGCCAATGTTATGTCTCAGAATTTGACAAATCTCTTAGCAGTTACTTCAGAACAGATGGCCATACCGACATTTAAATAAAACCTTTCTTGAAATATGTAGCTATTCTGAAAATCTTTATATTGCTATTTCTTCTGATCAGATGGTCATATCGACATGGGGTTTTCAGTAAAGCACTATAGCAGCATGTAGCTGGTTCTGAATGAAATTAGTGCTCATCTAATCTAAGACATGGCACCAAAGTGGCCGCCTTGAAAATCTTCTTATCACTACTCCTCTTGTATGAATGGTGGCATTGACATGGGGTTTTCACTCAAACACTTCTTGCAGGATTTTGCTGGAGTTTTTATCAGAAGACTTATGATGTCAAGTTGGTCCTAAATGAAATGGCTGCCATGGCGGCAATACTGGATGTCAGATAGATCTGACATCCAGTATTGCCGCCATGGCAGCCATCTTGAACTTGTTATCGCTACTCCTCATGAGCAGAAAGTCATATTGGTATAGGGGTTTTCACCAGAAGACTTCTTCTGGTGTCTAATTGGCTTTAAATGAAAGTGCTGCCACTCTGACGTCCAATATGGTTGCCACAATGGCCATCTTGAAAATTTTGCTATTGCTTCTCCTCCTCAATGGATGATCATATCAACATGGAATTTTCACTAAAAGACTTCTTATGATGACTAGTTGGTCTTAAATAAAAATAGGAAAGATCTGACATCCAATATGGCCACCACAGCAGCCATCTTGAAAGTCTTATCACTACTCCAGAAGACTGGAAAGTCATATGGACATGGGATTTTCACAAGAAGACTTCGTATGTCAAGTTGGTTCCAAATGAAAATGGTTCCATATGATCTCCAATTTGGCAGCCATGGTGGCTGTTTTGAAACTCTTGTTATCAATACGTCTAGATGGATGGTTATATCGACATGGGGTGTTCACAAAAATACTTACGATATCAAGTTGGTCCTAAATAAAAATGGTGCCGATCTTATATCCAGTGTGGGGCACCACAACTGCTAATGTGAAAATCTTGCTCTAGGATATCAGAGATGGTTTCAGCATTCAGCAGTTAAAAAAAAATAAAGAGTTTTATCTTGAATTCCTGAAGAAGAAAAAAATCAGCAAGAAGAGCATCAAATCCTTTGACGGACTCTTGTTATAATAAAACAAAGAATGATACCAAAATATATAGAGCAACACTAATTAAAAATAAATAGGTTGATGCGTAAACAATGTTTGTTGTGTGAAGACTTGGCTCTGGAAAAGGGTGGGATTGAATGTGGGCCCTCTATAAAGACGTACTTTAATTTTTATGGCACCTACAGTATTAAAGCAAAACTTTTGAGGTCACAGATATGAATTGATGTCAAAATGAATTCACAGAAGCTTTATATATTTATGCTAAAATATTACTGGTAAAACAAAACGCATCTGAGAAGTAGCCAGGCTTCAAGTAGTTCATTAAGTCCTGATGGTTTTTGCTTACAAGGGGCTTTCGTTTATATAATATAAAGGTCATGTGCACAGAATCATCACTTATAATTTCTCATGTAGAGACCGTGATTATCACTTTGTTGTGGAAAAAAAAGAAAAGATAGGCACAGTTTGACTTGGGTATGATATTGGAGACTATTTCATTAGGATTTGCTAAATGGAATACATGCATTACTGTATATTTGTCAACATTTCAATCAGACTTGGCTTTTTATGAAGGACGTTGGTATGTATTATATTATGATGATTGGAAAGATCACTAGCTGATGATTTAGATAAATGTTCAATCAGTTCTTGTACTAATTTCAGCTGAATATACATTCTCTTGAAATTACTTCAAATTAGCTGATAGCTTTTTTTACACAGTGGTCTTTGAGAGAAATTCTCAAAATAAAAGACATAAAAATACCACTCATTAAATAAGTGAAATATAAAACACTTTCAGTAAAGATTTTCTTTTTTTTTTTTGTACAATATTTACATATACTTTCTAATTCTTGAACATGACACTCTTCTTATTTGAGACTATATTTATACAAAAAGTTAAAAATTTGCAAAAATAAAACAAACTTCTCTGTACTAAAATTTTATGTAGAAAAAAATAATTATCATTTTTATGGATTTACTTTTTATGAAAAATTAAAGGGTACAAAAAATTATGTAAAATAGATACTAAACAGACAATGAATTGCAAATAAAAAACAATAATTTACCTGCAAAATGAAAGTTGCCTTTCTTGTTAATTTATCATTTATCTCCAATCCTATATTCAGCAAATATTTTAAATTATGCCAATTTTGCAGTAAACAATGTCCAATGGAATATACTGTGACTACCGCCATGTAAAACAAGATTCTCATATTCTTGCGGCAAATGATGTAATCACTGTACAGGGTCCCAAACAGGATATAAAATGAACACAATGTCAGTAATAACCCACTGAATTGCCATGCATTGCAGAAAACTTAAAATTGCCCATTTTAAAATATTATTTATGAGTTTGTACTATTGTATATCCAGTTATTCTCAGAAGAGGTAATGCGGACACCTAAAAACACATTTTGTCCTCAATACTTGAATTTTAAGTACATGTATAGCGAGTTCACCACATCTCTCATTATTTACAATAATCAGCTGTTTTCAATTAATAAGCTCCTCTGGATTGGTGACTTTCGACTCTTTCAGACTTTGGCTCTCATATACACTGCTGTTGTGTTTGTCAAAAGGCACCTGCTCTTCTGTTGACTATTTTGTGGTTTTTATTTTTGTTTTTCATTTATATAAATAAAACTTGTAAAAAAAACTGTAAAAAAAACAACAACCTATCTTTGCAAAATTTTGTCCTCTTCATTTCGGTATATGGTTGATGGTGTTTCTTGCCCATCTTTTATGGACATGTTATTAAATAAATAGATTCTGTACTTTCTAAAGGCAGTTATGATGTTTTCTGGAAACATGCCCTTCCATTTTCACTCCTTTAGTTCCCTCTTTGTTAAGTATAAGATTTAATTGCCAATTATTTATTCATTACAGCTTTTCTTGTAATGTAATAATTAATATGAATTCCTGGCATAATTTCATTTATGAATTTTGGGATATCGTTAATTATATCAATAGACAGTCATACACAATTGCAACATTCTGGGATGACGTCAAGGTTTAAATAAAATGACCATTATTGTCTGCCATATTTTTGGTAATGAGTGCTGTGTAAACAAGATCAATCATCTGACTATGCTTGCATCATTGTAAACCATCATGAATCATGAACTCGACGACTTTATCGAGCCAAGCAAGTTGTGATTCAGCTATAGGTAGGAGATGTAGGCAACTTATATTTGGATAGGAGGTAAAGTGAAAGTAGATCTTAGATAAATTTTCTATTGATTCTTTATTTCTTATTTATTTCCAGAAAAGGAAACATTGTTGAAAGAGTTTCTTATTAGTTAAAATAAAGCACTTCTTAATAACAAAACTACTGCTATAAATAGGCAGCAGATGGTGCAAAATGATCTATTTAAAACGGAAATAGTCAATACTGTGAGATTAGGGAGCCCACGAAAATAGGAGAAACGAGTAAATGGTAGTAAACCTCAAGCATATAGCAGAAATATAGTCTTAACAAGCCCAGGCTGTTTTGATTCTGGTACATAGTGGTAACATCCAACACAATTGGTTTTTTTGATACTGGTACATAGTGGCAACATCCAACACAATTGTTTTTTTTTATACTGGTACATAGTGGCAACATCCAACAGAATTGGTTTTTTTGATACTGGTACATAGTGGCAACATCCAACAGAATTGGTTTTTGCTTGCATTCCTCATGAATTTTATTATATTTTAGGTACAAATGTTGGAACACATGAGGCCCCAATACGGTGTGTAGAATTTTGTCCTGAGGTAAATGTGGTTGTCACTGGCAGCTGGGATTCCACTGTCAAACTGTGGGACCCAAGGACCCCCTGCAGTGCAGGTTCTTTCTCTCAGCCAGATAAGGTACTTTAAATTAAAAAATTGTCACAAGCAACAAATTATGTAAAATTTCAGAAGGAAACTGAATTAATGAAAATATTTCAACTTATTAACTAAGCTTCTTATATCAATTAGCATATCAAATTAGCCACACACACACACACACACCTCCAAGGAAACATATTGGTTTTTTGCTGTCGGTTTGTCCATCTGTCACACTTACCTTGCAAGCAAGATATATAAAACTAACTATTGAGCCAAACTATACCAAATTGGATATTTAGATACCTTGAATGGGGCCTGAGACTTGATTGAGTTCTGGTGACCATGACCTTATTTTCAATGTCACAGGGCAATAGTTTGTGTTAAGTGAAAGACATCAACTTTTATTCAAGTTATATCCAATATAGTTAAGCAGACTGGCACAAATTTGATGGGCAGCTGCTTTATGGGAGTTTCATGAGCTGTATATCTCTTTGTAACTTTGACCCAACTTTTGCAGGGGTAGGGGTGGGGTGAAACTCACATTGACCTTGTAAGCAAGATATCTAAAAAAAAGGACTATTGAACCAAACCAGTCCTAATAGGGTATTTAGATGCCCTGATAGATTAATTTTGTTCTTAGCATTTTTGCATTATTTACCTTTATCTTTGCAAAGTTTGACTCCATCTTTCTAAATCTTGAAATAAACTACACCAGTCCATAAAGCATTTAAGTTGTCCATTTTGTGTCCTTTGTGGACAGGTTTCACTGTTGCTATCAACATCAAATTGTAATAATAAATGGTTTCCAACATATCTTACACACACAAGTGAACAGCCACTTATTTGCACAAAATATCAACTTAAGTCTGTTTAATATCACCAGAACCATTAGGTCAGGTTTGGTTCGATGATACTAGAAATATTTTTGTCACAAGATGACTTCCCCTTGAGGCAAAAATTGTTGCTATTTGACCATACTTACTAATCAAACTGCTAACAAAGTTTCATTTAATTCAGCTGACTAGATTTTTCTTTCCTTCTATCAAGTACCAATGTCTCAAAATGACATTAACTGTCTTAGAGGGGAGGGCTGAGACATGTGTTTTTTGCTTTCAAAACCAAATCCCTTCCGGTTTTGTAAAAGTAATGATTTCTTATGAAAATCATTACTTTCTTAGGATTTTCTTAAGAAAACTTCCATTTATCATTCCATTATATTGGTAAATGAATCCTTAAAATTCATACCAAATGACTAAGTTAAATTACATGTTATTTGAACTTGTATGACACATTGCAAGGTATGTAGATTTTAGGTTGGTATATTATGCTTAAAATTTGACCAGCGCTACTTAAGAACGAAAACTATGCAACATTAGGGTGTTTTATACATACTGGTAGTTGAGGTAATTTTTCCCTTTAAGTGTTCAAAAATTGATATGTGCAACAAAAGTTAGATATATCTTCATTTGCTATTTCTGTATTGTTTTTGAAAAGTTGCTCCTCCCTCTCCACCACCAAAAGTGGGGAGGTGAATCTTCTCAACAAAATTTTATAACGAAGCATTTGAAAGGAGATAAGTATGTTTGCATATGTATGTTTTAAAACCATTTGATATATATTAAAATTATGAACGTTACTGTAGTTATAACTATCACTTTTCAGGTGTACACATTGTCAGTATGTGGGGATAGACTGGTTGTTGGCACGGCTGGCAGACGAATTCTAGTCTGGGACCTAAGGAACATGGGATATGTGCAACAAAGACGGGAGTCCAGTCTGAAATATCAGACAAGATGTATCAGATGTTTTCCAAACAAACTGGGCTATGTCCTCAGCTCCATTGAAGGTAAAGTATATTTTATGGTAGTTTTCAAGACTTGTGATATACATTTGCCAGTTGAAGCTAATTCTACAAAACCTCTTGTCCAATGTCAACCAAGTTAAACAGGGAGCACTTGACACTTGGCATCAAATTTGGCAAATGTTACTGAAAATTAATCAAACTGAAAAGACCAACTTCTGAAAAAATGCTTTTGCAAATTTGACCAAATTTAAAAGAGCCTTCTGGCATCAAAGCCCTTCAAATTTTGGGTTAGGTTAGCAATCTTTTGTCAGATGTGGTTGCCATATTTTGAATTGTGAAACCTTGAACTTCTGGAAAAGTCTTGACTAATGTTATGGATAACATTTGACAGAGAGCATCCTGGTATCAAGGCCATTCAGGTTTGTTGAAATGATGCCAAGATGCTATTAAATATGCTTGCTAAAATTTTCTGTTTTTACTGCACTAGAAGACTTGTATGACTAAAATACCAAAAGTAGGAATAAGAAATTTCATTCAGATTTCAGGTTTTTAAAATCACAACATATCAGGCATTTCTCCCTTATATACAAAACTGATATGTGTTATGTTGTTTTTCTTTTTAATGTGTATAAAAACACAAACACAGTAGGAAGTAAGGAATTCCCATTTTTATCTAGGTCGTGTCGCTGTGGAATATTTGGATCCCAGCCCAGAAGCTCAAAAGAAAAAGTATGCCTTCAAATGTCACCGCATCAAGGAAAATGGTGTAGAAATGATATATCCAGTTAATTCCATTGCTTTCCATCCATTACACAACACATTTGCCTCTGGTGGTTCTGATGGGTTTGTCAACATCTGGGATGGATTTAACAAGAAGAGATTATGCCAGTTTCACAGGTAATGAAAAAAACAGTTGAGTCATCCACGTTGTATACAGGCCCCTAAATTCCCATATTTTTGCCAGTTAAAGTATTTGGTATGTTTCAGCTTACTTTTTAATTATGCTTGAATTTGAATACCGTATATACTCGCGTATAAACCGATACCAACTCAAACTGCATAGACCCAGATCTGCCATCGCATAATGTGCCGGCAGATCTGGGTCCATGCAGTTTGTAAGGACTAATCAGTAGAACAAACAACAATGATCCTGATCTGCCGGTGCATTATGCAATGGTAGATCAGGGTCTATGTTGTTTGCATTTGGACCTGGAGTATACGCGAGTATATACAGTAAATGTTACTATATGATTACTGTCTTTCATTTTGAGAATCTGTACTATGAAAACTTCGTTGATTGCAAAGACTACACTATTTCTTTTGGCATATTTTCATGTAATGTATAAAGGGGTCCTCAGTGTACGTTGTACTAACAATCATTGCTTTTCTTGAACAACAATCTACCTAAAACTGTATATTATCAAGAATAGTCATTTTACTAAACAAAATGTAATTCACTTTTAAAAAATGATAAATAGCTACAAAAAATAGCCTAATTTATTTTTAATGTATTTTTTTAATTTTTTAAGTTTATTTTTAAGTGATTGATTCCACTGCCTTCTTTGGAAAGGAGTTAGTTTTAATAATTATTCATATCTTTATTTATTTTAAAGCATTTTAATGGATTATTTGTTACTGTTATTCTCAAGCATGTCACCAGCTTTTACAAAGTTATTGTTATTTATTATCAATATTGCACTAAGGTAAATTGTAGTGCTGTTTGACCATGGTTCGTACAATCTTGAAAAATCCTTGAATTTGTGGGGTTACCTAGAAAACTCCTTAAGTTTGGAAAACATTTGGTTTTATTCTTGAAAAATCCCTGAATTTTTCCCAAAACTTCTTGAATTTATCTGAGGGAATGCAAAAAACGTTAAAACTTAACAATTACATCATATTTTAAATAAGGAATTTTGTTGTAAACATATTTTCCAAAAATAATGAAAAACTAAATAAACAAAATTGTATAAAATGTCACATGACATGGGTAGTTACCAAGATGGAGAAGTGCCCCTGTGCTATAGTGGCACACTAATTCTTTTACTTTTTCTTTTTCTTTTACTTTTGTTCCCATTTATGCAGTGATAAATAAAGTAACATGTGGAGAAAGCTCAATTTCCATAAGAAAAAATACTCTTTGGTAACTTTTAGAAGTCCTTGAAATTTCCTTGAAAAACAACTCTGGGGCTGTATGAATCATGTTGACTGACCCATATTAAGTCCCCATTTTGGCAAATTTATTGATTTGCATGAGAATAAAATTAATTAGAGGGATTATGACAACATATGCATTTATTAGAGGAATCATGACAACATACACAAGTTTCCCAAATTTTCACTGGCAAATTGGCTTTGGAGTCAAATTTCACAGATGGTCCTCAGTAGAAGGAATATATTACACATATCTGCAATCATAATCAGGGTTCAGGAAAATCACTCATCCTCTTGCCCTGACTGGGCAAAAAATTGGCTGGGCTGAGTAAAATTTAAGTACTTGTCCCAGTGCTGAGTAGATGCAGGTTCACACCTTGAGAATGAACCTGAGTGTATTTTCTACTCGTAACAAGTGCCAAGTTCAGCATTGCTTAACATCTAGTGTATGTCAGTGATATATTACTTTTGTCTAATGTGCCCTACATGTTGTCAGTCTAGAACATGTCGTAAAGGAAAGGAAGCCAACTTTGTTTTTTTACACAGGTAGCCAATGCAAGCTTGATATTAAAATGGTTAAAATTCATGAAAATATTATGTTGCAGTTTCACACCTAGCCCTAGATTTCTCTGTGGTATTTGCATTTACAGTGACACTTTTCAGTATTTCATGCAACATTTTGATGTGGAGAAATTTTCCCGTTCAGTGAGCTATCACACATCTTTATGAGTCAGACCTCTGAGAAGTTGAGACAGAGAATGTCAGTATTTTGTGATTTTTCATCTGGTCAGACAATGTTAAATTGCCCCAGGTCACCAGTATTTTCAAGACTGAAGCTTTATTGATACATTTTGTCACACCAAAGTGAAGACACCAGCATATTTTTCTATAGGTATGTAATTACTTTTCACAAAAACAATGTGGATAACTTACATTCGAAATAAGTATTTTAAGTGTTGCAACCAATTCTTACCAACTTTCACACAATGTGTGCCATGGTACTCTGTTTATAAAGCACAAAATGTAGAGTCAACAGCTGATTGGTCGAAATTTAATTGGGGTATAACCTTGAAACATTCAGATTCTTTTGGACAATCAGCAATCTTCTCTTTTATGGCACCCTTAAGTAGCTCTCTAGAACGAAAGTTTGACTAAAATGAATTACTTAGTGTGAAAGTTGGTCAAATTGAGACGGTTGGAATTTTCTTTCAGATGCAAGTTATCAACATTTTTCTTGTGAAAAGTAATTACATACTTCTAGAAATATATGCTGGCATCTTTGCTTTGGCATGAAATTTCTCAACATTGAAATCACACACAGAGAACTGAAAGGTGTCATTATAAATGTGAATACCATTAAGAAATAGAAGGCTATGTGTGCAACTGCAATTTCTCAATTTACAAGACTTGTCTCTTATTATATATTTATCTAAGGGGCCATCTACTAAAACATAATATTTTCATGATTTCGACCCATTTTTGTATCAAGCTTGCATCAGGTACCTGAGGTTCTTTAGTAAGAGTGCAAGCAGTGAAATGGAGAAGTGTACTGTGTTGAGTACAATGTGAACAGGGACGAGTAACTGTTGCAACTCATTTGTCCCAAGGACAAGTGCTTAGAAAAGTTGTTCCTGGACCCTGATAATAGTACGTGTTTGGATGAGGGATGCTAATCTGAAGTACAGACTGTAATTAAAGAATAACATAGCATTGTAATGTTCAAAATAAAGTTGTTAGATTAGACTATTTGCATTGGAGGTGTCACCTAAATAATTTTCTCTTTATAGATATCCAACTAGTATAGCATCACTTGCCTTCAGTCATGATGGATCAGTGTTGGCCATTGCTTCTTCTTACATGTTTGAAAATGAGGAAATGAAGTATACCCCTGAAGACAACATATTTATACGAAATGTCAGTGACCAGGAGACCAAGCCTAAGTCTTAAACATGCAGTGTTCAGTGTGACTGTTCAGTGTGAGTCATATGCCTAGAGGCACACTTTACCTTTGGACGTTCATACCAGATTTAGAGGCTTCCTTTATTGTACCAGTACCTTTTTGGAAGGGATACATTTATTATTGTTTGGTATAAGCTTTCTTGAAGGTAAAAATGGAAACTATCATTGTGATCTGATTCACCTTACAAAATTTGGACCTGTTAGTACTAATCTGCAAGAATTTTGTTACCCCAGGTTGAGCAGCCATGTCAAATGAACAATAACGCACCATTGTAAGTGGATATTTACATGCAAACATACAAGCATCATAAAGAGATAATCAATTTACCTGTATATACTCCCCAGTAATCTTACTAGTAGTGTGCGAGAGTCCCATGAAAGAAAAAAAAATAGGTACCGTATATACTTGCATATAAGCAAAGTCTAAATGCAAACAGCATAGACCCTGATCATAAGCCGAGTCTAAATGCAAACAACATAGACCCTTATCTGCTCTCGCATAATGTGCCAGCAGATCAGGGTCTATGTTGTTTATTCTGCTGATTAGTCGTTACAAACTGCATAGACCCAGATCTGCTGGCACATTATGCAACAGCAGATCTGGGTCTATGCAGTTTGCAGTTGGTATCGGATTATACGCGAGTATATATGGTAATATGTTACACAAGGCCATAGTTAGTTATTGTGAAATTCTGGTTTACCCAGGTGAGATCCATTGTATTCATTGATATTTATACCCCCTGGGAGTATTAGTTAGAAGTTGGTTTGCATAGAGAAAAAAACAGAGGACAGAAGGTAGTAACATCCAAAAAGACAACATTCTGTTTCTTTGCATTTGAGAAATCGCAGAACTCCCAACAAAATTGCAAAGAATCTTTAAACATCTTTTTTTAAAAAACTTTTGTGCAAAATATTATCTTATGTTGTTTTTATACGAAAAAAATGATTTTATTAGTTTCTGAACTTTTCTATTTTATGGTAAATGCCTTTGTCATTGTCTTCTAATAATATTCATGTTACCTATATTAAATAAGTATTGCTTTTTAAAACAACAATCTTACCCTGTCTTCAGCAGAAATAATGTTGTTAGAATTTGATTAGAAATTAATTCAAAGATCAAACAACTTTATTGTTTTAATGAATAAAAACAGCTAAGATACAAGGTATTATCATTAATTTTCTTTTTTTTCCATCCAGGCATCCAATATAATACAGGTTTCTGGCATTTCAAAATACAGTGTATGTATCCAACACTTTAGGATCTAAGTTTAGTAATCTCTGTGCAATCGTCAAAACTTTTTCGCATATATTTGCTTTTTATAATTGTACAAGTTTTAAAAGAAATCTCAAAAAAAATATTAAAATCTTCCACTTCCCCTAACCCTGGATAATTTTTTTTATCTTTATGTAAAACTAGACACAAAAAAACTTGTAATCAGACTGTATAAATAATTGTTTTAACTGAAACCCATACACAGGTATTGACATCGTCTTATATGTAAAATGTACATCGCAATAAGTGTGAAATTGCCCTGTGGCTTCTGCAAACAGTATAATGTAACCTCTACCAGGGCCAGGTACGAGGGAACTAGTTCCCTGTCTCAACCAAGTTTGGGAGAGACCATTCAGTTTCATGGGTAAAGGGGGATTCCCAAGAAACAGGTAATTTTCAAAAAGGCATAGGATAGAAAAGTGAAATAATTCCTGCACTAATTAGAATATATGCTAATAACAAATTAGAATATATGCTGATAACTATGGCTTTGTACTAATGCACAGCAAAAGCAGATAAGCAAGCTTTATTGTAAGAGCAAACTTTTGACCCCTACAACTTAACTGGTTCTGGTCTAAGTCATGTCAACTGGCCCATGTACATCTTATTGATATGAAGCTGGCATCTGCATTATCAACTTTTAAGAAAATGAAGAAAAGGATAGTGTCGGATTTTAAGTATATTAGAAATTCCATAGCTGTGTAATGACTTCAAAAGTTATAATAAAGACCAAATGCGAAAATATATTGGAATTAATTTCTGAAGATGATCGGGGAGTGGTGGTGGTGGTAATGGTTTGTGAGATTGACTACAACTGCTCCAGACAGAACAAATGTCCAACAACAGCACACACATTTTTCAGAGTTCTGGTTGATTGATACATAAAGGCTTTGTTGACTTTGATACGAACCCTATTATGTACCATGTTCTTCATCAACTTGCTGTATTACACGTTATATTTTCAAGAGCAAAATGAAAAGAAATGGCAATGTTGTGAGCAATGCGACTATTCAGAATTTTGACATTATGACTACCTCACGAGTTCGAGTTTGATCTCGGGTAATTTAGCAGGGTGTAAGTTGTTCCCCTGTAAACTAATTAAATGTTGCATAGTTTACAGTGTGCCTTGTTTCTTTTACAGAAATACTGCCAAACTCGCTAAGTAAACAACGAATATTAGAATACAAATGTTCTATTTTCTATCTAAAAAGTATTCTATTTTCTATTTGAATATTCACAAAAAAAGTATTCTGATTAGAATGTTCAGATAACTGTTTCAGTTCTAGCAGTTGTACAGTATCTTAGCCCTACTGGTCATAGACCAGAAGAGCTTATGGCATGGTCTGTTGTCCGTTGTCTGCCCATCCATTAGCACAAGTTTGATACCACTACTCCTCCTAAACAACATGGAGGATTGCCTCGAAACTTAACACACACATTCATCTAGCTGGTCCTAAATGAAAATGGTACCGTTTGAATATCCACTATAGCTGCCACAGTGGCCATCTTGAAAATGTTATGGCTACTCCTGATTGGATAGTCATATCAACATGGGGTTTTCACTAAAAGACTTCTTATGATGTCTACTTGGTCCTAAATGACAATGGTGCTGATCTGATGTCCAATATGGTCGCTATGGCAGCCATCTTAAAAAACTTATCGCTACTCCACCTGAATGGATGGTCATATCAACATGGGGTTTTCACTAAAAGACTTCTTATGACGTCTAGCTTGTACTAAATAAAAATGGTGTTGATATGACATTAATTATGGCCACCATGGCAGCCATCTTAAAAATCTTGTTATCACAACTCTACTTGAACAGAAAGTCATATTGACATGGGGGTTTTTACCAGAAGACTTCTCATGATATCCAGTTGGTCTTAAATGAAATTGGTGCCACTCTGACATCCAATATGGCCACCACAGCAGCCATCTTGAAATTTTTTTTATTGCTACTCCACCTGAATGGAAAGTCGTATCCTAAAAATCTTGACACTACTCCCTCTGAATGGATGATGATTATGACATGGGGTTTTCACCAAGTCCTAAATGAAAATGGTGCCAGTCGTACATCCAATATGGCTGCCACGTTGACCGTCTTAAAAATGTCACTACTTCCCCTGAATGGATGATGATTATGCCATGGGGTTTTTACCAAAAGACTTCTAATGAAGTCTACTTTGTTCTAAAAGAAATTGGTGCAGAGCTAACATCTGATATGTGTACCACAGCAGCTAATTTGAAAATCTTGTTATCGCTGAAGAATATCGGCGATGGTTTTAACACTCTTCAGTTAAAAGGAAGAAATGGTCTTATCTTGAATTCCTGGAAATTCTTTTCGCCCAGTAGAGTGTCAGTCCCTGCGAGGGACTCATTTAAAAAAAAAAAAAATAACAATTTCGATCATTTTAATTTGTTTAATTGGTAGCATGACAAGATTAATTATGATAAATTGGTTTCATGTTTTTAGCCAATCAGTATTAGATTCACAAGTAGTCATACAGTGTAATCTTTGTCAATTAAAACTTTTAATTTTTTTGAAGTTTTAATCAAGAAAAACTAAAAAATAATTTCATTTTTCCCATCTATATAACATTTAGACAGAGGGAAGAAACTCCTACCCATTACGTCACCTGACCACTGCTCGGTGGCTACAGCTGTTTTACTCAGTTAAAGCTCAAGTGATAAATGAACAAGGATGCTCACATTTGCAGGGAGGTGTGGGAGGGTTTAATAGTATTTTGTTGGTTTTAACAGTATGTTAACATGCTATTGGCTATATCATGCCATGGAAATGGGAACCAAGTGCCTTTCCCACAAACACACCAAGGCAACCAAACCAGTGGATTATGAGTCCAACGCAGCTACTGTGCTCCTTAAGGTATATGATCGTGTAAGTTATCTCGAAGAAACGTAATTTACTGCAAAATTTGCTTTCTCCTATGAATATGTTCACATTAACATTAGGAGGAGGCAATGCCAATCATCCTACCCCTATCATGGCTACCCATCGGATGAAAAAGAAAACTGTATTCCTAATATGAGAAAAGGCTGTGACACCTGTACCCAACAAATGGGCTTGGGACTTTCCTTACCGAGTAAAAATTTTGGGTGAATCCAGTTAAAGTGCTGTTGTATGCCCATGTTATGGTTGTACTGACTTAAACTGGTCTTGTAGCGGTCTTGGCAGCAGCCACCAGACCTACCAGATTCAATTTTTGTCTCTGTAAAGCAAGATCATGCAGATAAAATCTAGAGAAGGTTGACTGTGCCTGCCAGCCAACAGCTTCTATTATGTCTCTGATAGCAAAGTTCTGATCAAACACTAGACTTACCAAGATAGCTCAGATTTCATGAGCTGAGATGTTCATGATGCATATCTGATTTCTTGAGATCTCGACTATGCAGAATGTATGAAGGGCACGAGTGGTTATATTCTCCTTCCCCAATTTTACTGGAAGATGAAGCGTTGTCGGGCCCCATGCCACTTCTTCATCTGCTTCAAGTAGTGTTTGAGAGCACAGACCCGGTCCTGCATCGCTGCCACTCTTGACTTACATATGGAGGAGAGGGGGCGGCTGACAACTTTTTTTGTGCCAGCTGATGGCAACCTACCTGTTCTTTGCTATACAAACCCAGGTTGTGTCAAATGGACCACGGACCCATCTGATGTGAACTGGAGATAGTTTGGGTCCGCTGAAAAGGCATGCAACTTGCAAACATGTTTAGTATGATAGCAGCTTCAATAAGGTTCTAGCTAAAGGTTTGAGCTGATCCGAATTTAGCCATGTCAGTACCCATGAGATTCCATTTTGGAAACAGGGTCAGAATTGGCTAATAGGTCTGATAAATCTTTATTGTGACCAATATCTGCTCTGCCATGATGCATGAATGTCTCTGACATCATGGAGCAGTCAGCTTTGATCATTATTAGGGCTAACTTCTCAAAAAGCCAGAGAAAAAAGTTAGCCAACCGTGGGATTGAGGTGCTCAACAGAACGATGATGTTGATCTTGCACCAGTCCCTGAAAACCTGCCACTTTCCCTCATACACCTTTTAAGTGGAGGGCCTTACAGATTCTATCCACTACTGAGGCTTAAATTCTTTTCTCCGCAGGGCTTTCTTGACAGAGCCAGGCGTGAAGGAGTAGACTGTCCGGGCAGGGTGGTGAAACACCCTTGACCTCAGTTGTTTGAGCAGGTTGTGTCGGGGGGGGGGGGTATTTTCCTGGGAATGTCTATCACTATCACTATATTGAGCAGATTGTTCACCCAGGACTTGTTCCACCTCATAGGGGCTATTGGAATCAATCTGCATTTGTGCCTTTTCATTTTCTGAATTATTTTCGGTACCAAAACAACGGGGGGTTAGGCATAGCCCCAAAAACCCTCCCATCTGACTGAAAGAGCATCCAGAGTCCAGGCTTCTGGGTCCGGGACTAGAGAGATGAAGGTAGGAAGTTTGTGATTTCACTTCATTGCAGTGAATCAGCCAGAACATTTAGCCTGCTGGAGATATGTCTGACTTGGACCATTATATTCATTTGTGCACACCAGTGCAGCAAGTCCCAAACCAGGATGCATAGGTCTGGTGATTTTGTCCCTCCTTTTAAGGAGGTAACTCACAACCACCGAATTGTCCATCATAATGAGGACTACCTTTGCACATCCTTCCATAAATGAAAAATGTGTGCTGTGACCTTCATTTCTAGTAGGTTTGATGTGAAGTGGTAAATCTTTCGACCCCCACTGGCCACTGACCGTGGTAAAGCTGGGCTGGTGGGCTCACCAACCATATGAACTGGCATCTATGCAGATCATAAGCTCCAGTTGGGAGTTTTCTAGAGGAATTCCTGCCACGAGTCATTGTTTGTTGCATCGCTGATGCAGGAAGGATACATTTTGGTCAAGATCTTGATTTGTTAATTGAGTCGATGAGAAAAAGGGTGCCACTGGGCCAGCAGAGCCATCTGCAAAGGGTGTATAAACAGGCAACCAAGAACAATCAAATCTGCTGCCAAAGTCTGACTGACCTTGCTGGCTTCATTTATTTTGAACCTCGGCATGACTATGTACTTGTTGAGCTAGCAGACATCTATAAATGGCCTGAAATTTCCATTGGCCTTCAGCACTAGGAACAGCCTGACATAAAACCCCATAGTTCAGCTTGCAAGCTATCTCAGACTTCAACTAATAGAGCAATGAGATCTCCTTCTGCAAAATTTCTGCCTTCCCCATGATTGAATAGAGCAAGTCCATCATGAAAGGGGAGGGGGTTGAATAAACAAAATCCGAAGCCACTCAAAAACGATTTGGATCTTCCATTCATTTTCTAGAAACAGGTTGATCCACACACCATGAAAAAGGTGTGGTGCCCACCGGCAGGCTGTTGGCAGGCAGTAGGGGGCAATGGCTGTTTGGAGGCTTGCGGAAGGAGAAAACTTGTTTCCTATCCCCTTTATTATATTGCCTCTTGAACTTAGGAACCTGCTCTGTTGCCTGAAGTTGGACTGCAGTCAAGACTGTTGCCTTTCGTGCTGTGTTTGGCTTCTTGTGCTGTTGTCAATGATGGTCTCTCCTTGGTGGTTGGGATTGATTTGGCCTGAATGCCGGTGCAGGCAGCAATGCAAGTTGGAGGCAATTCTCATGATACCTGCTTCATCCCCTCTATTATCCCACCAAACAGTAATGGCATCTCAATACAACACTGACTTTGTTGATGGATGATTAAAAACCCTATTGATATTTCTTGGATTTGAGAGGCACAGGATCTGATGTTGATTGTATCCAGCGAAAGCTAGAAATGAATAAACAAATGTAGCCACCTAACAGTGGTCAGGGGAGGTAATGGGTAGAATTTTATTCCCTTCCTCTACATGTTGTATGGACATGAAAGATGAAATTTTCATCTTTTTCACGATTGCTGTATTCGAGAGGTAGTGGAGCTTCTTCCCAACGTTAAAATTATCAGGGAATGTATTCAAAAGAGAAACAGCATTTCATTAGAGGCCTAAGTAACCCCGATATGGCTAACCAGGCTAAAGTTGTCCTGCAACATTCACTCCTGTATGATCAACTAATTGTAACTCAACTGGTTAATGATGCAACCGGAGTTTTATGTTTCATCCATTCAAAATCCTTCAACTATTGCTAGTTACTAAACCAGGTGCTTTTTTTTTTGCTCATCTGAGTTGAATAAAGTTTGAAGTTAATATCGACAAGATCAAAGACAAGTTCAGTAACGAGTGCCATCAGTACTGGTTGATATACCAAATTTTTTGACTGAACTTGTTGCCACCTTGCTGGGACATAGTTTGATGAATTTTTTTTATATGTGCTCATGTTGATTACTTTTTGAGCTTGATGAAAACTGGCTTCTGTATATGCAGATTAAGTAATCTGTGATCTCATTTACTGAGATTATTACCACTTAGAGGTTTATTGCTAAATATATGTACATGAAACAAGTTATGTTACCTTCCGCAAACAAAACCCCATAGACTTTGAAAATGAGCCATACTGTTTATATAACAAAGTGTTATCAGGCACCCGGCAGGATTTTTCCCATTCCATTCCTTAATCAGCTTGGTGAGTAGTATCAGGTATGCTTTGATTATAAGGTTGGAGGACAACTAAAGGCCCTAATCAGCCTGGTGAGTGGTATCAGGAAGGTTGGTGGGCATTAAAGGCCCTAATCAGCCTGGTGAGTGGTATCGGGAAGGTTGGTGGGCATTAAAGGCCCTAATCAGCCTAGCGAGTAGTATCAGGAAGGTTGGTGGGCATTAAAGGCCCTAATCAGCCTGGTGAGTGGTATCGGGAAGGTTGGTGGGCATTAAAGGCCCTAATCAGCCTAGTGAGTAGTATCAGGAAGGTTGGTAGGCATTAAAGGCCAAATCAGCCTAGTGAGTGGTATCGGGAAGGTTGGAGGGCATTAAAAGACCTAATCAGCCTGGTGAGTGGCATCAGGAAGGTTATTGGGAATTAAAAACCCTAATCAGTCTGGTCCCATATTCTCAAAACTTCTTAAGCAAACAAACTCAAGTTCAAGCTCACAAAACTTCAAGTCAATAACTTTAATTAGAATGAAGCTGGACTTTGAGAACTTTCAGGATTTACTCAAGTCCCCTTCTTAGGTTTCACAAATTTGAGTGGCGTAAAAGTAATCAAAGTATTTTTTCTGACCTTATGGTTTTGAGCTCATGCTCAATAAATTTAGAGAATATGGGGCCAGGTCTCTCTTATATATAACTTCTCAATTTGCATATGTTCTCGACTCAAAATTTTGTCCTTCTGTAAAATATTTATAAATTCTTCAGTTTAGGGTCAGTATCTCAAGGTTAAGCCTTAATGTAACCAACTTGTTTCAAAATGTAGCTTCAATGCAATTATCGTGTTGTAGTTTACAAATAATATGGATGGAAAATTTGAGTGGAGGTTTTACTCAAGGCCGAGACATCTGATGAAAGTGGGACCAGGTCTAATATATGTGGAGAGTACAAAATAGAAAAGAAAAACATTTTGATGCTATAATTATTTATTCTATGAAAAAGTTCTCTCATGCTTTTTCTTTGTAATCAACTAAATCTCTGTTTTCATTATGTCCAAAACAGTTATAATTTATCTACAGATGTCAAACATCTTTCTCTGAAGAACTTGTGCCTTTGTAAATTATCATCCTTCTTGGCAAAAAATGACACGACTGATGGGGTTTTCTTAACAGCCTCATTTTCTTCTTCATCATCATCTTCCCTGAAAGAAATTTGTAAAGTTTTAAATCTGAAGAATTACAATATCTGTTGAAAATCTTATCCATATATAGTGAAATTTGCCTTAGCAGACACCTTCATATAAGGCCAACAAAAAAAATATGTTTCCTGTTGCACTGGTTTTAAAATTAGGGTAGGCAGATAGGTTTTTTTGGGGGGGTGTGCTAGGGTTGACAATGAGAAATGGACAGTCGGCCGACCAGAAAGACACATATTTTTTTGGGGGGGGGGGGCGTAAAGGATACCTGCTCATAAAGGATAACATTTATGGATTCTTTTTCTTGGAGATCATTTTAAACATCTATGTATTAAAAAATGTGTCCATAACAGACATTTTTTACAGCCCCTCCAGCATCATGTACAAATAGGTTTTGCTATATGCTTGCATATTTTGTACAAGTAAACATCATTGTTATTGGAATTATGTTAGGGAAAGGGTATTTAAAGGCACTGCCTTTTGCCCAATTCCAATAAAAATATGTAATAAATAAGTTAATAAACGATATTAAGGACATTTTATTGATTTATTTATTTACAATTTATTTATTTAGTTTGGGAATTACATATGCAGATAAATTCATGGATCTCCTGTTTTTCTGTGTTAGGTTTTGAACATCTCCATGATCGTGCAGCAGTTTTATCAGGTAAATTAAAAATATCTAAACAACAATGTACAAAGGGTAATTTCTAAAACTTTAAACAATAAAAAACATTTTTAGTGTTCAAATTTTTTTAGGTTTTACCTTAACTAAAATTTTGAATTTCTTTAGAATACCGAACAGCCTGCAATTAGGAACTAGAGATTTGCAGCAAAGCAGACTTGTCCCATACTTTTATTAGTTATTCACTACCACCACCACCTCCTAACTTTACCTACTGTACAAATGTAAATATCGCTACCAAATACTTTGCTTAAAGTCTCACACAAAAATGGGACAAAAGCTGGGAATGATTAAAAAGTCTGTTTTTTTTTTTTTTTTTTTTTTTTTTTTTTAATACAAAAAGCACGGGGACAATTTAAAACATGGGTGAACCTATTACTTTAAAAAGTTAGATTTCTTCTTTAGTTTTTTTAAAGGGGGGTGTGTATGAAAAATTTTGTAATGACAGGGAGGGCTTATTAGTACTTTAAATTCATGTTTATTCCTTATTCCACTTTTCATGGTTAAGAACAACTTAAGAGTTATTCATCTCTAAAGACTATATGTATATAAGCCCTCTCCATTCAGAGGCACATCCACAAATTTAACCAATGACAACTTAAATATGTCATTCTTTCAATAAAGTTATGCCCACAAAAATAAATGAATTCACAGTGTCTATTATTAAAGGGCCTTTTTACATATTTTACCGAATTTTGACCCCAAAAAGATAGAGGAAGAAAAAAGACATGCATGTATATTTCCATACATCATTTAAAGTTATCAGCTCTGTGTTAATTACACACCTGTAAATTGCACTGTAGCAAAGATCTAGTGCTTAGATGATAGAAATTATTTAACCTAATTTTAGTGAAGATAGCATACAGATCACATTAATTATACATGTAAATGCTCAACCCAATTGTTCTGAAGGCTGCATGTGCTGCATATTGGTATGTTTAATTTCTTTCCAAGTGCCCATGAGTTAATACACATACATCAACATTTACATTCGCTTCAAGTCAGACAAATGTACAGCAGGTTACTTTTTCGGTCTGAACTACAATATATACTTGCTCATAAGTCCAGTCCAAATGCAAACAACATAGACCCTGATCTGCCATCACATAATGCACTGGCAGTTCCGGGTCTATGTTGTTTGTTCTACTGATTACTCCTAACAAACTGCATAGACCCAGATCTGATGGAGCATTATGTGACGACAGATCTGGATCTGTGCAATTTGCAGTTGGACTTGACTTATAATCGAGTGACTTATAAGCGAGTGTAGTCAGTAGTAAGTTTGTTCATCTGCTCAATACTAAATCATTGCCATTATGCACTTTACAATTGTATAATTAATAGAAAGGTCATAACTTTACAAGACCTATTTAAAGCTAACATGTTTAACATCAAACTTTCCACATTAAAATTCTTCAAAAAAACATAAACAGTCCCTTTAAATATCATTTAGCTGTCTTACCATCTGACATTTACACAATGCTTCTCAATCAACTTGTCAGCTGTTGACCAACTGAATCGCACAAAGCTTGGAAATCCAAAGACTTTATCCATGTAGTTAGTTAAAAACTTTTTAGTGTTTGGATCTAAAATAGAACAAAAGAAAAATGTATAAAATAAAATAAAAGAAACTGTATATAATAAATAATTTCAAAATCAAAGCATGGAAATATGATAAAAAAATTAGCCTAACTATCTGGCTCAACTATATTTGTGTCTGTAAAACACTGCAGACCCCAAAAAGTTCAAAAACTGAGTAACAAGTTTCAAACTTAAATAGTGGCACAAAAATCTCGTTAAATTTCCTCTGTCTACCTTGAGTCATTTTTGTTTAATTGTACCAACAAAGATTTTGTCCATGAAAAAGTCATCTGAGCCAAAAATGTGTAAAAAGTTTAAAACTTGTGATATTGATTTGAAACACTACTCAAGTCATCTACATATAAATAACAATATTCCTACCAAAATTTTATGTCTAGCTCAAGTGGTTTTAGTTTAATCGTGCCAACAAGGATTTCGTCAAAAAAGGTCCAAAAACTTCAAAAATGTGTTAAAACAATTGGCATGAAAATCTAATCAGGTCATCTACATATGAATACAATTATGGCTATCAAATTTTACTTGTCAACTGTAAGTGATTTTTATACCCCCACTGCTTGTAGTGGGAGCATCTTGATATGTCAGTCTGTTCATCCAATCTATCCCGAAAAGCTTTTTAGCAAGACTGTACAAAAATCACTCTATGTAAAAAAATGAAATTTTGTATGCTTATTTGTATTTATATGTCAATGACCTGATTTTGATTTTTATGCCATTACAACAATTTTTCAATTTTTCTTTAAAAACATTTTTTAACTTTTAGGAATTTACAATTTTTTTAACTTCTTGGCACTAACATCAAAACCACTTGAGGTCAACAAATGAAATTTGGTGTGCATATATGTATAAATCAGCAGATAACCTGATTAGATTTTCATGCTACTATAGCAATTTTTTTCTAAATAAAAAAATGTGAAAGAATTTAAAACTTTATGTAATGCCCAAAACTCTTATCAGCTAATTTTCATATAAATGCAAATATGCCTATTAAATTTCATTCATCTATCTGAAGTGGTTTGGGTTTAATTGTGCTAAGCAGGTTTATGTCAGAAATGTTAAGTCCAAAAAGTTCAAAAATGTTGTAAGCTGAATATCTAATCAGGTTATCTATGAATACAAATATGTCTATATTTTATTTGAATAGCTCATATACATTTTGCTTAATTTTGCAAACAAGTTCAATGTAAAAAAAAAAAGTGTAAAGTCCAAAGAGTTAAAAAATGAGAACAAAAATTACCATATATACTTGCATATAAGCGGATACCAACTGCAAACTGCATAGACCCAGATCTGCTGTCGCATAATATGCAGGCAGATCTGGGTCTATGAAGTTTGAAGTGACTAATCAGCAGAACAGACAACATAGACCCTGATCTGTCGGCACAGTATGCAACAGCAGATCAGGATCTATGTTGTTTGCATTTCTACTCAGTTTATATGCGAGTATAGACGGTAGTTCATTTACATATGCACACAAATATGTCAGCCATATTCTATTTGTCTACACCAAGTGGTTTTTGCTAACAAACTTCTCAAGACACATGGACAGGACCAATTAAAGATGCCCCTGCTACAAGTGGGAGCATAAAAACTGCTTGAAAATATAATCAAATCATTTACTTGTGAACATAATAATGTGTGTAGAAATTTATGGCTCCAAGTTTAATAGTTTTTGTGCTATAATGCTAAATGGATTTGGGACAGCTGCAAAACAATATGCCCCTTTGTGCTATCGCAGTAGGTACATAAAAAGGATATTGACTATTAACTGCAATACATAAAAAAACTTAACAAAGTCAAGACCAATTATGACTGTACATGTAAATAAAATTGCTTGAGTTTGCCACATGTTTATCTTTTTTTTTTTTTCTGCACAAACGAATAGCTGTAAATATAAGGCTAAAATATGAAATTTTTTGAGGCTACAAAACTTCTTGGTTTACAATATCTCCATACAAACACTGATCAAAATGATACTGTCTTTAACAATATCAGTTACTTCACTTAATGTTAATTATCAATTAAATATTAGTTTTGACCACTCATGAACCTTTTTTTATGATTTCCCCAATCAAATAAATTTAAATGCACAAAATTAATCTGAAATCACAAAAGAGCCTCAAATGATGTATGTACTCACTTATAAATTGGGGTCTAACTGCAAACAACACTGACCCTGATCTACCATCGCATAATCAGGATCTATGCTGTTTGTTCTACTGATCAGTCCTAATAAACTATATAGACCCAGATCTGCCAGTGCATTATGCGATGGCAGATCGGGGTCTGTGCAGTCTGCATTTGGCTCTGACTTATAAGCAAGCATATACGGTATCCACATTAGCTGGGGATAAATAAATATTTCAGATAATAAGCTGAGCATGGGAATATCATTGTTACGTCTAGGGGTTAGAAATAGTAACAAAAGAAAGAACGACTCAAAAAAGCTTTCACAATTTATAAAATATAAATTTAATTTCCTAAAATATTAAATATTTCAAACAAACAAAGTGAAAGAATTAAAAATAACTTACAGTTTAGAAATTCCTAAATAATCCTAAATGTCCCATTGAATTTTGATAATCCGGAAGTTAATCCAAATTATTCCGAATGAAGTCACTAATGTGTTGATATGCCACAAGAAACACAGTTTTAAATCCAAATGTTATTAATCCCAGGTAAACTCCTGTGAATGTAGAATATTGTTAAGTTCCTTGAAGAATAGTACTTAAATCCAAAATGTACTATGTAGATAATAGAATTTCACCAGCTGATTTTACAAACAATAATAATCTTCCTCAATAACCTTATGATTCTAATGAACTGCCAAAGAATGAAGATTCAGTGGTTATTTTGGCATATATAGTCTCTTATGGTGTAAAAGAGAATTTAACTTCTAATACTGTGACTTAGAATGTGTTCTGTAAACAACCTTCTTTAACCAATCAGAAACTAGGTCGTGCATGATACTGTTAAAAGTGCCTTCACACTGCAATGAAAATACCTTATTTCAAATCAACATGATGTTGACATAGGATTCAAGGTCATAAATCTGCAGGCGCTACCACGTGGTTTCACCATTGTGGGTTAAGCTGACCGACATAATTATTGATTTTCCCAGGACTTAACATGACTCATGTAAACATGTTGACATTCAATTGTACTTTACAAATAGCATATGCTACTGAACTAAGGAATTATAATACAATGACTATAAACCCCAATGAAAACTATTATACTTTAAAGATAATACATAATGCCGTAGCAATCATAAATACAGCTACTCATGTTTGAGATACATGCAATTACTGTATATACCCCCTTATAAGTCCAGTGCAACTGCAAACTGCACAGACCCAGATAATGTGCTGGCAGATCTTGGTCTATGCAGTTTGTTAGGAGTAATCAGTAGATCAAACAACACAGACCCTGATCTGCTGGCGCATTATGCGATGGCAGATCAGGGTCTATGTTGTTTGCAGTTAGACTCATAAGAAGTATATGGTAGTTCACTTGAGCTAAAACTGCAGATGATAAGGCCCAACTTTACTAAAATGTCTCAACTTTAAGTACATAGCTCAAATTTTGAGAGTTTTTAAAACTCTCAAAATAGGGAAATTCCTGCATTTGTAAAGCCATATTTTAGAACAGGTTACGCCTTTTTAGACAGAATATAAACAAACTATATGTAAATTTGATTTAATAAAAACATTACAGAAGAACAAAAATTGGAGTTGAGAGTGTATTCCATTTGAAAAGTTTTACATGTATGCAAGTTGAGCCAGGGCCTGAAAACTGAAACTGTGCTGTTATCTTTATTCAATGATACATTATAATAGGTTTCCACTCACCAGCAGGATAACCCGAGCCATAATCATTGTCTTCTATTCCAATCTCCTCATTGAAAATCCATCTCTTCACAGCTTTATCTCTGGCCACCTGACATAAACCAAGAATTTGCTCATCACATAAAATAAAGCTTTTATATAAAAATTTTGGTCAATTTACAGTAACTGAACATATTTTTCTATAAACCAAAGAACATAAATACCCTGCCACAAAACTCAATCAGACATATATACATACAGTTAGACAGGCAAGTATTATACTCTATGCCCCTTCCATATTCGTGGTGGGGCATTAAAAATATCTGCTTCATCATGAATTACAATGTTACAAGTAAAGCATGATAAAAACAAATGACCAATTACCAAAGCAGGGATATTTTTCTTTGAAGCAGAGATATTTTTCTACAAAATCAAAATAATTTTACCACTTTTGTATGAAGCAGAGATATTTTTCTACAAAATCAAAATAATTTTACCACTTTATTAGAAAGTAATTTTGATTAATAGTGAGAATTTCACACAACTGATAAAAGTTAGATAAGTTATAAAAAATTGAATTTGTACGTGTTATATAGTATGAATGACCAACAGTGATTGTGCTGCATCATAGACAATCTTAGCACCCCAGGCATAATTTACATAATGACTGACAAATAGTCTGGCTTGAGAAAGGACAACAACACATGAGAATTTTGAATAAACCAAGAATAACTGACAGCTTATGGCAGATAAGTGGATCTTCATAATTAATCAAGCGTGTGTACGGTGTAAGCAGACCCGTCTACCCTGACAGCAGGGTCTATTCTACAACTGAAAATCAGGTAGAAATCACCCCCCTTCATTTGAAAATGAGAATTCCTCAAAGGACTGATGATCTACTGCTCTAAAAGAATTTCCTGGAATCAAGATAAGACTGGTTCTTACTTATAACAGCCGAGTTTTAAAACCATCTGGTGCATGTCGGATGTAAGATCGTCACCATTTTCATTTAGGACCAACAAGACATGATAAGAAGTCTTTTGGTGAAAACCCTATGTCAGTATGACCATCCATTCTGATGGAGAAGCAATAACAAGATGTGCAAACCCCATGTCAATAAGACCATCTGTTCAGGAAGAAAAGCGATTACAAGATTTTCATGAGAGCCACCATGGTGGCCATATTGGATTTTCAATAGGCACCATTTTAATTTAGGACCTACCCGACATCATAAGAAGTCTTTTAGTGAAAACACCATGTCAATATGACCATCCATTCAGAAGGAGTAGCCATCAGGCTAATAAACATCTTGTACTCTTCCAAAATATACCACTGCCATAAGGCTGTTTGAATCACAGGGTCATAACCTTAGTCCATCATCTCCGCACATTAGTACACAAGCACATTGACTGAATCCTACCTTCCTTTTGTAATCACATACTGAAATCAAACCAAAAACAAGGAATAAAAAAACAAACAATATATGGAGGCTCAGATGCACTTCAGTGTGACATTATTGGTATATTGTGATGTGCTACCTTGTAACGTTGTCACCCCTGTGCCCCATCTCTGCAAGTAAAGAATTCCTGACTTTTTGTTCCTATGTATTAGGTAAAATCTTCACATTCTGCACTAAAGCCATTATAGTGAAAAGATTACCTAAAATACAATATAAAGTGTTTGATGCAGTTATCAAAGTGTGTGGTTTGCTCCAGGTGTCATTTTACCACCAAATTTTCAGCATTGTGGCAGTGGTATTATCCTTTCAAAGGGAGGTAACCCATTGTGAAGAGTATGGAGTAGCAACAAGATTTTCAAAATGGCCACTATGGCAGCCATATTGGATATCAGATTGGCACCATTTTCATTTAGGACCAACAAGACATCGTAAGAAGTCTTTTAGTGAAAACCCCATGTCGATATAACAATCTTTTTAAGAGTAGTGTGATAACAAGATGTTCAAAATGGCTGCACTGGCAGTCATACTGGATGTCTGAGGGGTACTGTTTCATATAGGACCAACCAGAGTTTGGGATGAACGTGTATGTAAAGTTTGGTGGCAATCCTCCCAGTAGTTTAGTAGTAGTAACTGTAACAAACTTGTGCTAACAAATGCTAGATGAAAGGCCATTGCATAAACTCTTCTGGTCTATGACCAGTAGAGCAAAAAAGGGGATGATTTTCTAAATACGAGGGTTGGGTGGGGGTGATTTAATGAATAAATATACGTAGGGCTTGCAGATATGATGAGCGTTTTCACGTATACTGAAGATTCTTTTGCGTGATGTGTAAGAAATTCGGATGAATCCTGTGATCGTGTGTCCTAGAATGGACCATGTGACAGATGTCTGTCAGTAGTTTCCCAAAAGTCCAATCTGTAATTTTTGCCACCTGTCAATAGTTTGCCATTCCAACAATGACAGCTTGTCCTACATGAAAAGTTTCAAAGAAACTCACAAAAGTATGTTTGTGGCTATTTCTAGCATCACTGATCCTCTAAACAGCTGACACCCATCCTCCCCTTTCTACCTGAACAGTACCGGTAGTTTGCATGAAATGGCTGAAGCACGGTCACAATACTTCAAGCACACCTTCATTTTTATTAAGACTATTGCATCTGTTATTTTAAGTGATCATAAATCCAATGCCTTATTTTATTTGTCAAAAGCTTATCACAACATGAAACTAGTGGGATTCACATGGCCTCAATCATTATCATACAAATGCTTATATTGAGTGCAGTATAGCATTCTGAAGCACTTCAGTGATAGTGCTGAAAAGCCTAATAACAAATGAATAGAATTCGGCATGCAGCAGCTTTGCAGAAAAAGACCCAGCCAATAAAATCAATACCTTGATCATAGAAAATACAGTAAAATCAAAGCAGTAAATACCTCTGTGTAGGCTACAAAATTCTGAGGGTGAATGTATTTAACCTTACTTTAGCACAGATACTGGCTGCCCCAACAATCTCATAATTCGCATCTGCTTTAGCTGCCACTGTAATGTCGATCTCGGGAAATAGTTCCTTCAACTTGGTCTGGTACTTTGCAGGGTCCCCAACTGTATCCACATATATCTTAAAAGTAAATAATCATTATAAAGAATGATGCATCTTACCTGTGAACAACATTATTATGATGTAACTTTCTGCTTATACAAGCATGACTGGAATTCCTAGCACATTGGGCAACAAAGTTTAGTCACACAGTAATATTTAAACAATGTTTAGTCATACAGTAATATTTAAACAACGTTTGGTCATACAGTAATATTTAAAGAAAGTTTTAGTTGAATATACAACTGATGTTGAAGACTTTCACTTTCAAAACCTTTATCACAGCATCTGGCCATTACAAACCTTTACCACAGCATCTGGCCATTACAAACCTTTACCACAGCACCTGACCATTACAAACCTTTACCACAGCACCTGACCATTACATTGGTGATGTTGCTGCTGGAAAGGTGATACTTGTTATTCACAGATGTGATAAAAACTCCTAAGGAACAATACTATTGCAAGAAGTAGCCTGGCAGTGCAAATGTTTTTTTTCCTTATCTACTTTCAAGTCCAGTCTTATTGCACAATTGTTTGAGCTTTCTAACATTACAAGATATGAATCAAGATATAAATAAGCAAAACATTGAGGACTCAAACATTTACTTGCTGGATATTTGACCTCACTTGAATGACTTCTATAGTCTTCATTTTAAAATGCCTTCTCTTGCCTATGACCCTAAAATCTGAACACAAAAAAACTTGAACAACTTTTGTTGTTGTATGCCCAACTTAAGATGGGGTATTATGTTATGGCATCGTCTGTCTATCCATCTGTTAACATTTACTTGTACGGTCTATAACTTTGGAACAGTTGGAGATATTTTCATGAAACTTTGCCCAAGTATATATCATGACCAGATATTGTGTCGGAGTATCACAGCCAGGTCCCCTGACTCAAGGTCAAGATTATGGCAAAGGAAACTAATTCCGTGAGCTGTATCCCATTTTAATGAAACTTTTAACCAGTTATATATCATGTATAAATGGTGTGTCACATACCACATCCATGCACCCTGCGTCAAGATTAAGGTCATGGAAAGAAAAAACATAATTCTGTGACTCGCATCCTTGTCAAGATTAACTTTCGAACAATGAAGATATTTTTTTATGAAACTTTGTTCAAGTACATATATCATGACTAGATGGTGTGTCATGTGCCTTGGTTACGCCTCTGCTTCAAGGTAAAGGTCACAGCAAGGGAAAATGTAATTCAGTGATTTGTATCCTTGTCTGGAACATAACTTTTAACCACTGAAGATATTTTACTGAAATTTTAGTCCGTTATATATCACGTATAGGTGGTGTGTTGCATGCCATAACAATGCCCCTTGCCTCAAGGTCACAGAATGGGAAAATGGAACTCTAACTTGTATCCTTGTCCGGAGTACAACTGTTCAACTGCTGAGGTTTCACTCCAGTTTCATATTTTACACAGAGGTGAAATTCTAAATATTAGGTGAATTCAAACATTTGAACAATTCGATCACATGTTATTTATAGTGCCAATACTGAACTTCATGCAAACGACACACGTGTAAGGAAGTGAACTGTGGAGCATAAACCTTAAGGCCTAAAGCCACTGGACAATAAAATTTGTTTTTTTACTACTTTAGGTTGCCTTGTTTCATGTTTTTGTTATTTAGAGTAAATATAAGAAAATCATTAGTGAAAAATATCAGCAGCTAGAAATATTTTGAAAACAGTTGAGTGCACACTCTGCTCCCCATTATCATTACGTGTCATAATGGTCACTAAAGATATGGAATTAGCACACTGTTATAACAGGGTTTGCACTTTCTTATTAACATATTTTAATGCGGTAAAAGGTTAAGGTCATCAGGGACAAAGGGCCATAATAGCAAAACCTATTTTGTGCCAAAATGTATAGAAAAATTGGGGTACTGTGTCACTAATGCTCGGGTAAACCTTTATATATTATAATTTTTATATATCTGAATACTTCATTATGCAGACAAGACATTTTCCATTGAAAGTATGTCATATCATGTCCAATCCTAGCATGTCGTATCCTAGCATTTACTTAACCCTAGAAAGGATATGGACATCAGAGTAGGTTTTCAGTGTAAAACAACCTAAATTCCACAAAATCAGCAAATCGACTGGCTGAATATTATGCACTGCAAAAATAATAATTTTCTTGAACATGGGAAATTTTTATATCTTTTATTTAGAAAAGAACAAGAATTTTAAAAAGAGGAAAAATTCCAGTTGTCAAAGCTAAAGACAACCTTTAAAGGCACTTAAGGTTCCACTCTTCAGTTTCATATTTTGCACACGGGTGAATTTCTAAATAAAAAGTGAATATTAAAACATCTGAACAATGGGATCATGTATTATTTAAAGTTGAGTCCAGGAATGCGTACATTGGGGTAAATCAGTTTTGTTTGAGCATTCAATATGTACCAAATCATGTGCCCTTAAATGCTATACATACAATACTCTTTCAGTCACAGTGACCTTGACCTTAAATAAATAGGCTTCACACGTGTAAGCCATCCACAAACTTTGGTGAAGGTACATGGTAGAGAACTGATATTTCTGTGCAGAAACCAATTTTTATTTTTCAGCCAGTGACCTTGATCTTTGACCTAATGATCCCAAAATCAATAGGTATCTTTGTTGTCTCAAATGCAAGCCATGCACAAAGTCTGGTCATGATTTGTGGCATATAACTTCTGAGTTTCTTAACGAATAGGCATCTTCCTCGTTTAAAATGCCAAGTCATCCACAAAATTGGGGATACGAACTCAAGATATCACATGGAGACCTTTTTTCTTTGTCACGGTGACCTTGACCTTTGACTTAAAAATCAATTGGTGCCTTTATTTTAATATCTCATATGCAAGTCATTTAGGAAGTTTTGTTAAGGTATCTAGTGTACAAGTTATTGTGTGGAAAGTTTTCTTTCTTCAGTCCCTGTGACCTTGATCTTTGACCTTTTGAACCCTAAATCAATACATTTCTGGGATGATTCTGCTATATTAATTAGGGCTACCTGGCGGCCCCAATTTCCGTTGGCAGCTCCAGAATTTTTATTTTGTAATATCCTAATAAAAAATTCATAAATTTTGCTTGCCAGAACTTTTACCTCATTCCATTCATATCTGTAACATGTTTTACTAGATCTGAACTGTAGTTTTACCTTTATCCTTCCAGAAATCATCTTAATCATACAAAAACTTGGCATTACTTTTAAGTGCATTTACTCATAACAAGTCAGGGTCCAAGCTGGACCCTAATATTTGAGAGAAAGTACCTCTCTCCAGCCAGAATAGGGCTAAGATGGCAAAAATAGGGAGAAGTGGGTGTAGAAAGTTCAAAATAGTCACTTTAAACTAATGTTTTTGCATATTTTCATGTCTGATTATTAAAATGATGAAATAGTGTTAAAAGGTTACAAATATTACAACTTTTCTTACTCTGACTTCACTACATTTGTTGTATAACAGACAACAGCAACCTCAAAAATAGATTTCAGTAAAATATCGTCAAACATCTTCCACAACAGAAGCCCTCTTTTCATATGTCAATATGATGAAGCACTGGATAAAATGATTAATTTTATTAGTAATGGACCTGGATATGTCAAATGAGTCTCAATCTGCTTCATATTGGCATACAAAAATTCAATTTTGCACTTGTTTTTCAAGGATCATGTGTGAATTTTCAGTGGGCATTCCGTAGATAGCAATGTAATTTCTGGTATTAATGACCATCAAATTAGCACCAAAATTTAATACAGAACATAAGACTTCTTCTTTCTTTCCAGCTTCCTCTTTTAAGGGAAAATTGACATGAAAGTCAACATTTTACTTTGATTATTAATGTACTGTTGAGAAAAAAAATGGGGTGGGGATGTCATGAAATCAATGCAAGGCAAAGTGAACTTCACCTTTTCGGCTTGTTGAGGTGAAATGACAGAATCTAAGGTGACTATTTTACCTGAATTGCCTCCTAGTGTGGTATTTTGATTCTCCGACATATGGGCATTGTTAAAAAGCTGGCAAGAGAGCAGACAGCTCCCCTTTTTCATAATGAGAGATATGTAGTCCTTCCTTAATTATAAATTTTTTGCCACTACCTGTTTGTATAGTTGAAAGTTCATACTGATAATGGTCAACACACACGCATTTTTGTGCTTTGAAATGCTTAAATTCAACACATGACCCGAGATTCATCTGCCAAAGTATGCTTGGTCTAGCATGAAATACTAAACGACTTATTCATCTACTTTTCTTATAATGCACGAAATCTTTTTTTATGACATTCTTTTTCATACTTTTTGTTTAATGAAAATGGAATATAGTTGTAAGCAGTGCTGAGTATTCTAGTTTGTTGACTTAGGTCTGCTTGGTAAATATGCTGCAACGATTCCTATCCTTTAAAACACAGAACTTTAATTTGATGTGAAACAAACTAATGGTGCCATACAATCATAGGGCACCTTTATTCCAATAACACCTGTAAGTAACAAACAGAATTATTATAATGCAGATTAAATTTATATTGTGTTAGATGAATAAACATATAAGTTTGTTTCATATTCAGGACTTGTTATAAAAATAATCTTTTCTTTTATACCATGAACACAACAACAGCAACTTACACTACCACTGCTATTTAAAAGGCAACTTCTCTACAAAACAGGAACAAAATTGTACTTTTGGTTCATAATATTGTTTTCTAAATCTGCATTGAAAGGGACATCTAAAATTAAATTGCAACAAAAATTATTAGTAATGAGGGTTAGGAGGTTAGAAACAATAATCCTATGTGTTACAAATTCCCTGAAATACTAATTTCATGATGAAAAATTTCCAATTCTACGGATAGAGACCCCAATATATTATTGTTGGAATCACCTCTGGATTTCTTCTTTGCCCCAAATGCAATCTGCCATCAAAGTTTGGTATCAGCATAAGATAGAGAACTTGAGTTATTGTGTGGAAACAAAATGGGAACAGACAGACACTGTTCACAACTGATTCCGTGTTACACATGAACAAATTAGCTATCATGCAAGTAAAGACATCATCAAAAGATAGCAAACCTCTTTAACATTCACACCTCTGTCAAGGACCCTCTGAATTAGACGGATGGCACAGTCATGGGAAAGAGTGTTCAGGTTTACTTTGGCTCTATTAGAATGAACAAATGAATAAACAAATAAATAAATTAATTAATAAAAACACATGTTTTCTGCAGAACACATTGTCATGCTTATTTTAAACATGTGAGAAAGGAATTCCTGGCATATCACAGTGCAAATTTTATGCATATAGTTAATATTCTACTAAATTTGAACAGCCACTGATGTAGAAGCTACGTGACTTTAAAATAGCACCTTAACATTGTTGTCACTGCCAGAAAAGTGATATTACTGTCTTGAAATTCATGTGTAAGACAATAAATACATGCCATATAAAAGAAATTTGCAGCAGAGTCTCGGGTAAGGCAATAAATGCATACTATGTAAAAGAAATTTGCAGCATACTGTTTCAGGTTTAGCCATAAATACCGTAAATACTCATGTATAAGCCGATGCCAACTGCAAACTGCATAGAAACTGATCTGCCGGCGCATTATGCGACGGCAGATCAGGGTCTCTGTTGTTTGCATTTGGACCCGGCTTATACATGAGTAATACGGTACATACTATATAAGAAAAAATATGTAGCACACTGTTCTGCACAAAGTTTATGCCTGGTTATGACCTTCAAAATAAGAAAGCCAGGGACTGCATGTCAAGCCCGCAATCAAAGCATTGCTGAAAAACTTGAACCAAAACCTTAACAAACTGCTAACAGCGACATTAATGCCAGAGAGCAAATACTTTTAGTAAATTATGTTTCTCTGAGAATACTTACCCAATTACATTAACGTCAGGAATATAAGCTTCAATACCTCTAAAATCCAGCAATTCCAGAAGGACGAAAAAAATTTCTTTCAGTCTATGTAACAATATAGACAAAGGGAAGTAACTCTTACACATTACCCCCCTTTGCCCCTCCAAGTTGGCACTAGTTTAAGCATTGTGATGCATCAACGAGGATGCCTTCATTTGCAGGGCGGTGTGGATGCATTTAATAGTAATGTGATAGGTAAGTATTCTTGAAGAAACATAATTTACTAAACAATTTGTTTTCTCCTGCGAATATGTTCCCTGATCACATTAATGTTAGGAGAATGGGTAAGAGGATGAGGAAATGCATGAGCATCCAACCTCTACTCAGGCTGCTTCGAGAGAAGAATGTCTGAATTCCCTATAAGAAGGATAATTTGCCCTCTTAATATGACAGCACAATCAGCAGTTACGGGTCACTGTCGGTAACCAAGACCACAACACTCCGATAAGGATAAAGCCGACTTTCTCTTACTGAGAAAAAAATCTTGGGCGAATCCAGCAAAAGCGCTAAACCCACGCCTGTGAGGAGGTTGTGCTGACATCAAAAGGGTCTGGTGGCCATCTGGGCCACAGCCACTGGATCCACCAGGCTCAATTCACATCTCAGTGATACTAGATCTTGGAGATAACAACTTGAGAAGGTTGACTGTGCATGCCAGCTAATGGCTTCTACTATATCTCTGATCAAAACATTGCATTCGAACACGAGAATCACAGAGATTGCTCTAATCTCATTAACAGAAATTCTCATGAGGTATATCTGGTCCTGAGATAATTCAGAATACACAGACCATATTACCCACTTCTGCCAAGATGCCTGGGCTTGAGGGGTTATATCCTCTTTTCCTGCCTTAATGGGCAGAAAAACCTTTTTGGACCCAGGGCTCTTCTCCGTGCATTTCAAATAAATTTTGAGAGCATTAACTGGGTCTTGCTTAGCTGCCTCTCTCAATGTGTTGAGGAGAGAGCTTAATTCCATCTTTTGATTACCCCCTGACGGTAAGTAGTTCTCAGCCATGAAACCCAGTTGCATCACTAACACCACGGAACCATCCGATCTGAACTGGATATAGTTTGGGTCTACCAAAAGGATGTGCAACTCACTCACCCAGCAAGTGGAGGCTAGCGCTATTAGAAAGCATGTATTGTAAGATGGCAGCTTCAAAGAGGCTCTGGCTAAGGGTTCCAAGTTCTCTGAGTTGAGCCAAGTCAAAAGCCATGAAAGATTCCATTTTGGAAACAGGGTGAGTGATTAGGCCTATTTAGGCCAAAGTTGGTCAGCAAGTCTGAAAGTCGTGACCTATATTCGCTCTACCATGATGCCTGAATGTATCAGAAATCATGGAGCAGTATCCCCTGATGGTAACTGGAGCTAACGTTTTCTATTTGAAGAGCCAGATAAAAAAGTTAGCCACCTGAGAGATTGAGGTTTTTAAGGAGACAATGTTGTTATCTTTGCGCCAGTCCCTGAATACCTGCCACTTCCTTTTGTAAGCTTTTAAAGTAGAAGGCCTTCTTGCTCACGAGATTCTCTCCACAACTGAAGGTTGAAACTCCTTTTTATGCAAGGCGCTCCTGACAAGAGCCAGGCATGACAAAGAAGTCTGTCCAGGCAGGAATGAAACACCTGTGAGCGAGGTTGTTTGAGCAGATTTAATTTCGACAGGATCTTCCTGGGGGTCATCTATCCCTATTTCTAGCAGATGGTTCACCTATGACTTGTCCTATCTCAGTGGGGCTACCGAAACTTTGCAATTTTGGTCCTTCATTTTCTGAATGACTCTTGGAATCAGAACAGTTGGAGGGAAGACATAGCCCCAAATCCCATCTCAACTGACTGCAGTGCATCCACAGCACAAGCTTCTGGGTCCAGGACAGGAGAGATGAAGATGGGCAGTTTGTTATTCCACCTCGTTGCAAAAAGATCTATCATCGGATGCCCCAAATCCACTGAAAGATTGATGGTTGAAGGGACCACTAGATGTGTAGAGTTCAACCCTCTTCTTGACAGAGAATCTGCAAATACATTTAGTCTGCTGGAGATGTGTCTGATCTGGTCCCAGTCCAGGATGCACAAGTTGGGTAATTTGGCCCCCCGCCCCCATTTGAGAAGGTAAGGGACCACTACAGAATTGTCTAACGTTATGAGAATCACTTTCCCACACAGGTTCTCTTGCCATGAACGAAAGACATTAATTACAGCATCATTTCCAAGGCTTATATGATGATTTTTCTCCTGCGAGCTCCAGGTGTCACTTACCATGGTGAAGTGAGACAACAGGTGATTTCCCCATCCAGAAAAACCGTCATCCATACAAATTGCGATGTCTGGCTTGGACTTCTCCAATTAAATTCCTGCTGTGAGCCATTGCTTGTCTTGCCACTGATGCAGGAATTTTTTTAACTCGGTCAAGATCGAGATATTCTGATCTAGACGACCGAAAAAAGGGCACCACTGAGTGAGCAATGCCATCTGCAGAGGGGGCATATAGAGGTGGCCTATAAGAATCAAATCCACTGCTGCATTTAGTAAACTGAGAAGTTGCAGAAACTCCCTCAATAATTCGTGCAATTCGTATTTGAGGAAGGCAAACGAAATTAAGATGGGACAGAAATTCCATACCCAGATGGACGAAGTGTTGAAAGGGAATAAGAGCTGACTTTTCCCCAATTCACTAAAAAGCCCATATGGGTGAAAAGTGAGATAATGCTGTTCATTTCCTGTAGCAAAACAGTACATACGTGTTTCTGAAGGATATCGTCCAGGTATGCCAAAGTCGATGTAGTCAAGGAGGTCCTGAACAAGGAGATGATGCATTTGACTATCTTGGTGATACTAATGCTTTGAATAATGGAACAATCAATATGATCGAAATATGTTCAATCAAGTAACTTCATTTGAGAACATATTCAACTCAACAATCAACTGGACATTAGAACCAAATAAAATTTAACTCATCCGATTCAACCTGCTCCACCCATACGTTCTGTTTCACCACTGACAACTGCAACTGGAAAACAGATACTCTATGTGTCAACTCAGTGGATGGTCTAACGACCCCAGAAGGAATCGGGTTACATCAGCAACATAACACCCCAGCTGATTTGGAAACAAGGAACCTATTCAACACCATGGTGGTTTAATGCTATTGTATTCTAACTCTAACAATATTTGCTTTCACTAACAGAATATAAATGCTCTATCATTCAATAAATAATCTGACAGTTATTTAGCCGCCTCTTCTTTACCCCCACCCCACCCCCCCAAAAAATGAACATTTTGTTTTTTCTCACTAATGACAATCAAATCCTAGCTGCATGAAATGATAATATCATTTGAAGTGAGTGCACCAGCTACAAACCTTTGGTTTTGTGATATCTTTGCCTACTACCCAACTGGTTGTGCACATGTCACATGGCCCATAAGGTGGCTGCGCTGGCTACTAGAGGGTATATAAACCTCACACCAAACAAACACAGTGATCAGTTGAACCAATGCATCAACCATAATTTGTATCCTTGATGAGTTACACCCCAAGCAGGACACATGGGGTTTGATTCTGATTTGAAGAAAAAGCTGCCTGGAGGTAAGTGGGGGATCAGAATTAAACCCCATGTGTCCTGCCTTATAGGTCTGAAGGACATGCTCAGACGTGTGGGGGGACTTACACCCACTGTGCTGCCTAAGGGAGGACACTCTCTCGTAAGGTCCAAGCCACTATTAGAGGTTTGTCAAACATCAGGAGGACACTCTCGTGACAAAACAAGCATTATTAGACAAAAGTGACAAAGGAGGGGACAAAACAATTTGCATAACAAATGCAACTGAAGTGTCACCTGCATGATCAATCTCATCATCAACTCCATGAAGATAGTGGTCTGGTGTTGTTTGGACACATCCACAGACACTGCATTAACCACCTCTAGCTGACTGAATGTGATGGTAGCTGATGGCCATTTCCTGGGCATTTTTGGTGGGGTAGGGACCAATAAAGCATCCCCCACTACGGTGACGAGGGAAGTCATGATGGATCACACTCTGGAAATTTTTTATCATGCTTCACTTTTGTCTTCCTTTTTTTTGCCACGACGTTCTTTTTTAGGACACAAGACCACGTTCCCTCCAACCAAGTCATGCAAATGTTACATGGTATTGAAGAAGTACATTTTGTACAGACGAAGCACAATTCATAATTATCCTCGCTGACCTTGTACCTCTGACACTTGTTACATTTCGTCGCCACTGCTTCTGAAAAGACAAGAACAACAAAGAAACAAGTCCCTTACAGGGGCTGATGCTCTAATGTCCAAAAAGAATATCCAAGAATTCAAGATAAGACCATTTCTTCTTTATAACTGCTGAGTGTTGAAACCATCTCTGATATTCTTAAGCAATACGATTTTTAAAAAAGCCCCTGTGGCAGCCATATTGGATGTAAGATCTGCACCATTTTCATTTAGGACAAACGAGACACAATTGGGAGACTTTTGGTGAAAACCTCATGTTGATATGACCATCCATGCAGGTGAATTAGTGACAAGATTTTCAATATGTTCATTGTGGCAGCCATATTTGAAATCAGATCAGCACCATTTTCATTCAGGACCAACTAGAGATTATAATTAGTCTTCTGGTGAAAACCTCATGTCAATATGACTTTCCATTTAGGAGGACAAGATTTTAAGATGACTGTCATGGTGGCCATAATGGATGTCATATAGGCACCATTTTCATTAGTACTAACTAGACATCATAAGAATTCTTCTGGTGAAAACTCAATGCTGACAAGGCTTTCCATCTTGCAGGAGTAGCGAGAAGATTTTCAAGATGGCCGCTGTTGTGGCCATATTGGAAATCAGATCAGCACAATTTTTATTTAAGACCAACAAGACACCATACTAAGTCTTCCGCTCTGGAGGAAGGGCAATAACAAGATTTTCATGATGGCTGCTGTGGTAGCCATATTGGATGTCAGATCGGCACAGTTTCATTTAGGACAAACTAGACATCATAAGATATCTTTTAGAGAAAACCCCATGTTAATATGACCATCCATTCAGGTGGAGTAGTGATAACAAGATTTTCTTCGCACATATACCGTATATACTCACATATAATCTGATACCAACTGCAAACTGCATAGACCCAGATCTGCTGTCACATAATGCGCCAGCAGATCTGGGTCTATGCAGTTTGTAAGGACTAATGAGTAGAACAAACAACATAGACCATGATCTCCTGGCACATTATGCGACGGCAGATCAGGGTCTATGTTGTTTGCATTTGGACTCAGTTTATATGCATGTATAAACGGTAGTCAGATATTTGTCCACCAAAAACTTAGAAATTTGGGAAGTATCACTATGATTACTTCCGAGTCTCTTTCATAGAGTTCTTTGACTCTTGTCAAAAAGAGATGAGGCAGTTCTGAATGAATGTTTTCACCAACATTGAAACATCAACATAAAACTGGTGCATTTTACCTAATACTGGCAGATCAAACAAGCCTAATAATACTATGTACCTCCTGAGCATATTTGTAGAGATATTGTGAGGGGAGATAATCTCCACCATCCAGCCTATCAAGTGTTTGGCTTCATTCAGCTTCTCAAAGATGGCATCCCTCTTCTCTTCTGTTAGGGTCTTAGAATCTGAAAAGAGCAAATAACTTACATGTCACTGTTTTATAATACTTACGGTACAATGCTGCTATCAAAGCAAAGAGTTTGTTCAAAATTTTCACTGCAATTTTAAAGAAACAAAAGAACTTTTCTTAATCTTTTTCTTGGATAAAAGGTGAAAAATAATAAAAAAAACATAAACTCAAAACTATTTCATTCTCCTTTGATAAATCTGACATAAATCCAGAATGATAAAAATATAGGAGCAAATTTAGCACCAGACCAATCTCTCTCTCATAAAGCTTCAACCTGAGTACAAACAAAATTTTATCTCTCTATGAAATTTGTAGAAAATGTCAAAATTAACATCAATACATCAATGTTAAGCCAAGAAAACAAGCAGCTCGTTTTGAAATGCAGTTTGAATACAATGATTCTACTGTACTTACAAATACAATTGAATACAATGATTCTACTGGACTTACAAATACAATTGAATACAATGATTCTACTGTACTTACAAATACAATTGAATACAATGATTATACTGTACTTACAAATACAATTGAATACAATGATTCTACTGTACTTACAAATACAATTGAATACAATGATTCTACTGCACTTACAAATACAATTGAATACAATGATTCTACTGTACTTACAAATACAATTGAATACAATGATTATACTGTACTTACAAATACAATTGAATACAATGATTCTACTGTACTTACAAATACAATTGAATACAATGATTCTACTGTACTTACAAATACAATGATTCTACTGACCTTACAAATACAATTGAATACAATGATTCTACTGTACTTACAAATAATGAGGAATTCAAAAGATAGCTGAGTTTTTACAAAAAGAAAGTTTTCTGAAAGTAGGACAACACCATCCTAATGTGAAGACAGAGAACTGGTAACTTGGAAGGCGGAAATAAACAGGCTTGAAGACCACATTCCTCAGAATTCCAATTAAAACTCTTTCCTATTAAATAAATACAGAAAGGCAAATACACAAGATAAACTACAATGAAGTCTCCAGGTGGACAGAAATACTTCTCCCCTCTGCCTTGAATTTCTTCTTCTCTGCCACTGGTCTGCTACTATGGCCTTACATGACAGTTACTCAACAAGTACTTCAAATAACCTGGTGTCTGACCTGTGAATGGCATTATAATGATATACCTTGCTGCTACCATGTAGGTAAGTCAAGTGTAGCATATATGGGTACAAACTTCAGACAAATACAGTACTCCCTCATTATAACACAGTCTATGGAAGTCAGAGTATACTACCTTATAGTGAGACTGCCTTATAATGAAGTACATCATACATATAGTTCTGCTACTGAATAATGAAATGGAATCCATGACCATACATACCTTATAACATGAACCATGTTATAATGACAGGAATAATAGTGTGAGAGTGCTGTAATATTTAATGTTTTATAAAATTTTCAGCTGAATACATTTTATGCAGCAGATATATAGCCTGAAAAACTTGAACACAGCACCTCAACATTGTTGATAGAGACGTTGCCACAACTGCCACTTGGAAAGCGATACCTGCATTTCACAATTCATAGGCGAGACAATAAAACTGTCATTCTGCATACATTTTCAAATCTTTTCACATTAAATTTCATATGAGATGCCAATTCTGCTGTGTTTTGATAATGTTAAAAACAAAATGAACACATTAACTATGATATCTCAAACAGGTTGAACTAAACTTGATGTGCAGAAATAATTATTTTCTTATCTGACTTGGCATGACCATGACCTCTGACCTTTAGACTCAGAATCTATAGGTTTCTATATTACCCTAAGTGCAAGCCATCCAATGTTTGGTAAAAGAACTTACACTAAAGCAGAAGATATTCTGCACAACATAATTTTTATTTCAGCCACAATGACCTTGACCTCTGACCCCAAAATAAACAGGCCTCTTCCATACCTTAAGTGTAAGCCCTCTACAAACTTTGGTGAAGGTACATGGTCGAGAACTGAAAATTTTATTCAGAAACCATCTTCTTCCAATCACAGTGATTTTGACCATTGACCTAAAAATCAATAGGCTTCTTTCTTACCCCAGCGCATGCCATCCACAAAGGTTGGCCTAGGTATGTGATGTAGAACTAATTTGATTGTGCAGAAACCATTTCTATTCATTGTCACAGTGACTTAGACTTTTGACCATTTGACCCTGAAATCGATAGACTTCTTCCTTACCTGAACTGCAAGCCATCCACAAAGTCTGGTAACTGTACATGTCAGAGAACACAAGTTATTGTGTGGAAACCATCTTTATTCTTTCAGTCAGTGACCTTAACCATTGACCATTTGACCCCAAAATTGAAAGAGTTCTTCTTTATTGAAAATGCAAGCCATGCACAAAGTTTGCAGGCTGTAGATGGTGGAAAACTCAAGTGGAAACCATTTTTCTTTTTTCGGACAATGACCTTGACTATTAACCTTTTGACTCCAAAACTGACAGGGTTCTTCCTTACCCCAAGTGCAAGCCATTCACAAAGATTGGTAACTGTAGCTGGTGGACAACTCGAGTTATTGTGCAGAAATAAAATTGGAAACAGATGAGTGGTCCAACAGACAACATAATATGCTCTGCCTTACGGTGTGTGTATAAAAATGCCCCTGCAATTTTGTTTAGGATAAGACTGAATAGAAAACGTTGAAAAATCTGATCCAAGTAGAGCCCTCCATTTTTTTTCTTCTTTTTATTCATTGTTTAATCAGTTTTCTAAATTACTGTGGGCCTGTAGGTCCAGCACCAAGGTATTTGTCACAGGACCTGTACATTTGGCAAAACATCGGTCCTTCTGACTTATGGCTAATCCTGTGTAAGACACCACATTTTAACCAATATAGTATGTATCCAACAAAGGTAAATTAAATAAAATCTTTTTTTTTCTTCAACTTGGTCTGTTTTCATCTCTAGTGTTGGACTGTGCAAACATCTTAAATTTGCAGATCCAGTCAGGAGCAAAAGCTGAAACATAATTGGTTTGTGCTTAAACATCTTTAGTGTGTACTTGTGTTTTAGTCAGTGATTGGTTGAAAATTTAAAAGTTATTGAAATGGGATAAACACTGCCTAGTCAGAATGATCAATGTGATCTGTATGTTATTGACAATTGAAATCTTTATTTTCTCTTATTTTGTCACTTTTATAGTGGGACCTACAGCTCCCATGAAGGGCCTGCAGTTTACATTTGTTTTAGGCCCTTATGGCCTACAGCATCTTTAGTCAAGTTTTAAACACTGGTAGCGCTATACCTGCAAATTCCAGGGTTTTGAGGTCTTCTTTCTTGGAAATGGGACTGTAGCATGTTCCATACACCATAGGCCCTACAAAATATGGAAAACTATATCATGTACAAAGTATATGTATCAAAACTATATCATGTACAAAGTATATGTATCAAAACTATATCATGTACAAAGTATATGTATCAAAACTATATCATGTACAAAGTATATGTATCAAAACTATATCATGTACAAAGTATATGTATCAAAACTATATCATGTACAAAGTATATGCATCAAAACTACACATCACTTAAAAACAAGAAATGTATTCATGGAACATGATTGCCCTACAACAGTGCCTGAAAACTATATCATGTACAAAGTATATGCATCAAAACTACACATCACTGAAAAACAAGAAATGTATTCATAGAACATGATTGCCCTACAACAGTGCCTGAAAACTAATCTAACTGCTAAACTTACCATATATACTCAAGTATAAGCTGGGTCCAAATGCAAACAACATAGACCCTGATCTGCCATCGCATAATGCACTGGCAGATCAGGGTCTATGTTGTTTGTTCTACTGATTAGTCCTTACAAACTGCATAGACCCAGATTCTGCCAGCGCATAATGCGCTGGCAGATCTGGGTCTATGCAGTTTGCAGTTGGTATCAGTTTATATGCGAGTATATATGGTAACTGAATGGATACACTGACAGACAAGGAGAAACACCATATGCCATTGCCACGCTTTAACTCGGAACCTTCTGTGATGATGTCACTGCCACTGGAAAAGTGATACCCATCTTGTATAATGTGATGTACAGGCATGACAACTTTTAATGCAGACTACCATCTGTAACACGTTACTTTTGAATGGTGGTAACCCCCTAAGGGTTATACATCTACCAACTTACAGCTATAAGCTCATTCTTTTGGATCCTAATACATGTACCTGAATTGCAAAATAACAAAAACTTCGCAGTGTTGAGTTCAGGATCATGGGTTTCCACCCAATTTTTGGTCATATCCCCACCCCCCAATCTTGAACTTTGTGTCTCTTTGGAGCACTTTTTCATTATCATGTGATATTATATACTTTAGGGAAACATTGCAAAATCCCTGCAATTTTACTCCAGTGCATGTCCATCATGCAAATATTTTTGCACCCCTGCCCTAGCCCATTATTGAAAATCATTTTCTGACTCTGGAGAAGAGAGTTTGTACTGTCAATTGAACAAGTCATGCAAGAAGAAGTTAAGGAAAGTTTGAATTCCAGTAAATTCCTTTCCATTTTTGCTGATGGAAGTACTGATGATTCTGTGTGACAGACATGTACATGGACATTCTTCCTTCATTGTACATATTTTATTAAATGGTTCATCAGATCCGTCTTGAAAATCTCTGCATTTGACCAATCAGATTCACTGACAGTCTATCTGCTGCAGGTTTGTTACCTTTAAGAATGTCCGTCTCATTTGTTGACCTGGGAAAATAAAGTATGGTGGTATTTTTTCTGTCCAAGCGCACTGCCACACTCAATTACAGAGATGGTCCATCCTTTCCAAAATATAACAGAAGAGGGAGCATACGAAGATATTGTAGCAATACTCAGTGGAGACTGGTTTTGTTTTAGGCTTCTATCATCAATGGTATAGATCCTCTCTGGAGAATTTTCCAGGTCATATTTGGTCATTATCGTCTCAAGTTCACCAAAGTAGGATACAACTGTTTCCTCTGAAGTACAGTACAGCTCACGTGATTTTTCAGAACCCCATGCTTCGCGGTGGGGGTTGAGAGAGAGTGGAGAGGATTAAGAAAAATCCATCCACCATCACTCCACGCGTCATGATGGAGTTGCCGCAGCGTCTTGCGGAGAATAGCCTTGCACACCAAGCTTTCTCATGGAGTCGCATCCGATCACCACCGTGGAGTGGACGTGGTCTTGATAATATGGGCGTGGTTTACTGTTTATCACCCATGCAAGCAGAGGCTGAGAGAGAGAAGGGGGGGAACCGATTTATCTGCATCGTTATCCCTCTGGGGAGCAATTTGCTAACTTTTTGATACTGGAAAAAAAAAAAACGTAGTCATTCAGTTAATTATAAATATTTCCTTGTTCTAACGAAGATAATGTATGATACATAGTGCCAAATCAAATTTTAGATGATGATAACGTAACGACAGTGCTTCGCAAACTGTATTAATACTACATTTTGCGCAATGAATCTAATTTTTTTTCTTCAATACTATGTTATTGGAATCTAAATATGCATTCATATCCTTATTTCTTTTTCAGTAAATGGAATACAAAATTTTAATGATCACATGAAAGTCAGTGATATTGTACTACCTGCAATGAAAAGAACAATAAACATTGATAATAACAAAGCTGCAGTCATACATGACTGAAGTGAAACAAAATCGCACAAGTTAAGATGGTTACTCCATACATAAGTACTCATTCACATATTGTACGATTTTTTCTGACATCCAATCGCTTAAATAAAGCATTATTAGGATTTCAGATCGTTATTTTATTTTAAACTGTACTATTTTGCATTAATTACCAAAGTAGCGGTTTTTTTAAAAATCATAAATGGTCGCAAAAGGTCATCCTAGATACATGTAGTTGACACGTGCAGTAACCTAGCACAAGAGAAGCCATCAACACTGCTTGTTTTCTTTGATACTGACGTGTTAATTTCATGTGCTAACTGTTAACCTAAAAGTACAACAGCAGCGCTTCTGTGGGTTTGTTTTCTATGCCATTGATTTGACAAACTTGCGCATCAGATGAAATTAATGTTTAACTTTTTATTTTTCTGTTTGTTTTCCTATTGCATACTATGCATAATACAGAAAAATACGATGAATAATTTCAGATCATTAACTCTTCTTAGTAAAGTGCCCACCCCCTCTCTCTCATAAAATATGGAATCCAAATCGCTACTGCACAAGTTATAGTAAACTGAAATCTGGAAAAGTTCGCAAGTGGTAAGAAAAGTAATACTGTAGTAGACATTATAGCATAATAGAGGGGGAAAAAAAGAAACAAATATTCCCGTCAGTGGGTGCAAACTTTTAATAGTGACGATCTGAACTTCACACCATATGACATGGATAGAGGAGAGATATCTTCGGTTGCTAATGAATAACATCCTTTATTTTATCCAGAGAGAGAGAAAGACAGACAGAGACAAAGAGAGAGACACAGAGAGAGAGAGAGAGTAATAAAAAGCATGTTTGTGTGTAATTTTACAAGCACATATAACCATTAGAGGGGGGGGGGAGAGACTGCGTGTCTGACGACAGCTAAATTGTTTTGTTTATTTGTTGTATGTGAATACTGTACGTCAATTATATACTTCTATATCTATATCACCAAGTAAACTTAGCATCAGATGAAATTATTGTTTTCCTTTTTCCTTTATCTGTTCGTTTCCTATCACATACTATGCAAAATACAGAAAAATGAGATGAACCTGTTTAAGCATTTCTGGATCAATAACTGTTTTTAGTAAAGACCCCTCCCCACCTCTCTCTCTCATAAAATATGGAATCCAAAGCACTACTTGCGCAAGTCATCGTAATCACTTAACATTAGAAACTTTTTTTTTTTTTGTACATGCTTCTGTAACAGTTTAAGTATTCCATGATTGCCTAGCTTTCTTCAATTAGCGGCCTCATCATTCACACTAAGCCAAAAGATGATCCTGCCATTAAAGTTTTTCGTGATTCTGCTTATGTTTTGAATAGTTTTTCACTAATGTGAGTTTCAAAAATAACGCTAAAATGCTTATTAATGTTAACCAAATTTTTTCTTTTTCCTTGCTTGACATGTTGACATTTTAGTCAATCGTCAGAATAAAAATATTAAAATCTGACTGATTATAAATCTAGACGTACACAAACTGAAATCTGAAAACGTTCGGTAGTGGTAAAAAAGTAATAACGTGCTAGACATTAGAATGTTATGGAGCAAAAAGGAAAGAAATTTTCCCACCATTGCACGGGAACTCCCAAGCACGTGGTCTAAAGTCGTGTGTGTGTGCATGGGCATCCGCAGGAAGTAAAAGGGATATATTTATTATTTTTTATAAATTGGGGTGGGGATGGGGGCAACATGCCCACCCCCACCCCACAGACACTTAAGTGTGTGTGTGTGAGTCGCACACTTTATCCACTTGGCCACAGTAACTCTAGCTCTCTAGCTGTAAAGCAATATACCACATACAGAAACACACTCAATAACCAAAGGCTCTAACAGTCACAAACAGGAAACTGCATACTTTAATATCTGCGTAAAAATAATTATAAGAGTATATTTTGTTTTTTTATTTTCGCCGTAGAAAAATGAGCAAATAATAGGATACATGTGGAGACAATACATCCATGCAAAATGCTCTAATCTTGTTGGAAATTAAAATCTCTGAACATCTCAGATTTTAGAATTTTCCACATTATTTTTCATTTCGGTAATAAGCCGAGTTCAGATTAATTACTAACAATTATCAAACTTCCATTGTTAATGGCGGGTCCATAATTGCAGCTGTAAAGTACAACGCGCCAAGTCAGATGGCTTCGTGTGATAAAAACACACTGTTCCCAAGCTGAAACTTACATCATCCTTTGATGCAAACCCTTGTTAATATTTTACAACAGTGTTCACAATGGTCACTGCCATGATTTCTGTAGAACATCCGCTGAAGTCAAGTCTTTATTAGGGAGAGACAATTGAATTTTCCAAAGGGGGGGGGGGGTAAATGCATGAAAACAATTGTCTTTCTCAGATTTTGTAGTATAAAAAGCCATTAATCTGTTCTGTATTTCACTTAAACTAAATAAATATTGTGATGAAAGAACAAAAAATATCCCGGTCGAAAAAAACAAAACAACATACAAGCCCCATATATTAAATGGTCAGTCCCTAACAGTACACATGAAGTCATAATATTCAGCCTCGTGTCTGTGCTATTACTGCTTAAAGAATAATCACGCGGTTTGCATTTAAGTGTAAATTCAGTGTTTTAGGTTTGTTGGGGGGGGGCGGTTTAAGCAGAAGCGGTTGTCGATTTGGATTTTAATTGTCCATATTTCAGAGAATTACTTTCCTTTGGAACAAAATGATAAATTTATGCTGCTTGAGAAGCTCAGCAAGGTGTGCTTCTTGTCAAGTCAGTGCGTAAGTTTGTTCATATTTCTTTGAAATAAATTAAATGCATAAACTTATTGCAAAAGAAGTCGATCAACCTTTTATAAACAGTAATGTATACTGAATATACAAGACTTTTGAAATTATTTTTTATTGTCCAAATATGATCGAAATAAAGACGACTGATTCTTCCAATGGTATCCGGTTGTAAATCACTCTTGAGGTCTCAGTCTTTCCATAGGTGATCTTCATTCATTGGCTGTTCAAATGTCAATCAGTAATATTGACCAGTCCCCTCCACGGTGGAGATGACTTTGGCATGCATGCCGAGACACGGTGGTGATTTGTAGGTATTTATAGCCCGACATCCCGGACTATTCATTTTTGAAGTCGGGCAAGTAAAATTTTCCAAGTCGCTAGTCCGGGACAAGTGCTTTTTAAAAAAGTCGGGCAAGTCCTTATTTTCTTGCTTTAATCACTATATCTACCTTTATTTGGCCAATCATGCCCTCCAGGCGTACTGAATACTTGATTCTACCCCTCTTCATGTATACATTTACATTCTGTATAACACATACATGTGGTCAGTGATAATTTTCACATATGCGCACGTTCTGTTACCGCTTGACTGCATATTGAGCTAAGCGACCAAATTATCGGCAAATCCAAACACATCAAACAAAAGAAAGCCATTATGATCAATTAGCAGTGTTTTAAGCGACTTTGTTGCATTGTGTTTACTCAAGCCAGATCCTCACGAGCGGCTCACAATGATTTTAATCCAGCAAGTCAGTGTAATTAAATTAATGAAAGGTACTTTACCGACATCAGTGTTGGTTTCCTTTATGAACTGATTAAAGGACAGTAAAGATTCTTTAATTTATAATTGATTATACAGATGATTAACTTCCACGTGCGATATTGCGTTTGAAGTGAAACAATTATGCTAATTAATAAGCCGTCTCTGTTCGTATTTAAAATAGAAAATTTATGTTATGATCACTTTAGAAGTAGTTCTCAAGCAAGCTGATATGTACTCTGTGGATAAAATGAGTTTGCTAAATTATTTTCGCAAGAAAGTTAATAAGGGCAATTCGGAGAAGGAAAATTTTTGTGAAAGTGGAGGGATAAAACGTAAGAATGCTACTGAATGTGTGGTAGCTATTTCTCCAAAGAGACATAAGCAGAACCTTTGAGATGCTTTAGAGCATTTGACTACAGGCACTTTCCTCATGAGAGGGCAGCTCTGTTGAAATATGGGAGGGAAGACTTGCAGGTTCTTCTTAATCATCTTCGGAGCTGAGCAAATCCCATAGCCCGATGTCCCGGACTATTCATTTTGAAGTCGGGCAAGTAAAATTTTCCAAGTCGCTAGTCCAAGACTAGTGGATGAAAAAAAATTTTGCTCAGCCCTGTATATGCACTTGACGTGTCTACTACCTAAGACTTACTGTAACATTATCAAAAGGTTGGACTGTAACCATATCCAAAGTTGAACTGTCACCATATCCAAGGTTGGACATAACTTTGAGATGTTCTACTAAATACGCCTCCTCTTCCCATGCAAATAAAGGATCTTTTCCTGATCTGTGTGCAGCATGCACAACCCTACCAGTAACAGTGTCCCATAGGGTAGCTTCCAAATTCTAGCTGAATGTCTTATAGACTCTCCATTATCAGCAATAGTCAAGTAGGCATTGGTCATGGCTCTATTTTAGTATGATTTATCTATACAGTGGCCCCCCTCTTGAACGGCCCCCTGCTTTATACAGCCACAATCCCTTGGCACAGACAAGTTTGTGTTCAAAAGTACCCCTCAAGGACGGCCACCCCTCTAACACAACCAGCGGCTGGCATTTTAGTGCAAAAACAGTCAAGTTTACCCCTCACGAGTGGCCACATAATGGTTGTTTACAAATTCAAATCTCGCTAATATTTGTTAATTTCTCAACTCAACACATTGACATTTGTTCCAAATTGCTGATAAAGTAACTTTAATCCATACTAAGAGGTAAGTAATCCGATTATCCTTACTGCCATGTGTTCCTTAGATGTTAGCTTTTGTCACTTTGATAATTACTGGCTATTATTACCACCAATAATTATCAAGATGACAAAAGCTAACCAGCGTGACATTGTCGCCAGATAGTAAAATGGTATGTTAGCCTTTCTGGCTTCCCTCTCATAGATTATGAAATGTACTTAACCAGGTACCAAACTGAAGGAAAAAAATAAAAGTCGATCACGTGACAAACTCACTTTCTTTGTAAACACTGTGCATCTCGTGTGATAACTACATATTCCCCACGAAGGAATAAGTGTTGCAAAATATCATCAGACATTCACAGTTTAGAACGAAAAGTGAAAGCAATTAGACTAAACAAAAAGAGGGAGAGTCCTTTGATCAATACTGATAAATTTTATGTCAGAAAGATTCAAATAAACATTGTCAATATACATTCAACTGCAGTGAGAGGGAAGACGGAATCGATGGATGTACAGGGATAGTTACAACCAAATGTTTGTGCCCAGTATTTACCGACATGGTTTTGCACCACGATTCATGATTATTCATATTTTTTATTAAAAAAATAACACTAATATTAGTTTTATCACATTAAGTCCACAACCAGATAATATTCCTATTATTTTTAAATGAAATATTAAATATATAAAAATTAGTTACACCTTTTATACTTTATATGTAGTTATTACTCACAACTGTGTGATCCCCCTCTAGAAAAGCCACTTTCCTGCTGCAGAAAGGGTGGACTCATAAGAGGGGGACCACGGCATATTGATCCAAGCCTACTGTGCAAAACTGGACTTGTACACATATTCAAAAAATTTACAAAAGGTAAAATTAAAATACATGTGTACATCGAACAATAAAACAAATTTCTATAAATACTACTTTTGGTTATAATAAATATATATATATATATATATATACACACACCTCTCCCAACGGGGTCCAAAAACAGACCGCAGTATAAGCGAGGGCACGAATTACTGAGGGTCCTCTGAAAGATTAAGGGGATGATATCCTGGCTGCACATTGACAATAAGAAGACAAGGGAGGGGGGGGGGAGGTAACTGTTTAATGGTTTAATACTCTTTTTATTATTGCATTGGGAATAATTGTCAATAAAACACTTTTTCTAATGAAGTTGTTCACATTTCCGTATAAATTACCTTTATTTTCAATATAGCCAACCTCTGAAAGATTGTTAAAAACATTTCATGTTTCAACCCACATCACGTGTACCAACCAAAACATTGTGTATTATGTCACTGCTTTTTTAATGTGAATGTGGATATATTCAAGTGTTATTGCTGATTCATAACAAAACAAGATTTCCTTTTTACAAAAACTAGGGACATTTACTTCATGAAACAACAACTGTCAATGTCAAAAATTGTTTCCTTTTTATTGTTCTATTAATATATACTGATACCGTGATTTCATTGCAAGTAATAGTTAAACTTCTGCTCATCCTTGAGCAAACCTCTGAGTGCCAATTTGGGAATTTTAAGTTTACTACAACCTTTGGAACTCTCTTCTCCATAATGAACCATATGTGTGAAACAAAGCCTTTAATGCACCGAGTACTCCTTTCGCTTGCTTCCCTTGCTATCCTGGATCAAATCTGTGAATTAGTAGGATAAACCACTGATTAATGTTAGATACTTTAATTATGTGTAAACTGGTCAACCGAAATGAGTTGAACCGACACACTACTGTGACTACTAGCTCTTATGTGGGTAGGTGTTGCATGCCTTTTAACTTTTTTTATTCGACCCCCTTTATTTGATTTGATACAAAAGACATTAATTAACGTGATAATACAAAGCAAATCTACTTTTAATTTATTGTAACAATACAATAAACACTTCCGCAAATCGGAGATCAAAACAGTCTGCACTTAATTAGGTTCCCACAGAAACGCTCGCTGATCTAGCTGTGATGGTATATTGACACTTTTCACAGTTGAATACAAGAGGGCATATAGCATTTATGATGATTACAGTGAAACAGAATTAAAAGATAGAACTAAACATCAATTTCACTTGACAAAACTAATTTAATTGGTATTTATTTCAAAAAGTGCTGCCACCAGTAGGCATTAATGACGTTTTCATGGATCAAAATTTTGTCCAATATTGTTATTTAGTGTACTGAGAATTTTTTAAATGTAACAAAATATGACTTCTCATTAAAAGTTGCACATGTCATGATGTTGATTCAAATTTCTGGGCACTAACCGCTGTTTACGTCGAAAAAACGAGTGATATATCAAAGTTTTATTTACCAGTTTTTATTGCGATTTTCTTCATGTTCAACAATTAGGATTCAATTCTTTTGGTATTTTCTAGAAAAAATACCTGACCCAGCTAAATAATAAAAATATATAAATGGGTTCATGAGTTATCTGGGCTCACAAGGAAGAGGTATATATATTTTTTCTGACATGTCGAGTAGATCAAGGTTTTGACCAGTGCATACTCTAAACAACAGGACATCTGTCATAGGAGTTCTCAAATATCATTATATCAACTTGTACTTGATTTGTTTATCCATTAAACTGCCAAATACTTTTCAAAAAAAAAGGACAATTAAAACATGCTGAATGGAATACTGCTCTCTCATTGGTCGACTGAAAATGACATACTGAGCCTACTGATAACCTCATTTTCAGTCAATGAATGAGAAGGCAGTATTCCATTCAGCGTGTTGCACTTGCATATTAAGAGGGTATGATCATGGCCATGTCCAGCAGTAACATTGGAAAATGGACTGGTCATTTCATAAAGCTGGGGTAATGCATCAAATTTGATGTAGGCTTAAAAAGTCGAATCTCTGAGCTAAATATTGATGCTGAAGCAATTACAATACGTGAAGTGTAGCCTGATATATCAGTGTCAGTTCTTAAATAGGTCACAGGTGAAATGGGGGAAGTGTCCTCCCTTGTATTATTATTAGTATTATTATTATTATTATTATTATTATATATAATTGATAGGTAAATTGTAAGCAATGATACAAACAATCCCCTGTGAGTACATGAACCAAATTATACTCACAGGATAGTCAAGATATTTATTCATATATATTAAACCACATTTATATTTATAATAAATGTTTTCAATGTCAGTATCGGAACTTAATAATTTCTGTTACTGTGAGGCTATAGTTTCTGCCAACCCCGCCAGCAGATTGTATCCCTTACCGATTTTAGAAACAAAAAGCATCATGGATATAAAAATTGCACAAAACTTACCCAATTCATTCATTGATTTATAATTTCTAACTCGATTGTCACTAAGCGGTCCCCAACACTGTCATCTTCACATTTCAAACAAAACTTAAGTTTTCAATGTAAACAAGAAGCTGCTCACTGTCATTTTCCAGTTGCTAGAAGAGTCCATTTTCAGTGACGGGGTGGACCCAAGGCCTAACCCTACATAGAAGGTACACACTGTGTCATATGCAATGTCTAATTCTAATATTTTTTAAAAATTGAAGGGTGAAAAAATATGCCCTTACATCTCAATGTTACGGAAATTTACGCAGTTATCCGAGCTTACAGAACACAATGAACTACATCACTCCTGTTGTGTGAAAAACACACTCACCCACACAAATATAGATATACTGTATACAACGTGCAATATACCAACCATTATAACCAGTGAAATTAAAATAAAGGGTACGAAATTACAGCGACAAAATTCTCTGAATCATAAAAATGTAATGTAAGTAGAATATAGACTTTATAATTTCCTTGTTAATTATATACCACAAATTCCCAAAAAATGCATTATTAAAAAAAATGAGTTTATAATATTTATGTAAAAATTACAATTACGTGTGAGAACATTTTAAATAGCAAGTAATTTTGACATTATTTTTATTATTATTATTATTATTATTGATGTTGAAAATAGAAATAATTCCTAAATATAAGTGTAAATGTCTGATAAATATATAAATCATTATTAAGATTATTTGTTTTAAAATCTGATTAAATTTCTTAATTTTAAAATTATGATAAAAAAATATATCAGCCATTATGATACAATATTATTTCTGTTTTTATTTGTATTCATCATTGATCTGGGGAAAAAAAGCATTGTCATCTGAATATTTTAATTATTATTTTCATTATTACTTACTCTGCATGCATATATATGGTTCTTTCTGTCTTCATTCTTGTTAAATGTTAATCAAATTGCTGGCATGCTAAATGCTATCTAAATATGAATTAAACATATTTCTATGGTGACGACACTTCTGTTCATACTGTATTTTTGTGGAATTTTTAACATACAATATAAAAATGATACAAATCTATAATCTAATTATATAACATATTTATGATTTAGAGAATGACATACTTATAATTTAGAGAATTTTGTTCCTGTTGTTTTGTGTCATGGTCATTAAAGCGGTAGGCATCTTGCATGGTGTATACAGTATAGATCCACATCACAACTATGCATCTTACAATAAAACTATCAACCATTTCATTTGACAATATTATTTCTATTTTTATTTGTATTTGACTGATTTGGTAAAAAAAAAAGTTTAAAAAATAGTCATCTGAATATTTTAATTTAAATGTAGTCAAAGCACTAAAATTTAAATGATACTTAATTATGAATGTTACAAAAATATTATAAAGCCATTTTTATTCAGACTGCATTATTTTGAAACGTGTGGCATGTACTTAAAAAAATAAAGTCTATATTCTACTTACATTGCATTTTTATGATTCAGAGAATTTTTATCACTAGCTTTCGTACCCTTTGTTTAAATTTTACTGATTATAGCGGTTGGTATCTTGCATGTTGTATACAGCACAAATGTACCAACTTTTATTTTTACCTTCGCGAGTACCTCTGTCGCAACCACGCACCTTAAAACTTGTCTTAGGCTGTCATGGTACTATAAATAGCATTTTTGTTAACATTGCACTCGCCGTTAACAACTTTATTTTTCCAAATTAAAAAAAATTGCGCATACGGAACAAGGTTTGGTTTGAAATTTGTAAGGTTTAAAAGGAATATAAACAAATTCCTCAAATCGATAGTAACTGTGCGAGGTAAATACTTTCAAAGACCGGATGTGGTGTACCATTCATAATGGAACGGGTCCAGACTATAACCCGTCTTCACCCTATTGAACTCTCGTGCAACTCAACCCCAGGTCTAGTACCGAGAACTGGTCCTCTTCCTGCTTCGTCTATACCCAGCCAGCATGGATCTTTCTTTGTGCATTCTGGAACGTCTGATTCTATCTGAAAGTTTTGAGTATTATTTTGCTCAAATCCAGTTTGGTCCATCTCGTAAATTTTGGAGTAGAAGAACAGATTTCGCGGTTTTTTTGACTGGTTCTACAATATATTTTCACTCACCTTTGCTTTTCATAAAAAAAATAATCAAATTCCGGTTCAGAGTCACTAAAACACCCATTAAAAATCCCTCCGCACTTTCTAATGTGGGCAGAATTACTTTTCTCTCTCTTTCTAGCATGCAATAGAAAGGCCAAGACAAATCCGATTTTTCACGACTACCATCACATAAGACTTTAACGTTGGATATTACAACAACTAGCATTACCTCAACGAGATATTGCTCTGACAAACAATCAACTTACAACAGATACAGATAGAGCAAAATATATATTTTAGGTTTCCTTTGGTTTTGTGTAGTCTAACGCCATTTTTCAGCATGATAGACTGACTATACATGGTGGCCAGTATATTTGGTGGAGGAAGAACCTGGGAAGAACCACTGGCCCATGGGAAGCTACTGGCAAGGTTTCTCCTATACCCACAATGGTCGAATTCACGCGGACAGAAGTGAGATGTGTGAGAGATCTGTAAAGGCGAGCGCCTTAGACCACTCGGCCACCCGGGTCCCCAGAAATATTTTAGAAATGAAGATGCACACACATCACACATAAAGCACAGAGACATTACCATACAGTGATACATAACATACATATTAAAAACAACAATTTAAACGGACATTTAAACGTTATTTTAAGACCCATATCATGATAATGATAACATACACATAAATTACATACATACAATACATGGATGATTATATACTCGTAAGAACATCATACATACATATATGCATATATGCAAGCATACATACATACATACATACATACATACCTATGGCAAAACTTGAATTCAAGGCATGCTAATTACAGAAAGTAAAAATAAAAACATCTCATGTAGAGTACGATAGTTGTAAAGGGTGGCGATATAGAGTAAAATACAAAAAGTTGCACTAAGGCATCAATGGGAATTTAGCATTAGTCCATAGGTTTAAGATTATGTGCCCGTACGTAGTATAGTGCAACGAAATAGGGCATATGGGCCACGCCATGTTAAACACGATCAAAAGTTTATGGGGTATAAGGGAAATTTAACATTAGTCCGCCATTTTTAAATATATGTTTGTAACAGTGTAGCATCATGCGTCGGTCTGCTCTCGAACTGAAATGTATCACGTCATATGTTTCATGACATCTATGCGGTCGAGAGCATATTGTATACATTGTTGTATTGTTAGAAGTCGTTGACCCCAAATGGGACTAATGACCTCTAACGGGAATTTAACATTGCACTACATTGTAACATTGTTAGAAGTGGTTGACCTCAAAGAGGGTTACATTGTTGCATTGTTAGAAGTGGTTGATCTAAATATTTCTACAGCCGTTATCGATATAGACCCAAACGGGAATCCTATATTAAAACGTTTCAAAAGTTGATACACCCAAACTGGAATTTCACATGGGAATAGTTGTCTACTATCCAGCACTTAGTTATATACTATCCAATACGTATCCAGTACCTCACATATACTATCCAAAACGCAGAGTGTAGTGACCAGTGGTTGAAGTTAAGTCTCCTTCAAACAGACCGTTTCACACTGATTGACCTAGCTACATTACGTACTAAACCACTATCAGGCCGTTTCGTAATGATAGACCTAGCTACTTTATGTATTAAAGCGAGCCATTTCCTACTGATTGACCTAGATACAATACGTACTATATCAGGCTGTTTCGCACTGACTGACATAGCGACACTATGTACTAAAGCGAGCAGTGGTTGAATTTAAGTGTCCCTCAAACACGCCGTTTTGTTTGACATTTTGACATACACAAAGTGTGAAAATGCTACTGTATCGGGCGACGGACAGTATAGCAAGGCGTTTTGACATACACAAAGTATGAAATCGCTACTGTATCGAGTGATGGTCGAAGGGGACGGTACTGTAGTAATACGACGAGTGTTTTGAGAGAGAGAGAGAGAGAGAGAGAGAGAGAGAGAGAGAGAGAGAGAGAGAGAGAGAGAGAGAGAGAGAGAGAGAGAGAGAGAGAGAGAGAGAATTGTGTACTGGGGCTATAGTATTCTGCATCCCAAATCTAAGTTCATCCATACTCCCACCTCGAAATAAGCGCCGTCTTGGAAATGAAAAGTAACAGCAAAATAATAAAACGATTTCCAAGTCGGAACACTTAGAGTTGGGATGCAGAATAGTATAGCTCCAGCTTTTCGAACAAAATTTAACTTTCTATAAGAAAAAAAAACAACAAAATTCTTTTTTTGTTTCATGGTGCAACAGATTCCCATTTCAAAATCAAACCTCAACAATCTGTGCTTTTGTTTTTCTTTCACGGTACAACCCGTTTACCTTTCATAAAACGGAGTTCATATTTTCTTTCATGGTGCAGCAAATTACTGTTTTTTTCCTGTTGCCGCGGCCTACAATTTAATGAAGAAAACTAACTTGTACTGTTCAGTAGCACGATTTTAGTTTTTAAATAAAACTCTTTTGCCGTTGCAGTAGCACCTTTTTAGTGAAAAAACTGACTTTAACTGTTGCAGTAGCAACAGCTGACACGTAACGTCACTTTTAATATATATTTATTTACACACACACAAACACACACACACACATATGAAAGTTTCTACGATGTACCCTTGCTGTAGAGTTCGAGTATAGAATAACATGGCTAAAATGAAGAGTTTGTGTTGGGGTGTTCCTGCCGTAAATACATCTTATATTCGGAGTGATAACATGACTAATGCTGTTGTATCGAGTATTCTTCCAGGGGTGGATGACGTCAATTTGGCTTTGTACGATTTCTTGTCTTCTTCGCAAGAACGTTTGCTGGCAGTTCCTTCTTCCCCTCCTCCTCCATCATTACCGGTGTTTAATGATTTCAGAAAGAAACAGAAGGAAGAGTTCTCAACTTTTTCCAAAGCCAAAACAAGAACACCAGATATGTGTTCTACAGCAAGAGGAGAAAAGAGAAAGCAACATGAGGAGAAGAGGAAAACTTTTACCAGTGAACAGAAGGAAGAGAGTAAAAACAAAACTGTTAGTATGTTACAAGAGATTCTGGCAGTGTGAAAACACTTGAACAAAAAAAATGTATCAAACTTTTTTGGAGAAACCTAAGAGAAGGAGATCTACACCTGAACCCACCACTGCACAGATGTCAGCAACCATGGCGGCCATTACCACTACTACTACCACAGTAAGAGTATGCCTTAGACGTGGAAAAGGTGTAAAGTAGTTGCCGTTGATTGTGTCAAATCGATAAAAAAAAATATTAAAAACCCACCGGTCCTTTTCAGGACCACCCAATTCTATTAAAAACAGAGATACTATTCACTCGTTGCCAATCTATGTGTTTTATGTTGTGTGTGCCTATCCCTTCCACAAAAAACTAAAACTTTAACCCCTTACCCCAGTTGTGTGATAGTATATAAGTTTGTTTGTTGGTATAGTGTCTGTAAGCACTCTTCCCTTGCTTGTGTGTGATAAGCATTTTTACAGAAAGATGGAAAAAATTCTTAAGTATTTCGTTTACCAGCAGATTGTGTGTGACATATTTATAAACAGTACATGCAAAGACTTGAGCTCCAAAACTTTATCTGTGCCCTAAAAACTTATTGTGTAAAAAGTGTTGCGAATAGTGATGAATACGAGTTGTGTACCTCCGTGTGAAGAAGACATTCATCGTATTTTATCTACTCTTCATACTTACCAAGGAGTGTTTATATCACGCTGGCTACACCACCAGATTTACGGCTGGAAAGATGTGCGTGACTGGAAAAGTATTGGGTTCGATGTTTTGGACCTAAGAGGTTGCTGATTATGCCAAAGACACCGTGTGTGACTGATGAATAAAAGAAAAACATGAACTGTGTGTTTTTGACATGTGAAATATTTTTTGTTGCTATTGCACTATCAAAACAATGAAATGTATAAAATATCTTGTGTCATTGATGAAACGTCAGAATTATAAACACAACTCAAGAGTTATGGCTACATCCTCCGTTCTGAAAATGATTCACGAAAGGTTTTCTCGTCAAAGTTGGGCGGTCCTATATCTTCGCAATCCCTTTAATATGTCAATTGTTGGACCTAGTGGTCCAGGCAAAACGGAATTTGTCAAACGTGTAATCGAAAATAAATTACTTTTGTTGGATTGATGATGGAGTAAAGCAAAGTAAATTGCATGAGTGAAAAAAAACCTGCTTTTAAATTAACTAGCTCTCCAGAAGTCTCATACATTAACTTCTGCCTGAAAATAGGAATTTCACATATCAATTCCTATGGCCTCGACGTTTCGTATTTCTATGCTTCTTTATATTTTTTCTCCACCTACAAGATGTTTATGCTTTGACCATTAACCATGCTCAATATATCTAGCTTCCTCTATATTGAAAAGGGACGCTAAATAGTCAAATAATATAGAAACGATAGTTATCTGGAACTTTTACGCGTAAAGTCCAGGAAAACGTTCATGACTTACAGGAATACAAAAAACTTTTAAAAGAATTATCGCCTCAAGAAGAGACTTCTTCAAGACGTGTCGTGTGTGAGTTAGTAATTGAATTTCAACGATATGATTATTTCGTTTGGCAAACATATCACTATTCCATCAAAAAGACATTCCTGTGAATGGACTGTTTATAAAAACTCCATTCAGAATCTACCTTTGGAACTGCGTGAGCGCATTTACCACCACTTTGTACAGATTCAAGTGAAATGTAAAGAACCATTTCATTATTTAGTCTGGGGTATAATTATGAAGAAAAAAATGGACTTTTGTACAATGAATGAAAAAACATGCCCACCACCACTACCACCACCACCACCAGTCGCCCAACTGGCAGTACACTACCAGCTTTTGGGATATCCTTACATCTACGCTTGGATTGTATTAAATCTTGTGAGCTTGTACCCTAGAAAGGTGGATTTTTCTATAGGGATGTGAATGTTTGGGATGTAATCTTGAAATTTAATAAGGAAACTATACCATCAAAGTAAGTTTATATGATATGTTTAAAGTAGGAATAAAATATTCTCTCTCTCTCTCTCTCTTTCTCTCTCTCTCTCGCCTACAGCAAAATACTTCGTCACTCATTACAAGTGATTTTATTGGCTAACAAATATTTCTACCGATTTAGCTTTGATTCGGCTTTAGTTGCTATTCACACAGTGAGAACATTAGATGTGTTTTTCTGCGTCTGACCGTTAGTCGCTTTACAAAACACTAACGCACGACCTATCGTACAATTTATGATGAATTAACATTTACCCCCCTTATGCGAAAAAAACACCACGGAGTATTTGAATGTAATATTTTTTGAAAACCTTAGATGTATGCTTTCATGAAGGATTATGGTGAATACCGAAATAGTCTGAGCTTTTACCAGAAGAAAAAAGGTGGATTATTTTCCTATATATATAATTCTTGGGAATGGGATGTGTGTTCTTATTATTTCATAAGGAAAATATACCATAAAAAAGTGTTTATCTGTGCCTTTTGATTTCTTGTTTTAAGTAGAATAAGTAGATATTCTCTCTCTCTCTTTCTCTGTCTCTGTCTGTCTGTCTCTCTCTCTTTCTCTGTCTCTGTCTGTCTGTCTGTCTGTCTCTCTCTCTCTCACACACACACACACACACACACACACACACACACACACACACACACACACAACCATCTATTTGTTCCATTGTTCCGCTTTACGATACTGTCGGACTTTCGATTACTCACGTATCTCTTGCATATAATAATAATAATAATAATATCAATAATATTAATAATAATAATAATTAACCTCTCTCTCTGTCTCTCTCTCATAAAATTCATTCGATGTAATTTTATGGCGCTATATTTATCTTTTTAACGCTGCGTACGATGTATAAAAGTACACTACCCTTGGTTGACAGAATGTAGGGTATGCTTTGTAATATTGACAGACAGACATACAGACCTATTTGACCTTTCTATAGAATGATTTAGATTTAAATCATGATTTATATGTTCCCCCCCCCCTTAAGATATATCTAAAAAAATGTTACCTTAGTCAAATTGATTTCATGAAACAGAAGGTTCTGCGACATTAGTTTTGTGTCTTTTTAAAAAAACTTGCATCCCCTCACCCCCCCCCCCCCCCAAAAAAAAAAAAAAAACTTGTTGAACCGTTTTTGTTCATACGGTAAATTTTATTTATTCTATAAAACCTAGAGCTTTGTTGGGTTTTTTTATGTCAGATATCTTAGTTTTGTGCCAGAGTAGTCCTATTTTTACACTGAAATATGTGAAGAGAAAATTTCTAACATTGAATCTACCGTTTTGTCCATAAAAAAACTCGCACACCTCTTTACAGTGCAAGAATAACTTAAGAAGTACGCGCCATCCTATTCTGCACTTCCAAATATCTAGGTCCAAAACACGCGTTTAGGAACACGTAACAATGATACACTAAAAACTTTTGTCAGTTGATATAGGGTTGCCGATAGAACAAAACGTGAAAATTGTTTGCCTTCGCTTTGCATAAAACCAAAATTTACATTCCCTGGTGTAGGGAATTTCGTAACATGGTTGGGTGTTGACAGGTTACATTCTCTGTAATCTCAAGACACGTGCCAGAATTTGACCTATCTTATATGTGTAGCATCCCTGCAAATGTTACTTCGTTAATTTGCAATAAATATAGGTCTAACACTGTTTTTATCAAAAATTGATGTATGAAAAAATATGCCACTGAACATTTATAACAAAGGATTTACCCTGTTTTGTGTCTTTTTTAAAAATTCGTTAACTCTCTCTCTCTCTCTCTCTCTCTCTCTCTCTCTCTCTCTCTCTCTCTCTCTCTCTCTCTCTCTCTCTCTCTCTCTCTCCATTCTGATAAACCTATGGCATCCTATTCCTTTCCGTTAGAAAGCAGACGACTCTCATTTATCTCCAAACACACGCAACACTGTTAAAAACAGACAGACTCACTACGCATGATAAACCTATGACGCCATACAACATTTCTGTTCCAGTGAAGACCGTCACCTATTGCTACACTGTTACAAACCATACCCCTGGTTTTCAGGTAAATTATCAATGAAACATTTTGTCAATGAACGTTTCTAACTTAGGATTTACCCTTGTCTTTAGAAACTCATAAAAATAGGGTACATAATTTCTCGTTGTCCTATAATACTGCAAAAATGGTGTCCTACTTGTATTTCTTATTACACTGAATAATAATAATAATAATAATAATAATAATGATGATAATAATATTAACACTTTTTATAGTATGCTGAGTAAGACCCTTGATAAGGCTCAATATTAAATAGGGTACTGGATGGTAGATAACTGGACTTTAAATCTCTCTCTCTCTCTCTCTCTCTCTGTTTTACACACACACACACACACACACACACACACACACACACACACACACCTTCTTCTTTTAAGGTTTGTTAGTTTTATTTAGAGGGGATTTATATGGTCTGTAGCCTGTTGATTAAGGTTTCCTCTATAGAGTTGTTGTGGAGATACTACAGGACGGTCGAGTAGGTATATTATAAAGGGAGGTAACTAAGGGGTCTTATAGAAGAGGCTAGATGGTTGTTTTTACTTAATTTATAAGAGGAATCAAAGAGCGGTATGGTGCGTTGTGAAGTTAATTTTATTTAGAAGGGATAGATAACTGGTTAGTGGATAGCATATCGCTGGTTGGTGGAGAGTAAATAACTGGTTGATGGAGATACTGAAGGTATTTTTCTTTTAAAAACTAGGAGGGTAGTGTAGGCATATTATAACGGGAAGTAACTAAGTGCCTTATAGAAGGCGCTAGATGCTTTTTACTTAATGTATAAGAGGGATCATATAGAGCTATGGGGGTTAAGGAATGTTAGTTTTATTTAGAAGGGATAGATAACTGATTAGTGGATAGTAGATAACTCGTTGGTGGACAGTAGACCCCTGAATGATGGCTAGTAGATTACTGGTTGGTGGATAGTATACATTTGGTTGGTGGATAGTAAATCGCTGGGCAGCAGGATAGTAGATCACTGAGTGTTGATAGTCGATAATTGGTTAGTGGATACTAGGTTACTGGGTGCTGGATAGTAGATAACTTTGTGTTGATAAAGATAATAGGTTGGTGGATAGTAGATAACTGGTTGGTGGATAGTAGATCACTGAGTGTTGATAGTAAATAATTGGTTTGTGGATAGTATATAACCGGGTGCTGGATTTTAGACAACTAGGTGGTGGATAGTAGATAATTAAGTGTTGATATGTAAGGATTATGAGGATGGTAGTTTTGTATTTTTTTTTAAAATGAGGGTAGGTAGGGATAGGGGATATTACAGAATGGTGTAGAGATTTTAACTTTATATAGAAATTAGTGTTAGATTTAGGGTTGTTAGTTTTATTTAGAAGGATAGATAACCGACTAGTGGATACTATATAATTGTATGCTGGATAGTAGACAACTAGTTGATGGATAGTAGATAATTGGGTATTGATGTGTAAAGATTATGAGGATGGTAATTTTATATTTAAAAAAGGAGGGGAGGGGAGGGATAGTATTATTACAGAATGAGGTCGAGATTTTAGCTTTATATATAACTTAGGGTTAGGGTTGTTAGTTTTATTGAAAAGGGATTTAAATTCTATTATGTACCACTTTTTTACATCCTACCCTGTTATTGTTATAGGCAACAACTGAAAGAGAACCCTACACATAATAAGCCTGAAGACGTTGGAACTTATGTCATCAATACAAGCGACAGTCATGGTTCAGGCCCTCTGTTAAGATACACAACTTCAATACACTGTTAAAAACATACATTTCAACATGGTGGACTCATGTGAATTTCCCGTTTGTCCCTATAAACTTTCGACCATTAATTTTCCCATGTTAATTTCCCGTTTGTCGCTGTAAACTTTCGACCCTATTTAACACAAAACTCCACTACAGCATTCCATTTAGAGGGTAAACAAAACTCGCATTTCCCTTCCAAACACATGCTACACTGTTACACAAACAGACTCACCCCACATGATATACCTATGACGTCAAAGGGTTTTTCCGTTTTTTAGTGCAGCCCGTCACCTATTGCTATACTGTTACAATGTAGCTATGAACTAAAATGACTTCTACGTTAAATTCCCATAAGATGAGTGGTAATGTTAAATTCCCATATGCCCCAGAGTGCCAGTCTGCGCAATGATAATTTCCCGTAGACCTCTCGAGTGACAGGCTCTACTACTTCGACCTCCTACCCAAAGAGTGACTTCCAGAAAATTTCAAACTACGGCTTATACATACTTAAAGACTTTAGGTCTGAAGTTCCACCAGAGAAAGCAGCGAGTTTCATTACAGCTTTATGGAAATCGATATTAGAGACGTTGACACTACATGGCCGAGCTAAAGATGAAGATCGTTTGAGACTATCCATTACTCACGACAGTTTGAAGTTTCCTGTCTCGATCGAATTTAGTACACCGGCAGAATTAACACCTTCCAAATTATCGACAAAATTGAACACGTCCAAAATCGAACGACAAATTTAACATCACCAATGGAAAAGCGACACTTTACATGACACACGTTTGACCTCCCAGAGGCAGTGGAAAACGCAAAAACGTTTTATTATGGATGAACTTCGCAGTACCAAACATAGTATCGTCCAGATTAACAACCATCAAGACCAAATGTGCTTTGCCCGTGGCATCGTGGTAGCTCGAACATATGCCGAGAAGAGCGATACCGCAGAATAGAAACGATCATCGGAGAAGATTCGAAAATCGGACAGAACACATGAACGAAGATAAGCAGACATTCTTTTACAGCAAGCAGGCAAATTCTAAAGAGACAGTGTGTGGAGTTCCTGAAATGCAGAAACTTCAAGATGTGTTGGTACTCGTAATATGTTGAAAGTATGCCCTCAAGTCGTTTGTGGAGTCCTCGTATTTCGAGAACCAGGTTTCCCTGAACTAAAATACATTCACATTTATCATCATCAAGATCAGTTCGATGCCACTACAACTATCACAGGATTTCTTGGATGCGGATACTATTGCGAGAAATGTGAGCATGGGTTTAACCATCGGGAACGCCATATTCATTGTGGAGAGAGATGTCGTGGGTGTTTAGCTTCCAGACCTTGCATTCCTGAAGGAAAAGAAAGAATTCATTGCTCTACTTGCAATCGAACATTAGTCAGTCCAGAATGTTACAAACAACATCGCATGAGACAATTACAGCAACAAAAAAGTGCTTATGAATTATTGATAGTGTGCTCCACTTGTTCGAATGAATATTCTAAAGTCACAAATTTGTGCAGGAAAGAAAAGATGCCGTTCTTGTGACCAAATTGTGGACTTCAGTCATCAGTGTTACATTCAAAGATATGACAATGAACTCGAGGAAGTATTAAATGACTACCAGCACAAGAAAAAGAAACAAGACTATTGCGGGGATTTTATCTTTTTTTTTTATTTTTTTTTTTTTATTTACTTTGAATGTTCACAAGAGACTGGAATTCACATCCCTAATTTTTTTGTAGCTCATCGTGCTTGTGACAAATGCATTCAAGAACCTTTATTTTTCACTGTCCAAATTGTACTCTACTTCGAAGAGGACTAGAAAAGATCTTTCTTGGCTCCAGTACTCTTGTTGATTATTCCGAATGGATTTTGGACCCGACCGACCACACTTGAAGCGAAGATGAAATCCAGCTTTATGGGAACTGTCATCGATATGCTACAGTCATGGCTCACACTTTCTTGGGATACGATGGACAATTACTTTTGAAATATTATTCAGAACAAGGAACAGAATTTCTATCAGTCGTCATGAACAGAGACAAAGTCATTTATATGAAAGTGGTACGCATACAATTTAAAGCTTCCTTGAGTTATCTAGCCATACCTTTAGCTAGTATGCATAAAACGTTTGAAATGACAGAAATGGCTCAAGGTTATTTACAACACTTTTTCAATACTGAAGTGAATCAACACGTTGTGCTCCCGTATATGCCTGAAGTTCACATTACGACCCCGACGGTATGCACACAGAACAACGAGAAGCATTCTATGCCTGGTACCAACTCCACTCTTCAGACCCTTTTGACTTTCAAGCAGAAAAGTTGAAGTATTGATGATCCGATGCGGAAATTGTTGTGGAAAATTTCGACAATTATTTCTGGATCATGAGGTATTGATCCCTTTAAGGAAGCTTCTACCATTGCCAAAGCGTGTGAATTAGTGTAACGAAAGAAGTTCATGCCCGAGAAAACACTAGATATCATACCACCACAATCCATTCAAGCATTCAGTCGTCGATACTCCGCCAAAGCTTTGCGCTGGTTACATTACTTGTGTGAGATTCAAAACAAGCAGATACAACATGCTAGAAACGGTGTTGGTGAAAAGAAAATTGGATCTTATTCTGTAGATAGTTGGGAATTAGAAACCCCACAGATCGTATACGAATTAAGACGCATTGCCGAAGAGAACGACGTGGTAGACATCGAACCTTTGAATTGACGAGACAGTTTGTGAATTAGTGGACGAAACAATTCTACACACTGGCTGTACGAAGTGGACGAATTTCAAGGGGAACAAATCAAATATATCGCTGTGTGTCCCTTGTATCCCTGGGTGTGTAAATATGCTCGATTCCCTGCCGGTCATCCTGAAATGTTGACAGAACACATCGAGGTAGAACACATTCGCCAGTACGAAGGTTTGATCAAATGCCAAGTGTTGCCACCGACGAACCTGTACCATCCTGTATTATCTAATCATTGCCACAAAAAACTGATGTTTGCTTTGTGACGTACGTGTGTTGAAACGTGTAATCAAGACCGACCATGTTACCACGATGATCCAGAAGGAGCCTTGACAGGAACGTGGGTGTGTGCTGAATTGTTTAATGCTCTCGATTGTCGATACCGCTTGTTAAAAGTGTACGAAATTTGGCACTCTCCTTCCACAGAACAAAATCAATGGGACGACGACACAAGTGAAGGCATTTGTTTTTAGGATACCTCAACGAATTCCTAAAACTGAAGCAAGAAGCTAGTGGCTATCCTTCATGTTGTCAGACTCTAGAAGACAAAGAGGCATTCAAAGAATGGTACCTTTCCTTAGAAGGCATCACTTTGGAATACGTGGAAAAGAACGAGGGAAGACGATCATTTGCAAAAGTCATGCTGAATTGTTTGTGGGGAAAACTAGCGCAGCGTCCGATATTTTCAAAGACAAAATACTTGGTAGATCCAAGTCGAACTTTCAACTCATCGACGACAAAGGAAAACTCATTAAACACGAGGAAATCACAGGTGAAGATTTGACTTTAGTGAATTACGAAGAAGTCCCTGAGTTTGCACCACCTCACGAGTTTGGAAATGTCATCACTGCAGCATACGTGACAGCCAGTGCCCGTTTAAAATTGTATTCTGTATTGGAACCTTTCGAAGACTGAGTCCTTTACTTTGACACCGATAGTATGTTCATTGATCGACCTGGTAGCTGTCACCCACGCATTGAAGACAACCGTTTAGGAGCATGGACCGATGAACATCCAGAAGACACCATTGTAAGTTTTGCTAATGGTGAACCCAGAAATTACAGTTACCAATACAAAGACCAACAAGTACAACTGCATACCAAATGCAAAGTAAAAGGACTGATACTGAACTATCATTAGAGTCAAGTTGTCAACCATAGCATCTTAAAAGAGGCCTTAAAGACAGGACAAGATTAAGACATTCACGTGAAAACGTTGGATCCTGACAAAATTGTACTTTTGCAGGATCATAAAATCGTTAGTCGATCCTTGGAAAAAGTATATCAGATCGCCTACCAGAAACGAGTGCGATTTCCAGATCACAACACATTACCGTATATTAAATAAACTGAGTGGTTGCCTAATGTTACTGTTTTTTTTTTTTTGTTTTTTTTTTGTTTTTTTTTTGTTTTTTTTTTTTAAACTAGCACAGAAAAATGTTACAATTCAAGAAATCTTCAGCTTGGTGATACATATGTATTGGTTTGCACTGCATGTTTTGAATGGGGGTAAAAATCGGTCAGAATACACGATTCTTATTGGCTAAATAAACAAAACAAACAATGTATGACCTAAATTTGGCTCAGATGAGTTCAGACCGTGACAGAGATAGGACGTAAAAACTGTTTCGCCCCAAGCTTTGCATAAATTGGAGTCAGTTTATAGAAGGGAACTATAACATTGTAATCTCAAGGCGTGTGCCGCAACATGCCATATCTTAAATGTTACTGCGTTCATTCGACAGTAAATTTAACAGTTTTTTTTAAAAATTGATAAATCAAACATTATGACAATGAACATTTCTAACACAGGATTTGCCATTGTCTTCAGAAACTCATAAAAAGGGTAACATAATGCAAAATAATACAAAAAAATGTTGCCCTACTATAATAATAATAACAACAATAATAATAATAATAACTGATTACGTGAAATAGAAGGTTATGTTATTTTTGTTTTTTCATTTTAAAAAAAAAGAACTTGCTCCACACACACACACACACGCAAACACAATGTAGAACACCAGTGTATGTTTCTTCACAGGGTATATTTCGCTGATCCTATGAAATCTAGAATTTAGTTTGGGTTTGAGTATGTCGTAAATCTTTATCCGCCATATTTTGGCACTGCGATGTTTCACGGAAAAAATTATAACATTCTTTTTTTTTTTTTTTTTTACTTTTTTCAACAAACTAGCAAAGAAAAATGTTTCATTACAAGAAATCTATTGCTTGGCGACGATACAAAGGTAATATTTTGCACTGCATGTCTTGAATGGGGGGGGGGGGAATCGGTCAGAATAGGCGTTTCCTACTGAATAAATAAAAGACAAACAATTTATGACCTAAATTTGGCTCAGATGATTTCAGACGGTGACATGGATAGGACGCAAAAACTGTTTCGCTCCACGCTTTGCTTAAGTTAGAGTGGGTTCATAGTAGGTAATTGTAACGTTATTTTCTTCTGTCTAGTCCTTGCCAGATAAGAGTATCGGAAATGCATGCTGACAGAATTTTAGACATAAATTTGGCACACGCCACATTTTACTGCATACATTCGACAATATTTCATTGTGTCCATTATGCTCACAGTAGCTAAAGAAGTCGTTCATGTGGCTAGGTCAATCAATACGAAACGGCCTGTTTGCGGGACACTTAATTTCAACCATTGCCCGATTTTAGTACAGAATGTAACTTGGTCAATCAGTACGAAAAGGCCTGATGGCGGTTTAGTACGTAGTGTAGCTAGGTCAATCAATACAAAATGGTGTGTTGGAGAGACACTTAACTTCAACCACTGCTTGTATTAGTACGTAAATGTGTTGAAATTAATATTTATCGTATTATTGTGAAAGAGTCTTCAAGTGTTGATGGAATTTGGGAAGGTTTTACTACTTTGTGTGCACTATGCTCGCAGTAGAAGGTCAAAATAGTCCACGGGTCAGGATAATGGTCAATCGAAAAGTTGTTTTGTGAACATTGTGGTTATCTATATTCTTTATTACATAAACATAGTGTAAAATCGATGGCAAAATGACACTGTACTAAATTATTGGAAATCTCGTCTTACTTTACAACGTTGTCAACCTTAAATCATTGCCACCTTTTGTTTGCTTGTATGTTTCTGTATGTCTTTGTCTTCCACAAAAGACTAAAACTTAAAAAACTCTCTTGTGTATGATCATATGTTTGTATGGGTATATTATGTCTATCAACACTCCTACCCTTGCCTTGCTTGTGCATGATAGTATGTTTGTATATATTTCATCCCCCTTCCTTTACATCCTACCCATTTTATTACACAGAAAGTGTGAGGTTTTGGTCACTACACACTGCGTTTTGGATAGTATATGTGAGCTATTCGATAGTAGATAACTAAGTATTGGATAGTTGATAACTAAGTACTGGATAGTAGATAACTATTCCCACGTTAAATTCCCGTTTGGGTCTATCAACTTTTGACCTTTTTTAACATAGGATTCCCGTTTGGGTCAATATCGCCAACGGCTCTAGAAATTGGTGTTACAGCTCCCGACGGAAATTGGGAGTAAGCATGAATCCAAATGTGAAGAAAACGTCATCCAGTCACACCTTTTCAATAGTTCCAGGTGAGGAATATCATCGTGATGCTAACCAAAAACCAGAGTCAGAGTCTTGAAATTCTAATGTATATATGTAATTATTAACCCCAAACACACCAGCTGAAATTAGATATAGTCTCTTGCATGACCTACGTAAGTTCAAAACTTCCTGCCATTTTTAATTCCAAGTAAAATCCAAATATGCACAGGATTTTATGTTAAGAAATCATATAAACATCACAGGCCAAAGACTGTTTCTAGACGTTTGAAATACTTAATACTACAATACTGGAATCAATCACATGCACTGAAAGAAATCGTGATGTGCATCACAGAGAAAGCCAAAGATAAAAAACACTGCAATCATATTCTCCGTTTAGTCGAAAATTGCATCTGCAAGACCAAAACGTCACAGCGACGCTATGCATTTAAATTTAAACTAATGTCTCTTGGGCGTCGGGTATAAGTATGATAGATGTGCCAAAGGATCCATGTGCAAGGGAATGCATTACAACAGGTCTGGTACTTGCAGCTGACACAATAGGCAATATCAATTAGAGAACTCAGTTGTGGCTGTCATGGGGATATGGTTTCACTCCAAATGGGAAACTAAGGAACATGGCGAAGAGAAAATCAGTTCCTAATTACGGGGCTATGTCCGGGAAAATCTGTACACAATAGAGGAAAAAAGGCATCTTTGACTCGACTTTCCCTTCTGGTAAATCTTCCTCTGCCCTGCAGCCTCTTGCACCATCTAATCCATGCTCTGTAAAAAAAATCGAACTACAGCGTCTGCTATAATGTGCATATACATCTATATGCATGCTGACTGACCTGGTCACCAACTCTTTAGACCTTTAGACCTGTTAAATTTTGCCTGTATAAAAGATCTGGAGTTCCACGCCAAAAATGTTAATATTTGAAAACTATGCATGAATAACAAACCAATTATTCCATTTGGCATGTTTTATTTAATAGCTAAAGTTCCAAAACAGCTCTTGTTTAATTTGAATTTTGAACGGGTGCACCTTTAGCTTCTATTGTCTCTTTTTGTATGTATAGATGCAGCTTTAACCAACTCTAATAAGATTGCCTTAACTAGCCCTAACCAATCTAGAATATCCATTACCTTGCTTATGGCAAACAAATATTGCCAAATAAATAAGCATGAACGTAAATGTCAACAAAAGTCATGTCAGATTAGACGCACCAGTCAATACCCTTAACTATATTTCAGTGACCTTCACCTTGTTTGGTAACTGTAGATGGTGGACAGCTGATGTTATTGTGACGAAACCTCATTGATAACAGACAGATGGACTGACGGATGGATAGAGGGACAACATCATAACATAATACGTTCCGCATTATGACGCGCGTATATAAGAATGAAAGTATACAAAAAGTCACGAATACATATATGTACGCACCCCACAACAGACACGCATACATACATGCCCTATGTCCATGGTTTGGAGGAAAGAGTGTTGAAAAGACAATGGGAATCTCTCCTTCTCCACTGAAAGCTCCCTCGACATCAGCCATCGTCACTGACAATAGCTCTGAGTGGTCATTCAGTACACTACAAGTTGTTGCTTCAGTTGCGCTTTCTTCCCCCTATTCCATACTTTCCTCTGAGATAGGGGCAGGGTTGGGGAAGTCTAGCGGGGGGGGGGGGGCGGTATCCACAACAATCATCGCACCCCTAGCAAGTTTCTAGGTCTGCATCTGTAACAGATTTTTAAAAGTTTATTAGCAAAACGAAAATAGGCCGAGCTACTCAACCAACAGTTGCTAATGACAGGATCGGAGCAAAAATCAGAGACCAGTTTCTGCGGCTGTATTAATTGATATTTGAACAAAGTCAAATGCAAATTCCTTATCCACAATCATAAAATGAACGTTGGATGTTATTTCAGTGGGTATAAGTTAATAGGTCTGATATATTCACATCCAAGACGTTACATCGGTGTTTATTAATAATGTATTGTCAATTTATGTGCCCAAATTGATGCTTAAAAGCATTAAGACTTTCAACTTTTGATTTTACAGAGAACTCTGGCTATTTTTTTTAAAACAATTTCCCCGATTTTTCTACATCAGACTTCTCATTACTTCTAGCATTTTAGTCAACACATTTGCAATATCGTTATTAATACTATTATTATCATATGCAATATGGTTGCTTGTCGAACATCTTGTAGAATTCACACTTTTGGAACTTGTGCACCTGGAATCTTTATTCTGTGGTGGATCATGTGTGACTTCTGTCCGTTTTCTCTGAACCAGTCTAACAATGAGGACATACAGTGTATCTCTGTATGACTTATGGCTGTTTTGTATGAATCAGACTAAATATGAGGACATACAGTGTACCTCTGTATGACTTCTGGCTGTTTTGTGTGAATCAGTCTAAATATGAGGACATACAGTATATCTATGGCAACACAGAAACATTCAAAAGTACACATTATTTTTAAAATTGGTCAAGTTTGACCTCTTTCATTGACCAAGTGATCATCCAAAAGTCTGCATGAATAACAGCATTGACATGAATTGCTAATTATCAGAAAAGGACACAAAATGCTCTATATTTTGTAAATTAAACCTGAAGATAACCTGTATTTATCAAGTTAAACAGATATCAACTTTTACTATTCAAAAAAAATATATTTAGATTTCCCATTATTCCTTGGTGGTCTTAAATAATATCAGATAAAACATAGTCACCTTGCAACATGACATTTATATGTCACATTCAGTGTACAATCATTTCCGTGTACAGAAGTAACCTGTATGGGCTGGTGGCCTAACTTGATCCGAACTACGTAAGGAGTTCAAACCAATAGGTCGCAGGCCAAGTGCAGGTTTAATTATTTGTCAATAACTGTTTTAACAGATCACATCATCATGCATATGAAGATCTATTAAGTTAGAAGCAAATAAAACAGTTACATGTGATTAATAAAGCAGAAATCTTAGTGAACCAAGTCGAATGTTTTAGACACTATGTTACCTCCACAAGAAGCAATCATAGAGTCCTCACCATTCGAATTTGACTACAGCAGAGATGGTATACGAAACTGAAGAAGAAACGTTTATTATGTTCCTTTAATTCGTTAATTTCCTTTTGGAGTAGGAATTTAATATTTTTATACTGTAGAATGAGCCTAGAAGCAAGAGTGTGCAAAAACAAGAACACAAACAAAAAAAAAACAAAAAAAAAACAACAAAAAAACCAAGATATATTTTGAGTGCATGTACTGGGGATGTAGTTAGAAAAGTGTTTAATCATCCTTGTTACGAATATCAATTTATAAATATTCAAAAAACAGAGAAAGCTATAACACATAAATTCGCAAACCCCTTTGTACTATTGCGTGGCAACCTTTTCATAAACAAATGCGAGTGCCAAGAAGGTGAGTGCCCAAGTTAAGTGCCCGTTTATGCTTGCCCGGTGGCTTAAGAGCCAGAGATGTAGATTCCGGTGACTGTATGCATGGTGGTAAACTGGTGATGTTGTTAAACAGGGAAAATTTTCTGTCATGAGTTTTTATAAATCACAAATTTCTGATGAGGGCGTTTCGACGCTAGTGTAATGTCAGTTGATTAAAGATTAGAGGATTCACTGCGGAACTGTTTGACACATCTGCATCAAATATTCCACTATCATTAGATAGCGAAGTGATGTTTCATAAATTGCATGATATACGTTTGAACGAAAAACTCCTTAAGGAATCTGTTAAACTTTTATCTGAGTTCAGTGCTGACCAGCAGAAATTAATACATTCATCCATTGCCTACTTCTGGAGCTAATAAATGGATTTCTTGATGAAAAACTGAATTGTGCACATCAACAATCAATACTTTAACAGGTAATTTATCTGAGAATGACCAGACAAGTTTATTTTACATTTGTGGATGTCATTTTCACTCTTTAATGAAGAAGTGTCAAACTGTTTCACTTGGATTATGGAGTTTTCACAACAGAGTTTTGTTGTTTACCAAATAATGAAGACAAGTTAAGTAACATCACGTTTGGTGCAGTTAACACTACAAAGCATAAGATTTCCAGACCATTCAGATGTGTTGTGTCTGTCCGATTGGATGATAGCTTACACATCATTTACACTTTATTAGGTACAAAAAAAGAAATGAAATATTGATATGAGTTGGATGCTGTAAAAGATCATTGTAAACCAATAACCTGACAAACCAAGAATAGCTATCAATTATTGAGAGAGAGAGAGAGAGAGAGAGAGAGAGAGAGAGAGAGAGAGAGAGAGAGAGAGAGAGAGAGAGAGAGAGAAGGGAGTTAGTGTTATAATGAAGTGCTCTGCTTATTTTTGTATATTTTTTTTTTTCATTGCTTTCTTAATGCTGGTTAGCTGGAAAAGATCACAGTAAAATAAAGCTTTATCTAAAAGTATGTATACCAATGATTTAACAAAACATCTAGAAGCACCCATAACTTTAAAAAGAAATACAACTGGGATTACAAAATTATATTTGGATTGTATTTGTACAATTTGATGCATTATTATACCATAAAAAAATGTCACAAAATTAATAAGATTTTATAACTGAGCAGTTTGCCAAACTTTTTTTTAGCTTTTAAATGACACAAAATACGGTTTGATTAAATGGAAGATTAAGAAATTCATAAAACTTGAAGGAAAAGACTGAATTTTATACTAATGTTTAAACCCTGAATATGGCCCTTAAAGTTAAAATTAGCTTTGTAAAAGATTGCGCAGATAACAGACAATTTATTTAGCTTTTATATCATACCATATATGACTTGATTAAATGAAAGATTAATAACTGCATACAATAGATTGGTATGTCTTTGATAGTTGTGACAGAAACGAGATAAAAGCTATTTCAAAGATATAATGTTATGCACATATTTAGATCCCGGATTTAACCCTTATAATTAAAATTAGCTTTACAAAATCCTATGATTCTTACAGAATATTTATCTAGCTTTTAAACTATACCAAAATATGACTTGATTTAATGGTAGATGAATAGAACATTTGGTATGTGTTTGACAGTTGTGACAGAAAAAAATTCGTGTTATTTTAAAGACAGAATTGTATGCTTATGTTTAGATCCTAGACAATGTTCTTAAAATCGAGTAAAATTTCTTAAATGTTGTGCAGTCAGCATACAACTTATTTCGTTTTTAAATTGTACCTAATATGACTTGACTGAATAGAACATAAAGAAATGAATACAATAAAGAAATTGGTATGCATTGACAGTTTCAACAGAAATGTGGTTCAAGTTGTTTAAAAGATAGAATTGTATGCTTATGTTTAGATACTGAATACGGCCCTAAAAATTAAAATTAGCTTTATAAAAGCTTGTGTAGTTTACAGAAAATTTACTGATCTTTTAAACGATACCAAATATGACTTGATTTCATTGAAGATTAAGAAATGCATAAAATAGAGGAAACACCCACCCCTTGGTCTCATTACTCGGATAATGAAATCCTTTTCTCACAAAATGTAAAAGAAAACATGAAAATGATAATACCATCTTTATTCCATGTTAAATATTGATGATACATCCAAGAAATATCTCAGAATAATAAGATCGAAACTTATTTTGAGATATATCTCAGAATAATAAGATCGAAGCGTATTTTGAGATCTATCTCAGAATAATAAGATCGAAGCGTATTTTGAGATATATCTCAGAATAATAAGATCGAGGCGTATTTTGAGATATATCTCAGAATAATAAGATCGAAACTTATTTTGAGATGCAATATGAAGACGCGTATTCTTGCGGCAAATTCCCATTATGACAATTTAAAAATAAAATAATTTTTATGTTGACTGCACAACATGATTGTGCTATGGCTTAATCATGCACAGTCATGTGATGTTACCGAGATCTTTTGATCTGATGGTTAGTTGAGAATCTTTGTTGTGATGTCTCTGAATAAAATTATTCTATATCTAATTTTAGAGTGAGAATGTGGACACAGGAGTGAACATTCAAATTTAGTGAATTGTTGCCTTCCGTGGTGAGGTCCCGATAGTTCACAATAATAAAATATATGACCTTTAAGACAGAGTTGTGAAGTTACTGAGCACACATGGAGAGTAACTAAGTTTGTTTGCTCTCTCTCAAAGGGCATTAAAGGAAAAGTGCAGAAAAGAGGTTTTAAAAAATTGAACAGTGACCTTGACCTAGAAAATAAAACTTCGTGATACATGAGATGACATAAAACTGAAAATCATACGTTTACCACGGTTCATTAAAGCATTAATCATGTAAATCAGGAACAAATGAAACTTTAAAATATTGACCTATGACATTGACCTTGAGGATAAGACCTCAAATGTGCAATGCAACATATCTTCTAGTGACAATATATATGTACGCCAACCTTCATCCATTGATCTTAAACAGCTCTTAAATTAAAAAGCAGATGGCTAAATACTACTAAAACCTGAAGATTTAACTGCCAATGTGCTAAGAGACACACCTTTTAGTAATGATATAGAGTTAAGCCAAGTTTAATCCCTTCATCTGAAATGGCTCTAAAGTAATAGAGTGGAAGGAAAAGTGTAATGGAACAGGAGGCTCAAGTGGAACTAATATCGCTCAACTGGTCAGCTGACATGTCAACTTGCCAATGCAAATTTATGTATGTATTGAAATTGTAGAGGGGAAAGAAAGCTATCAGTCAAATTTGGCCAAATTCTGTTGAGCAGTTTGTGAGAAGTCGTTTATATGTTTTTCATTTTTAGTAATGGTGGCCATATTTAATGGTGGATCGGCATCACTTGAGCAAACTTGAAAGATCTTCATGCCAGGATGCTTTCTTTTAAATTTGGGCAAACTCCGTTATGCAACTTTTAAGATGTTGTAAATAGCAATTGTTAAGGGACGACACAACGACGGACAACACAGAACGAACGAAGGACTATACTATAAACTCATTTGGTCTTATTGCTAGGTCTGCTAAAAGTTCAACTTATAACCCCGTGGCATTGATCTTAAAGATCCCAATGTGCTACACGACACACCTGCTTTAGCGGTTTTAGAGTTATTGAGCGGAAGGGAAAGTGTAATGGAAAATGAAAAATATTGAGCTGTGATCTTGACCTTGAAGATAGTATCTACAATGTGATATAAGACACCTTGTGACGATGTACAAGTATACCAAGTTTCATCTATTATCCTATAACGGATAAATCAACTTAACCCAGCCTTCATAACGTTGTTAATAGCAACTGTGAACGGACGATATACAACGGACGCCACAAAACGGACGAAGGACCATACTACAAACTCACTTGTCCTAATGGTCGTGTCACCTAAAAATTCAACATACAGCATATAACACCATGGCATTGATATTGAAGAGAAGACCCTCATTGTGGTACACGACACATATACTTTAACGCTTTCAAAATTACAGAGATGAAAGGAATATGTGATGACAATGTAAAATATTAAATGTGACCTTAACCTTCAAGATCGCACTTACAATGTGCTATATGACACACTTTCTTGTGATGATGTTGTTTGCTGGTTTTAATGGTATTTTAGAACACTATTGGCTATATCATGCCGAGGTAATGGGAGCTAAGTGCCTTTCACAAGGACACACAGTGGCAGTCGACACAGGCTAGTCTGAGCGGGTATCGAACCCACGACCTTTGGATTACGAGTCCAATGCTCTACCATATGAGCTACCGCAGCACCTGTGATTATGTACAAGTATTCCAAGTTTAGTCCCTTAATCTTAAACAGTTTAAACATTATAGACCTGTAGGGAATGTGATGAAAATGTAAAATATTGAGCAGTGATCTTGACCTTGAAGAAAGAACCCCAACGTGGTACACAACTTACCTTCTAATGATTTACCATAAGTATACAAAGTTTCATCGCTTAATCTCTAATGGCTTTAACGTTACAGAGCGGAAGGGAAAGTGATGGAAAACGTAATATATCCAGCAATTACCTTCATCTTAAAGATAGCACCCTACCCCCACCCATGAGGTACACAACACACCTTCTAGTGATGATGTAGATATATCAAGTTTCATCCCTTAATCTCACATGGCTTCACAATTATAGAGCTGACTTATTTGAAATCAATCAATGCCCAGGCAAGTAATCTAATTTATGTACAATGTCACACGCCGCTGTACGATCGTCCTCATGATGAATTTACACACCAATTACATGATTATTCAGGTACTAATGTCTGACAAATTGAGTAAAAACCCAAAGGTTTATTTAATGCATATCTCTGGAGTATGAAATAAAGGTCACAGTAACCTAGTTTTGATTGATGGGTGCAATGCGTCTCCTGAAACATTTACATACCAACTTGTGTGACTCTGCATGAAATAGTCTTAGATAATTACCTGAACGTGAACCTTAAGCAGAAAATTTCACCCCAGATAAACCGATGGACAGATCAATGGACAGACAGACTTCCTGACAGACGTCATCAATTCATAAGCTGGAATTGCTTTTCAACGTCGCCGAAAATGTAAACATTCTAATATGTTCAAGATAAGTTTGAAACTGTTTGATTTAGCAATTTGTACTACGAAATGAAGAAGTAAAATTAAATTTATACATAAAATTTTGTCTCGAAGCTTTTGCTTGAAATAACATAAAAATGTATCAATGATAAAACCTGTCATGCAATACAGATCAAACCAGTCAGTGGCACATATTTGCACCCATTCCCGGTAACCGGTTAAAGTCATTGAAACCTTCCTGTTTTTTGGAGTTTTAAAATGATAAATAAATCCGACCAGGAACCAAGATACTTACAAATGTAACAAGGGCAAATTTTGGCTCTACTGCCGTCATTGGAAATGAAGGCCACATTAATCTTTTATTTCACGAGGAAATATCGAATGATAAAATGGACACACTTTTGGTAAGTAAATTTCCAGAATTGACTGTATGCTAGATAATAGAACCATAAGTTATGTTTTTAGATCGTAAGACCCTAGCGCATTACAGTTTCTGACCTTTAAAACAAAGACATACAAGTATTTTATTTTCTCTGTATAACTTGCATAGAGCGGGTAAATGTCATGGACACCATTTTTAAGGCTAAATTTTTACACAAGACACTGGTAAGATCAGAATGGGTACTGCCCAAATATTCTCTACATTTACAATGGATATATTTTCAATACTATTTCGAGTGAAATACATACCTCCGCTACTATCCTCCGTGCCATAGACCTGGTCACAACCTGACTGCGCAAACCGCTGTGGCAGCGATAGTAATTCTTCAAGGGAGCCGCGGTAGCTCAGTTGATTGACCGTCGTACTCGTCTTCCAAGAGTCGTTGGTTCGATACCTGCCCAGGCACAGACCCGGTCAGCTGCCTCGGTTTGTCCTAGGGATAGGCACTTAGCTCCCATTTCCTAGATATGATATAGCTAATAATGTGCTAAAAGTGCCTTTAAAACCAACGAAAACAATAAAAGAAATCAAAGGAATAACCATTGCTACCACCACACTTATTCCTATCTAATGCTCTCAAAGGTCAGATTACATGAGCTCTTAAAGTAAGGGGGGGGGGGGGGGGCAGCACTGCTCAAAATACTGAAAAAGAAAAAAAATACAAGTATGGCAATATTGCATCGAGAACTATTTGAAAAGAAGACCTGGAAGATTAAATCACAGGAAAACAATATTATACAAATATAGACCGTTATTTAGAAGAATATGAAGTTTTATGATTTGTTGGTTGGTTGGTTTTAATGGCACTTTTAACACATTATTTGGCTATATCATGCTGAGGATATGGAAGTTAAGCGCCTTTCCCAAAGGCACACCGAGGCAGTTGACCCGATGATGCGACTTGAGGATATACCAAATCACGTGACGTCGTGCCGTTCAGTGAAAAACCATATCCCATAGCAATCATAATGAGTTATACATGTTGTTTTTGAGTTACCGTCATCATCATCATCATCATCATCATGAACAACAATAACACAGCTTTATGCTGTTGAACACTCTCCTGCAAACAGCGCCATGATGTACGTCAAATTACTTGCAGCTAGATTTGTGCTTGTGAAACACGTATACCCCTACTGTAAAAAAAACAACAACACAAAAAAAAAACAAAAAAAAAACAACAAATATGAGTACAAAGAGTTCAAAACTTTGTAAAAAGCGGAAAATGTGCTTTAGAGGCATCGACTCAACTCATCCATATATTGCATACAAATATGCTTTCCTACATGATTTTTGCACAATCGTGCTAATAAGTGTTTCACACACACACCCCACCTAAAAAAAGTCCAAAAAGCTAAAATATTTTGTTTTTAAAAATCTTATTTGTCTGCATGATATAGTTTAGCGCAATCACGTTTACAGGTTTCTTGGGATAGACGGACTGACAGGACATGGAAGTTTGACCTGGGATGGACAGGAATAAATAAAGATGCCCCCGCTGCTAGCATTGGGGATATAAAAAACACAACATCTCAATATTGCTAAGGCAGATTTTTCCGGAGCTGTCATCACCTGCGGAAAAGTGATAACTCTTTCTCACAATCTGCTAGTGCAGGTGATGCTGCTTTTTAAATCGCCTACTTCTGTGACATAAGTCTATTAATGACAAAAGGAAATACGCATAAAAGACCCAAGAACAGTATTCAAATAGCAAGTGTTCAGTGGTATACAATGTCTGACCTGCTAACAATGTTACGATCTACACTCGCTGTAAGTGACTTTCAAATGCATGTGGTTTAAAATCTTAATAGTCCAGCAGCAGAAGCCAAACAAAAGGCAGTATAAAATAGGTTATTATATATCAAATTAATCATCAGAGTCTCTATATTTTGATTCTTGATGATGCCATTGCTTTAAATGAAGGTGCCGTAAATATCCAAATATGTGCCTTTTTTGCATGTGGAAATAAGTCACTTCTTTTTATGACTCCATTTGCACTCAGATATGATATGTTTAGAATAAAATCTTTCCTCAAGTTGAACAATGTCACTTAATATAGAGGCAACTGAAAATAGTGTCACATTATCAATATTAATACAAATAAATACAAATAAATCATATATTTGGAATATGTAACTTTTGGCTACCAAAACGTATGTGTGTAAGTCTATACTGCAGAGCAAGAATCTGATTGAATACGTTTTAAAACAGTATTTATCAGTGATAAAAGAGAATATGCTTTGCTACCAAATGTTTGGACTCATGTCATATTATTGCAATATTATTTTCCTACCATTTATTATTACAAAAATAGTCCAGTGTGAAAACCTCTCTCACTCAGAGATGGCCGCGAAACAAAATCTCGTATGTTTGCAGCTCTCTGGGAAGGACTTTGACATGGCAATTTGTGGACTTGTGTTGGTCGATGAGGCAATGTGTGCAGAGTTTCTGTTTCAGTTCCACACATGATGTGAGGAAGGAAACAGGTCGGTACCATGTTACCTCAAAGATCTACTATCTGGTATGGCGAGAGCCTTTACTGAAAGTGGAGATGCGACTGATCTGATCCTGCAACTCTCTGGTATTATTTCTCTTGATTGAAGAATTCAGACAGGAGGGGCGAGAGTTAGCACCAATATTTAAGCTCTGGGATGACCTGCTTTTCAAGGTGTTGCGCCCCCTGAAGGTGTTTATCAGTACAACCAGGGATGGACTCAGGCATGTTCAGCAATCTGCCAAGGCTGAATTCCTACCTGTATTCTTTGCCTCAAACAAGACAAATTATGTCAGGTATCCGCCTGTGCTACTGCTCTCCATGAGGCGCTTACCAAAAACAAGTTGAAAGTGAATTCAGGGAGGGAAAACTGTGTTGTCAAATTTTCTAGAGGGCAGTTCAAGGGTGTATAGTTAGACTATACCCTTGAAGCTACTGAGAACAAGGAGGAATCATTGGCCTCTCAATGAAAGGCCCAGCTCTGATTAGATGGTTCCTGGCACGCTCAGTCACAGCTTCTTATGCAGCTCAAGTCCTTAACTGTACTGGTGGTAGTAGATCAGGAGATGGTCTGCAGCATTGCTAAGCTCAAAAGGCTTCACAGAATAGATGGAATAGTGATGACAGGAAACCGAAGGACATGTTCAATGACATCTACACAGATCCCTTTGATATCACTGATGCCTCCCCAAAGCTGGTGAAAACTGCCACTGGTGCAATTGCTCCAGATGCCGTACAAGATAGTCTCTGCGGTGCCTGGGAAAACGGTGAAGCCATGGCAGAGATTTTTGTAGATGAGCATGTTGCTTCCAGTACTCCAAAAAGCCTGTTTGATCCATTGACACGTTCAAACATCAAGACAGTGTCCAAAATGAACAGAAAAGTCAAGGCAAAGGCCAAGAATGTCTCAATTAATGGAGAGGTGATGTACCTCTTCGTCTTCTAGCTGTCAATTCCTGTAAGGGAGTCCTCCTGCGGCGTGCCTTGGCTTTTGAAATGCCCCTGTGCCATTGAGTCTGTTGAATGAAGATGGAACAATTCTAGTCTGCACAAAGACAGACTTCATGCATAAACTGAAGGACACAGTGGCTGGAGAAAGAATCGCAAGCCTGACCAGTTGTGCAGATGCTTTCATTTACGATGGACATGCAGTCATTCAGGTCTTACCTGTTCCCAGTACAGTTCTACAGGTTGCATTCCAGGATATGGCCAAGAACTTTCTGTCTCGTGTAATGATGTCCACCAAACACATTAGCACTTAAATCATTGCATATTGTATTTGACAGATACATTGAGGATAGCATTCAGTCACAAACAAGAGAGGTACGCAGTGAATGAAAAGCAAGCCGTGTTTATCGAGTGCGGGGGTCAAAGGTACCACCTAAATGGAAACAGTTCATCAGTGTGAAAGAAAACAAGTCAAATCTTGCGTCTTTCTACACAAATTATATGATAGAGAATAATGCACACTATCTGGCTGCAAACCAGTCAATGTTTGTTTAAAGTGGTCATGAGGAGGTCGCTGTGGCCATCTCCTCCAACTCAGTGTCACAATGTTCTGAATTGCATTCCAGTCAAGAAGAAGCCGACACAAAGATTATTCTGCATGCCACCACAACAGCAGAGGCTGGAGCAGATGACTGGAAGGCAAGGAAAATATGCGAAGCTCACAAGGTTCATCCCCATCCATACAATCTATGGCAATCTAAACAGAGCACAACACAATATCATGTTACCTGTATGTGGCTTAACAGGATGTGACACCGTCAGTGCTCCATTTGGACATGGAAAGAAAAAAAGCCTTTAGAATCATGATGAAGGATGCAGACATATGTCAGACGATGGCAACATTGGGATACACCACTGAGCTAAGTAATGGCGAAAAAGCTGCTGCAACAAACTTTGTTAGTTTTCTATATAGGGAAAGTATGTTTTCTGGATCTCTGAATGTGCTCAGATGTAAACCATCTGAGAAGAGGATTGCTGCTAAGAAGCTTCTACCAACTGATGACAGCTTTATACTGCAGCTGCTTCGATGTCTGTACCAAGTGTTCATTTAGAAGCATACACACATCGGCATGCTTGATGCTCCTTCACCAATACACTTTGGCTATGGGAAGGAAGTGGATGGAACACTGAGGCTAAAACTAATGAGCCAATCAACAGCTGTACCAGAGTTGTTAAATGATCTTGTATGTGAGTGCACTTCTGACCTGTGCTTGGAAAATTTCTCACGTCCCATGTATAACCAACCCTGTACAACAGTCTGTTCATGTTTGGCAACACTTCATGGAGATGCAGACAACTGTGCAAATCCATTGACAAAAGAATCCTTTCACTTTCTTGAGAGCAATGAAGACAATGAAGATTAAGATGTATTTTGATATATTGTAGCAGGGTAGATGTTTCCTGCCTATGAAGATTCCGAACTCCAAGGCCTGTCCAGGAAGATTAATTTACTGATTGCCAGCATAAGAATGTAGATAGTTGCTTTCTCGTGAATAGTTGGCCAAACACTCAATTATCCACCTGGGCTGGCACCACCCTTAACATTAGCTTTTCTTTCCTTTTGGAGTTACCGAGAGAACTGCTGAAGGGATATTTAAGAAGAGAGAAAAGTATCTATATTGTGAATTTAGGTATATTTTTGTTTTGGCCCTTCAGCCTGATTTTCTTTTTGTGCCTAGTTTTGTTACTTAAAATAAACGTCAATTTTATTAAAGATGTACATTAATGCTGGCCTGTCTTTACACAAATTAATAAGTATCAGTTGTTTGTGACATTCCTTCGCATACCTGTGTCATGTGATGTAAAGCATTATTACAGGGCATATAAAGTAGTTATTGGGAAGGATATGTCCAGTTTTGTGAACTTCAGAAGTACAATTATTTCACTGGGACATTACATAACCGATTATGAGTAATGACTCTAGAAGTGATGTCTTTGCTCATTATGCACACCACACAAGGTTAAATGTGAACTAATCAGGGGTCAGAACAGTTATTTATATGACAATATATATGATGTATTGCCTTTTAAGAGGTGGTACATGCAAATGTGATTTATGGGCCAAAACTTATGTTATTTAACTGCGCGTGAGCTGGAGCAGGGGGTAGGGTATAACACTGCAAATTTGCCATCTCGCACAGGTTTTCTGAGGTGGCATCATTCAGATTCTTTATCCTGAGACCCAGAGCTGCATTTTAAGCTATGTTGACAAATGTTGTACTGCCGGTTTGGGTACCTCGAAATTAGGTGGGGTCTGCTGCTGTACTAATTTTTCTTTATGTACTTTGGCTAAGCAACCATTTATCAAAGGAGTCAAACTTCTAGTTTATATCAAGTAAAATTATCTACATTTTTTTTAAGTTTCAGATTTTTTGAATTATTTCAGTTCATGCAAGCTTATTTCAAATATGTTACTTCCTCTCTGAAAATCTATATCTCTTGCAATCTTGAAAAAAGAAATACAAAATGATCACCTGTGACAAAGTTTTCTATTGTTTTCTTTCTTTTATACATAATTGTTTTATCAATGACTTATTAGTTTGCTTTCCTGTTCAAATGTATCGCTATGGCTTGATTGTTTATATCTTCAGTACATTAAAAAAGCTAATTTCCTCTAAAATACACTTTTCATGGACAGTAGTGTCACTAATTATAAGGTAATTAGGATACAAAATATGGTGTTTCTGACAAATAAACTCAAAAAAACGGTCTTCAAACATTTCATTTCGTATTCCCGCAAAGGCTGTCAAAACTTGTCCCTGCTGAGAAGTAACATCATCATAAATTTGTTTTGTATTTCATTATATATAAAAAAAAACTGTATGCAAAATGTTGTACTAATAGTGAGGCATCTGTGTATCCGGGAAATTCAAGCAGAAGACACTGAAGATCAACTGTACAAAAAGTCTACAAAGACATTTCCCAATATTTTATGAAATTGTTTATCTTTCGTGTTCTTTTTATTGTTTTATCTCGCCAACATCCCATTTATTACTGTAATGTTTTTGTAATGTAATGTACGTGTCTATAATATTCGTCTGTAGATTCTCAATAGTGACTACCGCAGAAGGAATTTTGTGTGTTTGGTGTTTTGTGTTTGGTATTATTGTATGTGTATTTAATTTGATGTGGCAAGATTTCTTTTTTGTAAGTCGATTAATAAATCTCTGGTAATCTGATTTTTCTTATGCACTGACTCAGCAAAAGAAGTTTATGCAATCATGCTCAAAATATACGCATGCATTTTTCCGAAGATCATTTTTGACACAAAGTGATGATCACACTGCAAATGGAGGTTATATTCCTAATGTGATAGTTTTGAAATAGAGTACCGCGAACAGCACATTAAACGCCCGCCCTATGTTTAATAGTCCTCTATGTAGGGAACTGAAATATTTGCTCAGAAACCATTTTTCTTCTTTCAGTTAGTGTGACCTGGACCTTTGACCTAGAAATTGATAGGATTCTTCCTTACCCTAAGTGCAAGCCATGTACAAAGTTTGGGCTAGGTCTGTTAAGCAGAACTAGTGTTATGTTTTGGAAACCATTTTTCTTCTGTCAGTCAGTGACCTTGATCATTGACCTTTTGGCCCCAAAATCAGTACCATTCTTTCTCACTCTAAACGTAACTCATCTACAAAGTTTGGTTGAGATATGTCATGTCGAACTAATGTTTTTGTGCCGAAACCATTTTTATTCTTTCAGTCACAGTGACCTGGATCTTTTCACTTTAGACAACAAAATCAATAGGATTCTTCCTTATACCAAATACAAGCGATATACGAAGTCTGGTAACTGTGGATGGTGACAAACTGGAGTTATTGTGCGGAAATCATTTTTCTTGTTTCATTGACCTTGACCTTTGAGATTTAGAGCCCGAAATTGATAGGTTTATTTCATATCCCAAGTGCAAGCCATCCACATAGATTTGTAACTGTAGATGGTGGACAATTCAAGTTAATGTGTAGAAACCGAATTGGTAACATACGGACGGACGGAAGGACATCATCATAACATAATACCTTATGGCAGGCGTATAAAACATTGTACTAAACAGTTTTGAGTGAGGTATTCTACTTGCCTTGAACCAAATGGTTCTATTAGAACTGAAATAAATACAAAATTTTCCTATTCGAAATTTTTTTTATTGTATTCACGTGGAATTCGAATACTCATTGATGTTAAAAATGCTATAAAATCTTTTTTTTCTTTCCCTTATCTACTATGGTATTTAATGACACCCCCCCCCCTTTCACTATTCAGCATTGAAAACACTTAAATCGGTCATCTAAAATGTAAGTTACACCTGTAAATGACATTTTAGGGGTCTTGTGTAAATGTTTTGGGTGGATTCAGACTAAAAATCAACTGAATGTGGGTTTGTATTTTTCCTGTTTATCTTCATACTCTGTATAACCAAAAATGTTCCTAGAGTGATTACGATGAGTATATGTGAAGTAGGAGAGTAAATTTCGATTACTTGTACAGTTAAATGCGGGGACTACGTCATGTTCACTGAAAAATTATTTGTTCAAAATGAAAACTGCACGGGCATGTGGTCAGTTTAATTAAATTTGGATACATTGATTGATACGTACAGGCTTTATTGACTTTGATATGACATTGTTCTACACTAAGTTCTTTATTAACCTGCCACATTAGATGCTATCTTTTCAAGGGCTACCTGAATAACAATGAATTAAAAGACCGATGTTTTGAACAGCGTGACAATTCAGAATTGTGATATTATCATTACCTTGTGTGTGGGAGTTTGAATTTCAGGTGATTTAGCAAGTTTGAAGTTATTCTCTTGTGGACTGATTCAACATTGCGTTGTTTACATTTCGCCTTGTTTGTTTCCTTAACAAAATATTGCAAACGCACCAGGTAAACAAACGAATATACAGATTTTTTATTCAAATATTTGCTAAAAGTATTCTGATTCCGACTATTCGTATTATCAAGACACCTTTAAGTCGCTTTGAGAAGTGTATATGTCTCACGTCAATGCCAAGAACACCACAAGCCAACAATATATCCATGTCTTTAATTTTTAAACAATTATAGCTGAAACTTTAACATAATAGCCGTAAATTAGGAATTTAAGGCGCCAGTTAATTTACAAAACTATGCCCTGCTACTCGTGCAGGGTATCTTTCAAATTACAATGGGTTTATAAATAGACCAAGTCTAGTTTCGTTTGCTTAATAACATTCAAAATTATTACATTAACAATTGCAGAAATCTGTAACCAGTCTAAGCATTTTCAGTGTGGTAGTTATGCAGTAGTAAACAAATAAAGGTAACTTTAGACACATAATGATCTTCTATATATAATAACAGTAAGGTATAATACACATATAACAATACTATTACAATGATTAAAATACATGTATGTTTTTGTAGTTAAAAATGTATCACACGATGAACAGTGCACCTAGATTTCGATAAGTCTCATCAGCATGCTTAAACCTGTTAAAATAGGTATTCGTTGGATAATGGTTGCTTTGTGTCACCAGGAAACTAAATAAAACAGGGTAGTGGAAACGCCAATGGACATCAAAGGGATTATATAGGCGACTCAGAGCATTCCGCGAACTCTCGCAATGAGCGAGACGTTACGAGAAGCGTCTGTTGATGAATGGCCAGAAATATATCTGAGACCCTCAGCAGAATGTTTGTAAAAGCTTTACCAGAACAAGTTCTAATCCGGAGTTTGAAAGCAAAGATCTAGATTTATGTTCTGGGTTTGTTTTTTTTTTTTTTTTTTGGCAAAATATAATGATTTTCCTTAATTGAAAGTGATTGGAGTCAAGGACCTTTTAAATTTAAAGTTTTTAAATTTTCCAAGTCTAGTGTATATCTGGGATTTAAATTCACTTGAGATATTGGAGAAGATAGAACTCCCAATAGTTTGAAAAAAAAAGAAAATGTACTCTTTAAAAAAATGACCTGATCTTTAGTTTTGTCTAAATTTATCTAGACCTATTTCAATCTTTGCCTGATCTAATTTCTTTCTGAAAAACTTTTTTGGGGGTGTGGGTGGGTTGGGGATCAAGAACAGATCATTAAAGGGCTCGTGATGTCATGGTTATAAGTATGGATCGAGGTCTGAAGATGGTAAAAGATTAGGGATATCTAAATAAGCATTGACGATATCATGGTTGAAAACAGCCATTAATTACAGGACTAGTGCTAATTTGTAACAAATTGTGCCTCAAAAAAATTATTCAAATGCATGAAAAGTGTACATTATATTTTCAAGCCCTACCTTTATTTCCTTTTTAAATCCCTTCTATAGTCAGACACTTCCCCTCTGTTTTAAATGGGGGGAGGTGAATTCTTCTCCCCCCCCCCCTAAAATTTTCAGTTCTTGAATAGACCCTGCACGAGCATAAATGGGTGTCTTTATTGTATATTGAGTTGAAGAAAATATTTACTTTTGAATCACATATTAATCCAGAGTTCTGTATAAGAATATACTAACTTGGTATTATATTCCCTGGTTTGTAATTAATTCCAAAATGTTAAATGGGGTATTTTGTAAACACCACGAAATCCGAAAGATGCAAACTTAGGTGCCAAGGGATAGTTTTGTAAATTGGCCCCAGTCAAATGTTTTAACTTAAGACTATGATGTGACTTTTTCAACTATTATTGTTTAATAATTGAAGATATGGATATATTTGTGAATTAGGTGTTTCGGGCTTGTGTTGTTTTTGAAATTGATGTAAGGCATGTACACCTTTCATAGTTACTTCACAGTATCTAGACAATTAAATACAAATAGTCGGCTAGGAAGCAGAGCTAGCCACACATAGCAGTAGACACGTTGGGTTCAAGACCAGTAGAATATCTCAAAAACGGCCTGGATGGCAACTAGTTTGAATTGCATCACGCTGTTTATGAGCATCACTGTGTGTTAAAAATTACCTTCGGGCATGAAAAATGCATGCATGAGTTTTTTGCTGGGGTTCATACACCTCTTTTGCTATGAGCTTCCATTGACTTGTCAAGTCAAGTGAATGATGTTCTTATGTTTTGCTTTATTATAGCTATTCAAAATATAGAACTTTTGGACCTGGCTGATGTATTTTTGTTTTTGTTTTTTTTTTATTTTTATAGTAGATTTTTGTGAATAAAAACTGACCCATGCGCCCTTAAGAAAAACTGCTATTTATTTATTGCCGCAATAAACCACATCTGTGATTATTTTCTGCTTCTTTGTATATATGTAAGTAATTATTATGCATTAGCCTCATTATACTACCTTCCTTTTTCCCTATACCCCTCACTGCTGTATGGAAGACTCGGTTGCAGGGGAGGTAACCATTTTTGCACCACTAAGTTAGAACTTTTCAGATCAGGACAAGGTAGCATTTTTTGGGCTTAACTTACTAGATATGGGAAACTAATGGGGATTTTAAAGTATTATCTTATTTTTTCTGTAGATGTCAAGCCCTGCACTCCTTTTTTTATCAAAAAGTATTCATATTCAGCAACAGACACAAAAACATTGCATAGCATGTCGTCACACATTCTTCAAAGTAATTTAACTCCAAAGGAGCAGATACACTTCAGAGAAATCATAAATAAACATACTGTTATGAATGGTGAATGCCAACAATGGAACAGTCTTTAAAATAGTGATCCATATGGCATTTTGCGGGCCATATTTCGGGGAAGAAGAATGAACGTTTTAGCACACAGACTTATTTTCTATCTTCATGACCCCACTGTAAAATTGACATCAGAGATTCATATATCACACCTAAGTTATAATAAGAAATGTATTAGTGTTATCACACCTAAGTTATAATAAGAAATGTATTAGTCGTATGCAAGTAGTTGAGGGGGGGGGGGTAAATAGCTACGGGGGGGCCTCTACAGCTACGTACGGGAGTTTAACATTGGGGGGCCTCTACAGCTACGTACGGGAGTTTAACATTGGGGGGCCTCTACAGCTACGTACGTGAGTTTAACATTGGGGCCTCTCCTGCTACGTACGGGAGTTTAACATGGTGGTACCGTAATGTAGTGACAAAAGACAACGTCTACTACCATCAAAAAGGGGTGGAGGGTGGGGAGGTTGTTTTGATAGTAGTAGACGTTGTCTTCGTCACTACATTACGGGGTGGGGGAGGGAGGGGAATAGAATTAATCTTTCTTGATAATGGGTGGTCCTGATAAGGACCGTTGGTTTTGTTTTTTTGGAAGAGCTTTTTAGTGGTTTGAGCATCTTCTCCCTGGCTTTACCCTGCATGCAGGGCAGCTTCCCCTCCAGGTTTCTTCTTTTTAAAAGTTAAAAAGAAGGGAGGATGGTCCGCTTCAAACTCCCATTCTTCTTTTAGCATGGGATGTGATCTTATAGGGATTTTACTTTCCCTCTTTTCCTCTTCTTTCCTAATCATATCTTGGATGACTTGAGATAGTACATCCAACTTTTTAACCGGTGAAGACGTGGTTTTTAAATATATTAGAATTTCCTATGTGAAGGAAAAAACATCCCTTACACTAAAAAACTAAAAAAAACATCACTCCACTACCCTTGCGTCTGACGTCATTCTTTCTACGTCATTCATGGCTTCGCGGAGTTTTACACTCCATGAACCCTGACTCTAAAAAAGCGCCGACCTAAAAGAAACTACTTTTGATAAAAAAAACCATTAGATCTATAGAAAGAGAGAGAAAGATTGTGCGTGCATCTCTACTCTAAAACAAAATAACACAAAAAAAACATTAGATCTATAGAAAGAGAGAGAAAGGTTATATTCATTATTTTTTTTTCAAATTCAATAAAAAACCACATAACACCATTTTTTTTCAACAATCCACAAAATTGTTTTTTTAACAAGAACTATTCCAACATTTTAAAGAAACTAATCCTACGAAAGGTATGACGAAGGAATGAAATCACGCTAACATACTAGTCAATATATACACCAATGTAATAAACAATTTCATATAAGTCCAATACAGTTCAATTCATTTCCATAGTTACCATTTCATCTTCTTCTTGTTCTGACACTTCAGGAAGATTCTTGTTGACAATTCTCTCATAACTTTCTTCTGGACTCTCATTGATAAACTCCAACTTAATAAAATGTCCATTATCATCTTGAATCCACTGCCGTTTTTGACAAATTCTGTAAACTTCACGATGATTTAATCCAAAACATCTTGCCACATCACTAGTGGAATCCATTTGAGTATATAATCCTGAATTCAAGTCAGTTAATTTCACTGGTTTCATAAATCCTTTAGTGACTTGACTCTTCTTCTCTGGCTCTTCCCATCTAGCTTGAAATCTTTTCTGAAACTTCTTCGAAAAGACTGACTTATAAATCCCAGTACAGCAACAGTAGATACTTCCTGTATGACAATCAAAATATTGAGCAGCCTTTGTCATACTTTCAAATCTTCTTTCCTCTGTCTCACCAACCAACTTACACAACACACTTTTAGCACTTCCAAAATTAACTCTCCTTTTTTCTTTATCATTCTTCACATGCTTGTGTAAACATGTTTGTTCACTAGCAGTCATCACTTGAAGATTTTCTATTCTATCATCATCAAGTACATCATTGAGATGTACCACTCGACTCTGTCTCGGTATATCCACTCCATTGACCGCTTCAAAGACAAATCTCCCTCGATTTATATCTTTTCTCTTCTTTCCTTCCTTACCAGTAACCGTAATATCTATCAAGCCAGTTGATCTCAATCTTCCTTTGACTTTCCTTCCAGACTTCAAATGATAGACATTTCCAATTATGTCCGCAGCATATTTATCATGCACTTTATGAACGTACTTATTCAATTCAATTCCAAAATCTCTTTTTTGTGAACGTGGTGGACATTTTGAAGACCAATGTCCTTTCTCTTGGTAGATATCGCAAGTATCTTGACTTTTATCTTGATCGCAGTACTTTTCCATCTTCACAGTTTGAATGTGGAATCCCAAAGACTGATTCTGAAGGTACGAAGGTCTCTCTTTATATACTCTCCTCTCTCTATATAAAGGTACCTGGGTGAAAACTGAATCAGTTTCAAAGTAAAGTTCAAGATGAAAAGATCACGCAAAATCTATGAGAAACCAGAAGAAGAAGAAGAAGAAGAACAAGAACAAACCAAGAGGCCACGACGACAAAGGTATTCCGTGCCGCCTGAAACACCCTTAGAGGAAGTACTGGCTCAAGTCCATGCCAGTGACTTTGAAGACGAGATGAGTGAACAACCTGAAACCCAAACTTCCAAAAAACCACCCAAAACCAAAACCAAAACCAAAGCCACTACTACCAACACCAGAACCAGTAACCAAGAAAGTCCGACTACCGTGGCTCCTGAAAATTACTATTGGATTCGAGAGACACAAAAAATCACTTCTCGAAAATTTAGGACCACTGCCTATACACATACAGTACACTTCAAAGACTTCAAGTCCCAAGTACCACCCGAGAAAGCGGCAGGGTTCATTAGTGATTTGTGGGAATCTGTCTTACAGAACTTGAAGCGGCAATGTGGAGCCAAAGAAGAGGATCGGTTGAGACTGGCCATCCATCATGACCAATTGAAGAGTCCCGTTTGGATTGAATTTAGTACTCCGGCAGAATTAACGCCAGACAAAGTCATGTCTAAAATAGAACATGTACAACAATCCAATGACAAATTTACCATCACCGATGGAAAGGCCACCCTTTACATGACACACGTTTCTCCACCTCGAGGAAGTGGACGAAGTAGAAAACCGTTATTGGTAGACGATCTTCGTACTACCAAACACAGTGTCGTTCAAATCAACAATACTGAAGATTAAATGTGTTTAGCTCGAGCTATCGTGGTGGGTCGTACCTTTGCTAACAAGAATGAGAGCAAAGAATGGAAAAAAGCCTGGAATAATATTCGAACATCGCAAAGACCCCAACAACGAAAAGAAGCAGAACTCTTGTTAAAACAAGCAGGGATCCCTAAAGAGACCGTGTGTGGCATTTCTCAATTACAGCAACTTCAAGATGTTTTGGCTCCTCATTATACGTTAAAAGTTCACCCTCAAGAAGTGCGCGGAACTCTACTGTTTCGAGGCCCTGATTTTCCTGAGGGAAAATACATTCATCTTTATCACCATCAAGAACATTTTGATACCATTACCAGTATTACTGGATTTTTGGGATACTCTTACTTCTGTGAGAAATGTAACAAAGGGTGTAATAGTCGGGAGAAACACATTACTTGTGGAGAAAGATGTCGAGGTTGTTTAGCCAACCAACCATGCCTTCCTGAACTACAACAACATCACATGTATTGTGAAACCTGTCGACGCCGTTTTGTCAGTCCTACTTGCTACGAACAGCATCGCAAGACCCAAGGACGACACCAACAAAAATGTGCTTGTGAGTTATTACAATCGTGTTCTACGTGTGGACAACTCATTCGTTCCAACAACTCCAAGAGACACATTTGTGCTGGCAAGAAAAAATGTTCTATTTGCAAGAAGATTGTCGATTTTGATCATCGATGTTTTATTCAAAAGTTTGACAAGACAGAGAAGAAAGAAATAAAGATGAAGAAAAACAAGAAACAAGTAGATTTCATCTTTTTTGATTTTGAATGCATGCAAGAAACAGGTACTCACATTCCTAATTTTTGTGTAGCACATCGGGCTTGTGATCAGTGCATTCAAGAATCGATTCATTTTCACTGTCCTCATTGTAGTAGGATTCCAGGAGGACGTGAAAAAATCTTTCGTGGAGTGAATACTTTGTCTGAGTTTGCTGAATGGGTTTTAGACCCTATCGATGACACTTGGAGCGAAGAAGACATTCATCGTTACGGGAGTTGTCATCGGTATGCCACCGTCATAGCTCACAATTTTTCGGGATACGATGGACAGTTTTTACTTCATTATTATTTGAACCATGGAACCGAACGTCCTGAAGTCACCATGAGTGGAAAAAAGCTCATCTACATGAAAGTAGGACAAGTTCAATTCAAAGATTCGATGAGTTATTTAGCCATGCCTTTGAGTCGAATGCCTAAAACGTTCGGCATGACAGAAATGGCTAAAGGTTACTTTCCTCACTTCTTTAACATGGAAGCTAATCAACAGGCCGTCCTACCTCATTTACCTGACCTTCATGATTACGACCCCGATGGAATGCGACCCGAACAGCGAGAAGCTTTTCACGCTTGGTACCGAACTCATCAGAACGATCCCTTTGACTTTCAAGAAGAGATGCTCAAATATTGTCGATCGGATGTAGATATTTTAAGACGTTGTTGTGGAAAGTTTCGAGAGTTATTTCTCGATAGTGCGGAGGTCGATCCTTTGAAAGATGCAGCTACCTTACCTAAAGCCTGTTCCTTAGTCTACAAACAAAATTTCATGCCCGAGAACCAACTTGCCATCATCGACTCCAACACGGGGGTTTTTGCTAGTCGTCAATATTCGGTCAAAGCTTTATGTTGGCTTCATTACTTATGTCAAAAAGAAGACAAATGGATACAACATGCTAGAAACGGAGGAGGAGAAAAAAAGATTGGAGGTTATTCCGTGGATGGTTGGGATTTAGAAAACCCGCACATTGTGTACGAGTTTCAGGGATGTTTATTTCACGGATGTCCTACTTGTTATCCTAACCGAGACATGGAAAGCCCTTATTCAGATTCTACCATGGATCAGTTATACGAACAGACTTGTCAACGACGACTTCAGTTAGAAAGTCAAGGTTACGAAGTGATAGAAATGTGGGAACACGAATACGATCGACGTTTGAAAACCGATCCTGAATTTAAGACCATCACTCAAAGTTACGACGCAGCCGACATCGAACCTTTAGATCCACGCCACAGTTTATTTGGAGGACGAACCAATGCCACTCGTTTTCTGTACGACGTGAATGAATCCCAAGGAGAAGAAATCAAATACATCGACGTGTGTTCTTTGTATCCTTGGGTGTGTAAATATTCTCGTTTTCCTACTGGACACCCTGAAATTTTAACAGAACACATTGACGTGGAACACATTCGTCAATACGAAGGATTAATCAAATGTAAAGTTTTACCTCCCACAAACTTGTTTCATCCCATCTTACCTTGCCATTGTCAAGGAAAATTGATGTTTCCTTTATGTCGGACGTGTGCCGAAACGTGCAACCAAGATCATCCCTGTCGCCACACGAAGGAAGAACGGTCGTTGACAGGAACGTGGGTCAGTGCCGAATTGTTTCGAGCTCTGGATCGTGGATACCGTTTATTGAACGTGTATGAAATTTGGCACTTTGCAACTACAGCCCAATACCAAAAGGACGACGCCACTAATCATCCAGGCATTTTTTCGGGGTACGTGAACCAATTTCTCAAACTGAAACAAGAAGCTAGTGGTTATCCTTCGTGGTGCCAAACTCCCGAAGACCAAGTCCGATTTAAAGAAGAATACCGTGACGTCGAAGGCATCACTTTAGAAGACGTAGAAAAAAATGAAGGAAAAAGATCATTTGCCAAAGTGATGTTGAATTGCTTGTGGGGAAAAATGGCTCAACGAACGATCTTACCCAAAACGGAATACGTGGACGATCCTTATCGTTACTTTGAATTGGTGGACGACAAAAGTATACTAGTCAAACGCGTTGAAATCGTCCGTGAGGATTTGATCTATGTCAATTTCGAAGAAGAACACAAGGTTGTCAAACCTGACGACTTTAGTAACGTAGTCATTGCCGCCTACGTGACTGCTCATGCTCGTTTGAAATTGTATGACGAAGCGTTAGAAGTCTTGGGAGATCGCGTCTTGTATTTTGATACTGACAGTTGCATTTACATTCATCGCCCCGGTTGTCCCCACCCTACTATTCAAGGAGATCGTTTAGGAGCCTGGACAGACGAGAACCCTCAAGATACCATTTTGAGTTTTGCTAGCGGTGGCCCTAAAAATTATGGGTACCGATACCGAGACCCTCAAGGTCAATTTCACACCCAATGCAAAGTCAAAGGGTTGACTCTGAACTATCGAACTAACCAAGTCGTGAACTTTGAGGTTTTAAAAAATGCTTTACTGTCTGGACAAGTGAAAGATTTTCAAGTAGCCACGTTAGAACCTCACAAGATTGTACGCCTACCAAATCATAAAATAGTGACTCGACCTGTTCAAAAAGTGTATCGCATCGTGTACCAAAAAAGAGTGAGACTTCCAGATCACACGACTTTACCTTACGGACACGCCGATTTGGAGAAGTATAAAAAAGGAACCCCTTCCAAGCCTAACCCTTCATTCTCACTTTCAACGTTAACCAAGAAGCAAGAAGAAGAAGAAAGAAAAAAAGATGAGTCACCACGACTTGGAGTGTGATGCAGTACCATGCGATGAAACGGATTCTGTACGGTTTGGTATTGACGTTAATGACAACAAGGTGAATGTGGGTCCCTATTTGCATATCAGAATACCTGTGACTTTACTTGGTTATTCCAAGTATGAAAGTCGACTGGAGTCATTCAAAGACAAGTGGACAAAATATCTAGAAGGACCTAAACCGGAAGGTTTAGCTAGATCTGGATTTAAATACACGGGAGAAGGAGATAAAGTTCAATGTTTTAGTTGCGGTGTGAAACTTCGCCATTGGGAGCCTACCGACTCAGCTTACATTGAACATGCCAGATGGTCTCCGCACTGTCAGTTCTTACCTTTAGTCGCCTTAGAACAGTTCGGGTACGATGAGCCAGATGCCAAACAGAAGAAGAAGTAGTTTTTAAAAAAATTCCATGTCGGAGGAGAATACTTCTTCTTTAGAAGAATACGGAAACTTTACCAGAGTACATTCGTGGCTTGCCTTTGTAAGTGCGCGAAAAGATTTACCAAGAGTTTGCCAAAGATCTAGCCCGTCACCACTAAGTGTCTATTATTAGGTAGCCTGGCTATAAAAGAGTGGGTATGCCTGAACTCTACACGCCACTTGTGAAACGGATTCCGTGGAAGGAAATCATAGATCATGTTCAGACCTTAGAGGATTATAAAAAAGTGATACAAGAACTGTGTCCATTAAATTTTGGACGTTATGTGGTGTGTGTCTTAGTGACTTCTTATCTTGGAATTCGTTTTCCAGGACATTCGTTGTGGAATATTTTTGAGGACAAGTGTTTGCCTTGGATTCTTTTGAACGATCCGTGGTTGTTTTGGACTCAATTGTTGTTGAGTTCCAAAAAACAATATGACCCTGTGTTCTTCTTCGGACTTAGTAGAAGAAGAAGAAGACTATAAAAACTTAATTTTATCAGTCCAAGAAAGAAACATTGTACGTAAAGCGTTGAGAGTGGTGATGAAAATTAGTGACGTACTTCCATGTGAAGAAGACATTCGTCACACTTTATCTGTGTATAAAACATTTCAAGAAGTGTGTTTTGCTAGTGAGTTACACCAACACCTTTTCCATTGGAAAGATGTACGCCCCTGGAGAAACCTTGGTTTCCAATATTGGTTACAAGAAGTGGCCCAGTTCAGCAAAGATTTGGCCACTTGTTCATAAGGTTCTAAAAGTGAAAAAAGGGGAACCTCGATGGGAAACCCTAAAAGAAGAAAAAGTAGAAGTACCTGACACCACTACCACTACTGTGGTTCCAATACCTCTTGAGGAACACCACCACCACCCTTCTTTACCACCACCGCTGCTACCGTCAGAGGATTCAAAACAAAAAACAAAAGACAAGCAGAAGAAGAATGTCACCACCCCCAAACACAGTGTCTTTCATGACTAGGACACGAAACTATTGTTGTACATTGACGTGTTTATATGACAGTTTGATGGTTTTAGTAGAAGCCTTCATTGTGTACCTGATGATTTTACTTGGCTATTTTCTCACTCGTACTGTAAAAAATGAATGACTTGTTAAAAAAAATATGTTATTTGTTGGTTGGTTACTTTTTTTTTAAAAAAATAAACGTGTATGAAAATCGTATAAAATGCCTTGGGTTTTTTGTCTTCTTCTCAAAAATCTTCTTATCTCAATCATGGCTACATCCTCCTCCTCCTCTTCTACCTCGTCTGCCTCTTCCTCCTCTTCTGTGGTGAAAGTGATTGACGAAAAGTTAGATCGTCAAAGTTGGAATGCTTTGTATCGGCGCCATCGATTTAACGTGTTGATTGCTGGACCAAGTGGTTCAGGCAAAACCGAATTTGTCAAACGATTGATCGAACACAAAACTGATTTGTTTGATCGTCCACCTCAACGTATCGTGTGGTGTTACAAAGAGTGGCAACCGTCTTACACGTTATTGAAAGAAAGTCAAGGAGAAACCATTTCCTTTGTGGATGGTATTCCTCACGAAGACGATGGAATCGTGTCTGACGTGAGTCAAACTCATTTAGTTATTTTTGATGATATGTTAGGAGAAGACGAAGAAGAAATTAAACTTTGGTTTACACGAAAAGGACACCATCGTAATGCTAGCATTGTCTACATTACACAAAATTTATTTCAACAAAGTAAAGCCCATCGAACCATTAGTTTGAATGCTCATTACGTGGTCTTGTTTAAAGGTCCCAGAGACAAATCTCAAGTACAAGTGTTAGCCAAACAGTTAGGGGCTCCTTGGCTCAATTATGCGTACGACGATGCCACTCAAACCCCTCACGAGTATTTACTCATCGACTTAAAACCGACCACTCCTGACTATTTGAGATTTCGTGCCAGTATCTTTCACCCTTGAAGTGAAGAAGGAGGTCCTGTCATTTACACGTCCCCTTCAGCCCATTTTTTAAAAAAAAAAACTATAAAAACAACCTACGACGTCATTTCAGTCTCACACTCTTTTTGGAGAGAAGATGACTTCCTTTCAATCTCATCCTTCGGCTAAATTGATTCGTGCCTTGTATGGCATCAGTCGTGAAAAAAATGCACAAGTCCGTGCTCATTTGTTAGAAGCGAGTCTGAAAGAAGTGTTACGATGGTTTACTTTGACAGCACGTCAATTACTGCAAGGCATCATTCACATCCCTCATCAAACTCAACGTTTTTTTCAAAGACATAAATCGGCATTGTCACAACTGGCTGATCCTAGAATCGATTCACGGACTAAAAAACAAACAAATCATTTTAACTCCTGGTGGAAGTGGTTCTTTAGGAGGGGTTATGATTCGTTCCCTTTTGAAATGGGATCCTAATGATACCCAAACCAAAACAACTCCTAAAAAGAAGAAGAAAAGTCCAAAAAAGAAAGCCAGCCCCAAGAAAAAGAAAAGTCGTGCCCAGAAGAAGAAAAAAACACCCACTGCCACCACCACTGGCACCACTAACACCCGCAAGAGAGGTACTGCAGCCAGGACGCAAACGTACACCCGCAAAACACCACCACCACCCTTACCATCACCACCATCACAGTCCCAAATGATGACAAGGTCTCCTTTTGCGTCCACCTCCTCTTCCTCTTTGTCTTCTTCACCCCCTTTTACCATGATGCCTGTCAAACCAGACTTAAGATCCGTGTTTCCTAATTTGATGCAAAAATGGAAACCTATTTCTAAAGTTACCCCGTCGGGGCCGTCGACTTCAGCTGATTTAGCCATGGTAGCAGCCACCCACAAAGTACCATCCCCTAAAACCAAAGTCCAAGAAAGAACTGGCATCTTACAAAGTTTAGTGGATTTATCCAAACAAGAATTGAGACGATTTAGTCCCTTGAAAACACCTCAACGTCGAGTCAGACCTGTCGTGAAGTTGGTACGTCGTGCAGACAATCAGTGGAGACGTGTTCCAGTATAAAATAGAAGGGTGAAAGGCCAAAAGACTTCAGACTTGTTTTCTACCGACTAAAAAAGATGGCTCCCAAACGTGTACACCACCACCACCAAGAAAAGAAGAAAACCAGCAAAAAAGGACGACTTCCCCCTCGTCTGGCGAAACATTGGGATGTCTTGTCTGTCTTGACCAAATCCAATCCTCCCATGCGAAAACAACTCATTCAAACAGCTCCTAAAGAAATCATCGATACCGTGTGTGAATGTTGTTTGAACGTGTTGAAAGGAACGGTACCTTTGTCCAAGATACAGAAACAAAAATTAGGGAAACATCGGAATGTTCTTCGTCAAATGGTGAAAAAGAAAATACCTCTTCAACAAAAGAAAAAAATGTTAGTACAACGAGGAGGATTTCTACCTATGCTGTTAGGACCGCTGTTAAAAATAGCCGCTCCTTTGTTAGGAACGATTGCTGGACCACTTTTAGGAGGGGTTATGCGATAACCAAAAAGAAGAAGATAAAAAGGACCACCCTTCTCTGAAAAGACCACACCTTTTTGGTACCTTTGGATGAAATGGAAGGACGAAAACTGACTTTAGTACCTTACAAACGATGGATGAAATTTCATCGTTGGAACGAACAACGGATACCTCATTTACCACCCAATCCTAATCTTAACGAAATGTCTCAGTTACAACAAGAAATACAATCCCTGATGGAACAAAACAATGTGTCCGAAACAGAAAAATCCCAACGGTACGGTCAACTTTTACAACGTCTACAACTCTTTCGTCAAAAAGCAGTCGACGAAACAGCTTCACCCACTCTGAGAGATTTTAAGGCTCTGATGAAAAGCGAACCTAAAGTGACCATCAAAAAAGAAAAAGAAGAAGAAGAAGAAGAAGAGTTTTTACTAACTCCACCTCTTAAAAAAATAAAAAAGTTAGCCACCCCGGATTGGATAAAAAAGAAGAGGTCTACCCCTTTACCCTCAGAAGAAAAAAAGAAAGAAGTAAAGAAAGAAGTCAAAACAGAACCGATGACTCCTTGACTCCTGATCAAACTCCCTCCTTTACCCCAGTAGCACGTCGGACACGTAAACAACAACAATCCAAAAAGATACCTCACGAAGAAAAGACTATTGGAACTTGGTTAACTTATTCTTGAGGAAACCATCATCATCATGGAGAAACTGTTAGCCACCATTTATTACAATCCTGGTCATGCTGCTGGTTACGGAGGAGTTCAAAAATTATATCGAGCTGCTAAAAGTCAATTGAAAAGTGTACGTTTACCTGAAGTACGACGATGGTTACAAGAACAATCAACGTACACGTTACACAAACCCATTCGACGTAAATTTTCTAGAAGTACTACTCAAGTGGAAGGGATCGATCATCAATGGCAAGCCGATTTAGCGGACGTCTCTCATTTAGCCACTTACAATCGTGGTCACAAATATTTGTTTTGTGTCATCGACGTGTTTTCCAAATTTGCTTGGGTCGTGCCTTTGACTTCTAAAAGCAGTACCGAATTGGTACGAGCCTTAAAATTGGTCTTGAAACAAAGTGGACGCCAACCTTTACGATGGCAAACGGACAAAGGCACCGAATTTCTAAACCAAGCTTTTCAAAAAGAATTGAAACAAAGACACATTCATTTTTTTACGACCGAAAATCCTGAAACCAAAGCCAGTATCGTGGAACGTTTTCAAAGAACTTTGAAAGAACGCATGTGGAAATATTTTACACATCAACATACTCTCAAGTACATCGACGTGTTACCTCGTTTGGTCAAAGCGTACAATCAATCGTACCATCGTAGCATCGGATGTACCCCCGAAGAGGTCAGCCCTGAAAACGAAGTGTCTGTGTTTGATAAATTATTTGGTTTACCCCAGAAAAAAAAGATAAAGACACCCTTGTTGGAGTTAAAGACGGGAGATTGGGTTCGCATCGGAAAAACCAAACGTACCATCGTAGCATCGGATGTACCCCCGAAGAGGTCAGCCCTGAAAACGAAGTGTCTGTGTTTGATAAATTATTTGGTTTACCCCAGAAAAAAAAGATAAAGACACCCTTGTTGGAGTTAAAGACGGGAGATTGGGTTCGCATCGGAAAAACCAAACGTACTTTTGACAAAGGTTATTTACCTAATTGGACTACCGAATTGTTTCGTGTCACTACCCCCGTCCGTGGACGTGATCCTCCCGTCTATAAATTGGAAGACATGCACGGTGAAGTACTCAAAGGAACATTTTACTTGCCTGAGTTACAACGAGTGACTAAAAAAGAAGACACCTTGTACGACATCGAAAGCATTCTCGAACAAAGAACACGTAAAGTTGGTAAACGTCGAGTAGAAGAAGTCAAAGTACGTTGGAAAGGATATCCCCCTAGTTTTGATTCTTGGATTGCAGCTTCTCAAGTCGTCGACTATAAAAAGAAAAAGAAGTAAACTCACAACATGCCATTCAACACAGTAGCCACCCAGACGACTTCAACGACTCCTTCACAGAGTTCTTCTTCTCTTCAAGAATTACAAAAACAACCACTTTGGGTGTGGTGCGGAGAACGTGTGCCTAAAAATCAAATCGTCTTTTTCTGCCAAATCTTTGTAGAGTATTGTGTCATCGGAGCAGCGATTGCTAATTTGAGTTTACAACAAGGAGACAAACAATTGTGGACCATTTTACTCAGCAGTTGCATCGGTTATCTTTTACCCAGTCCCTCTTTGAAATTTACGACCACGACCGACAACAGTCACCACAACAACGCCAGTCCATCTTCTTCCTCTTCGTCCAGTTACCACCACCACCAAAATACTACCAGTCCTCTTTTGGAACCTTTTGAACATCCTTCTTCTGTTCACTTGAGTGACACCTCGGACACCAGAACAACCACTTTGGAACTATGAATGACCAATTTTATTTAACGTTACCTAGTGACAGTTCCATGGATGTGTTTCCCAACAACAGCTTATGTTGTTTCACGGCCAAATTACCTCAAGCCATTCAATTGGATCACGATGCTCATTGGGAAGTGAGTTTGGTAGAAATCATTCATCCTACGCAAATCATAAACATCAACAAAACTCAAAACACTGTGGTTGTACAAATCTTGAACAAAAAAAATACATGATCACTTGGTAAATAATGATCCTGAAATCTGGAAAGAGACCCTGAAGATCCAGACATGAAAGGATCATTCAAAAAGTTAGTACCAGATCCTAAATCTACTAGTCCTATTGTCTATTCTCAGATTACCCTGAGAATTCCTACAGGGTATTATTTTAGTCCTGAACATTTGGTGGACACCATTAGAACCCAGTTTGCACGCCAATTTTAAAATGCCATATCAGCAGCCAATAAATTTGTAAGAATTGCTTACCATGCTTTGGCACGACGTTTAATTGTCCAATTTTTCAAAGAGAGAGGGCAACTCCTTACTGAGAAAGATAAAGGTTTACCTTTGGAAGAGAGAAAATACTTGACCATTGAATTTTGCTCTGGATTGTTTGGTATTTTGGGTGGAAATAAAGATTTTACCGCTGAAAGTGATTTAGAGTTTGGAACCAACGTAGAATTTGGACATAAATTTAAACATCCTATCGAATTGAATGGTGGACTGAATTTAATGTTTGTCTACTCCGATGTGGTGGAGTACAACGTGGTGGGACACACATCTGCTCCGTTACTGAGAGTCATACCTTTCAAATTGGATATTGGTGGTGGCGGTGGTTCTAGTGTTACTGTGGACGAAGAGGGTGGAAGTACTACCACTAGTAATTCTAGTATTGGTGGCAACACCTTTCACGTTCACCGTGAATTTGTTCATCCTCATTATCTTCCAGTCAGTAAATCGTATTTTGACAGTGTCCAGATTAGTATAAAAGGAGATTTAGGACAAAGTGTACCATTCATTGACCAAGGAAAAGTCACGGTGAAACTACATTTTCGAAAAAAACAAGTTCTCTAACATTCCTCAAAAAAATGTATCCAGTGTACCAAGGAGTGGCTCGACAACTAGGACATGGTTTAGGAGATATGTTAAAATCAGCCTTTAGGACGGTAGCTTCTATTTTGAAACCGATGGTGTCTCGAGGATTTCATGCCTTAAAAGATGCCGCTTTGACACAAGGAAAAGAATTTTTGCAAAACGTCCTCATCGACAAACAAAATCCAAAAGAAGCCTTTTTGAGAGCAGGCAAAAATGTGTTGATGACGACTGGTAAAGATCTTTTAGGTCTCCGAGAAAATCCTATAAATACGCTTCACGCTTCAGACTCTGGCATTACTTCACAGCAGCAAGGACAAGGTAGAAAGAGACGACGACCTCAAAATCCTTTCAAAGTTCATAAAAGAACACACGGTAGTAGTACTTCCAGAAAAAATAAGAAAAGAAGAAGAACTGGTAGAGAATTAGACGTATTTGATTATTAAAAAACTGTGAAAATGATGCACCGAGATTCTTGCGAATGTACCAAGTCCGAACTAGATCTGTTTTCTATGCGTCCCACCATGATGACAATGCAAGAATCCCAATGGGTGGAATTTCATCCTGTATCGTCTTTGACGGATTCAGCTCCTATCGAATTTGATATCAAAGGACAAACCGAAGATTACATCGATCTGAATAACAGTTACTTGTACCTGAAACTGCTAGTACAAAAAAGTGACAACAGCCTTCCTGTGGAAGCTTCCCTAGTAGCTCCCGTCAATAATTTCTTTCATTCTTTGTTCAGTGGAGTAGATTTGTACTTGAATAACAAACTGATCAGCAGCAGTTTGGATACTTACCCTTACCGTGCTTATTTGGAAAATCTCTTGTCGTACGGAAAAGATGCCAAGAACACTCATCTGGATGCTTCTGTGGTCTGGAAACCTGACACCGCGGGTGCCTTCAACGACATATCCCCGTCAACAGGGGCGAGGATTGACCAGACTGATGATGCTGCTCATAAAATAATTCCAGCAGATCCCCATAATGTGGGATTTAACGAACGCCGAAAGAAAATCAGAGGGAACAGTTTAGAACTGATGGATCGTTTGCATTTGGACATGTGGTTGCAAGACAAGTATTTGTTGAACGGAGTAGATGTACGTCTGAGACTAAATCGCAGTAGTGCCGCTTTCCATTTGATAGCTTTTTCTAACGAGTGGAAAACCATCATTCAACAAGCCAAACTTTATGTGCGACGTGTAGAAGTCTTACCCAAAGTAGCTAACGACATCAGTCAAACCTTGAGCAGAACCACTGCTAAGTATCCTCTTAGACGCGTGGAAGTGAAAACCTTTACTGCAGCCGCTGGACTCCGATCCATAGTCGAAGATCACATCTTCCAAGGATAGCTCCCTAAACGTTTGATCATTGGTATGGTTTCTAATGCAGCCTTCAACGGAAACATCACTTAGAATCCATTCCAGTTTGAACACTTTAACGTCACCAAGATAGATGTCAGTCGAGATGGCAAGACCTTGTGTACCAGACCTTTTGAACCTGACTTTGGTGGCGAGAAAAATTACTTACGATCTTACTTGACCCTGTATGAAGCCACAGGACAGTTAGGCCGCGACAGTAGCCACGGCATTACGTACGAGGATTATGCAGGAGGGTATGCCTTGTGGGGATTTGATTTCACTCCGGACCAAGGCAGCGATGAAGGACATTTCCACCCTATAAAATCAGGCCCCCTTCGTGTGGAACTTCAGTTTGGTCAAGCTCTAACCCAGACAGTGAACGTCATCTTGTATGCAGAATTTGATAACACTCTAGAGATCAACAGTTTGAGAGAAGTCATTGTAGACTATTAGAAGAAACAAAAGATGCAGAACGTAGAACCTATGAAGATAGTAGATGAGGGATTTTGTGAAGTGATTCACCAGTCACCAACTACCACAAAGGATAATGATAATGACGAAGTCATTCATTCAGTACCTCGAATAGAAGAAGAAGAAGAAGACAAAGAAGAAGAAAACCATTCCGTTCCTGTGTTTACTGGATTTATGGTTTGTCGATGGCCAGAACACGAAAAACAGTTAGTGACCTGTTATGCTCAGGAATTGAGTCCAATCATTAACAGTCTGATTAAAGAACAATGTTATGGATGTCAAAACGATCATCCCAGTCAGATACAACACGACAAATGTATGATGTTGACAGGTGAAGAAAAATTGGATGAATATTTGGAAACGGCCTGGACACAACTCTCAGATGAACACGTGTTGACACAGTGGTATAAAGTCTTACAGACTTCTTCTTTTCCTCCACTTACTTCTCTGGAGATCAAACGGATCGAAGGACTCATTCATCAGAGTGCAGAACCTATCCGACGTGAATATTCTTGGAATTACAAGACAGAACAATTCAAGCATAAAGTCAGGTGTGAATTGGTGACTCAATATTTCCATTGTTGAAGACAAAAGAAAAAAATGGATACCAGGGAACTTCATTACTTATTGAATCGCAGTTCCTATACTTCTTCTTGGAATCCTGTGGTATGTGCTAAAGATGAACTACCTCATCGTAAACCAAAAAACGTTCATGCTTATGTCATCAATACTGACGACAGTCATCTACCAGGAACCCATTGGATTGCCGTGTACTTTCCCAACGATCACAATGGTGGTGGTGTGGAATATTTTGATTCTTATGGATTACCTCCTTTGGAAAAGGACATCATCGAGTTTATGAGAAGAAATGCCGTCTCAACTCGATTCAATAATGTGAGACTACAAGGATCAGATCCTATGGTGTGTGGACAATATTGTGTTCATTATCTTCATCAACGCAGTCTTGGATATTCCTTAGAACATTTACTGACTTATTTTGATAGTGACTATGTTCGAAACTATGCTAAAGTACAACAATGGTTTTGTCAACGTTATGGTTATCTCTTGTCTTTAGCTCACCATCGTAGTGTACATCAAAATGATGTCGATGATGTAGAAAGTTTAACATTTACTTTACCTTCCCAACGTTGTCAACCTTGTAAATATGTTCCTGTTTGAAAAAAAATTGTATGGTTGAATAGTTAGTTTTTTTAATGTTGGAATAGTTCTTGTTGAATAAACAATTTTGTGGATTGTTGAAAAAAAAATGGTGTTGTGTGGTTTTTTATTGAATTTGAAAAAAAAATAATGAATATGTTCTTTCTCTTTCTTTCTATGATCTAATGGTTTTGTGTTATTTTGTTTTAGAGTAGAGATGCACGCACGCACGCACTCTTGAATTTGAAAAAAATAATGAATATGTTCTTTTTCTCTCTCTTTCTATCGATCTAAAAAAAAGATAAAAACCTTTTTTTTCCCTCTATTTTTTTATTGAATTTGAAAAAAAAAATAATGAATATGTTCTTTCTTTCTTTCTATCGATCTAATGGTTTTTTATCAAAAGTAGTTTCTTTTAGGTCCGCGCTTTTTAGAGTCAGGGTTCATGGAGTGTAAAACTCCGCGAAGCCATGAATGACGTAGAAAGAATGACGTCAGACGCAGGGGTAGTGGGGTGATGTTTTTTTTAGTTTTTAAAGTGTAAGGGATGTTTTCCTTCACGTCCGCGCTTCTAGTGTATTAAAACCACGTCTTCACCGGTTAAGCTACCCCGTTTTATCTATCAAGATGAACACAATAGAAATTGTGAGACAGATTAGAGTTCATTTAGAGGTGGCCTGGCACCTCCTTAATGAAGTGGAGAAAAGGGAGGAGGAGGAGAAGGAAAACAAAATTCCAATTAGACCCCACCCCATGATGGAAGAAAATTGGGAGCCAGAAGCGACTCATCCTCCGTCGGCCTTCACAGCTCCATGTAAACAAAGTGAAGAAACATGGAGGGGGAGCTGCCCTGTATGCAGGGCAAAGCCAGGGAGGTGTCAACCACCTCTAAAATGAACTCTAACATAAAAACAAAAAAAAACAACGGTCCTTATCAGGACCACCCATTATCAAGAAAGATTAATTATATTCCCCTCCCTCCCCCACCCCGTAATGTAGTGACGAAGACAACGTCTACTACTATCAAAACACCTCCCACCCTCCACCCCTTTTTGATGGTAGTAGACGTTGTCTTTTGTCACTACATTACGGTACCACCATGTTAAACTCCCGTACGTAGCTGGAGAGGCCCCAATGTTAAACTCCCGTACGTAGCTGTAGAGGCCCCCCAATGTTAAACTCCCGTACGTAGCTGTAGAGGCCCCCCAATGTTAAACTCCCGTACGTAGCTGTAGAGGCCCCCCCGTAGCTATTTACCCCCCCCCCCCTCAACTACTTATGCATCTATCTTGAAAACTCTAAGATCAATTAGCAAAGGTGAAAAGCTGCAAAAAAGTGGAGAATGTGTTGAACATAATGGCTGAGTCAAATGTATCCAGTGAGGTAAATATTCTGTTTGATTTACGCCATATTACTTCTAAAGCACATTATTTACTTAACTGTGTGGGGCTTTTTTTAAATTAGCTAGTAAACTTTACACAACTTTTTCCTAGAAATAATTGGCTCCAGTATGGAATAGTTTTATCATTGACAACTAACATAGTATCTCGCATTCACTCACAATTTGTACATCCAAATTCCCTTCTTGGCATTCAAACATCATTATAAAGGAATTTTTGGTAATGTCTTGACACTATAATGGTAAAGAAAAAAAAGACAAGAAGCATCTGAGATTGCACAAATATTTACATCTTTGAACAAACGCAGGCAGTCACAACTCACAATATACATAATGCAAGGCTTTTGCCCCAAAGGAGTCACTTTTAAAAAAAAGAGTAATAACATTATTAGTTTTGCATGCAATACATTTTCATTTATACCATGTTACTAGATAATGTCTAAATATGTGATATGTACACAAATTTTGACAGAAACTATTTTGAGCAAAATGTTTAATGTGGCAGGGGATAGGTTTGTAAATTGGCCCCTATCAAATGCCTCAACTTAAGGCTATGATATGACTTTTTCATCTATTATTGTTTAATAATTCAAGATATGGACATATTTGTGAATTAAGTGTTTCAGGCTTGTGCTGTTCTTGAAATTGATGTGAGACATATAGACCTCCCATAGTTACTTCACAGAATCTAGACAGTGAAATACCAATACTCGGCTACGAAGCAGAGCTAGCCACCAATAGCAGTACACAAGTTGGGTTCAAGGCAAATGGAATATCTCAGAAACGGCCAGGATGGCAACCAATTTTAATTGTATCGTGCTGTTTAGTACACAATGCTTTTCAAAATTATCACATAGGGACAGGGCTTGCATTTGCACTGTAAGCATCACTGTGTGTCACAAATTACAGACCTGAAAAATGCTGGTATGAATTTGGGGCTGGCGTGCATATACTATTTTTGCTATGAGCTCCCATGATATTATTATGTTTTGTTTTATTATTGCTATCCAAAAATATGGATCTTTTTGAGCAGGTATGTGTCTCATTTTTTTCTGATAGAACATACGACAAAATAGGTCCATAATTGCTGAACATGAATACAATCACAATGAAAATTGATAAATTAAACTTTGATACATGGCTCTTTTTATCGTCGAAAATGGGGGTTAGTGCCTGGAAATTAAGAACCAACATCATGAAATTCACACTTTTTAATAAGACGTCATTGATTTTGTTAAATGTTCTTTTTAAAGAAAAGAACAACAACAACAAAACCACATTATCAATTCAATGGAAAATACAATATATGAAGAAATATCGATCAATAAAAATGTTGGTAAATGCCTACTGGTGGTATCGCTTTAAGAAATAACTATAAATTAAAAACGTCTAACCAAATGAAATTCATGCTTCAGTTTTATTTTTATTCTGTTTCAGTGCAATCATCATAAGTGTTAAATGTCATTTTGTATTCAAACGTAAAAAAGTGTCAATTGACCGTCAAGGCCAAGTCCGCGAACATTTATATGAGAACCTTATTTTTGCCAACTGTGTTTTTTACCTTCGACTTGCAGAAATGTTTGTTGCATTATTGCAATCAGTTAAAAGTAGACCTGCTTTGTATTATCACGTTAATTACGTCTTTTGTATCAAATTATGTGCAGGGGGTAGCATGAACAAGTTAAAAGCATGTAGCTACATCTAGCGGCCACGGTCATGAGTCAAGTCAACTCAATTCATTTGGGCAATCAAACACTATTTACATATTACTATGTTAGTAACATTAATAAAGTATCTAACATTAATCAGTGATTAATCTTAATCATTCATAAGTGAATCAATGATAGCAAGGAAACCAAGCGAAATGCGTACTCAGTGCATGAAAAGCTTAGTTTCACAATAGGGTTCATTATGGAGAAGCGAGATAAAACGTTTGTAGTGAACTTAAAATATCTGACTCAGCACCAAGAGGTCTGATCGAGGACGAGCAGAAATATCGCGATTACTTGCAATGACATCACATCAGCAATATTTCGCTGATAGAACAATAACAATCGAGTTTTAACGTTGTTGTTTCTCTCAATAAATGTCCATGTCTTTTAAACAAAAGACTCTAGTTCGATTCTATATCGACAATAACACCAGAATGTATCCACATTCACATGCAAAAAGCAGTGACATAATGCACAGTGTTTTCGGTGGTACACACGTGACCTGTATGGAAACTTTTGGAGTAATCTTTTAACAATCTTTCAAAGACTGGTTATCTTGAAAATAACGGTCATTAATAAAGAAAAGTGAACAATTTTGTTACAGAAAGTTTTTTTTAATGACAATTATTACCAACACGATTATAAAATGAGTATTCAACCATTTAACACCCCTTCCTGCAACTCTCTCTCTCTCTCTCTCTCTCTCTCTCTCTCTCTCTCTCTCTCTCTCTCTCTCTCTCTCTCTCTCTCTCAATTTGTCAGAGATACCTCGATAACTCGCACCATACACGCTTAATAAATAAAAATTTCGGAAACACGATCAGTCGTTCCCACATCTTTAATACTTAAATGTATTAAAAATAAGGAAGAATATGTTGAATATCTGGACTATTTGTCATTTCTTACGCGAATTGATACAGTAAACATTGCTAGGGTGGGGCCACTGTAGAAACATGACAGAACGGTCGTATCCAACAGACTTCAGAGCATAACATCATTAAATAACAGCTTTTAATGCTTGTAAGTTTACTTGTAAGGATTTTGGTTTTCTATTGTGTTTATTTGTGCATTTAAATGTGAAATTTTTTGCGTGGTCTTGACAAGCTTGCAGTCTACTTCGGTAACAGAGGCTGCACCCAAATTTCGATTGTCACTTATTTTCGGTTTGCAATCAACACTCATCAATGCTTGATTTCTCCATCGTTTTCAGACTTAATTATGATTTCAATGAGAGTTAAAACAATTTTATTACTATATTTAATCAAGAGTTTTTCTTTAAACTGTGTACAGTTTTGTCGTAGAGTCTAACAAGTATACAAAACTGTATAGGTGACACACAATATCGAATAGCAACAGGTCATGTAAGTTCAGTCACTGACAATTTGCATGATTCACTTGGAAAAGTAATTATAACAAAGTTAATACGCGAAGCCTACTTTTTCTTGTTTGGTGTTCGTTTTTAGGCATTCGTGATGGCGCCTCTTTGTTTACATAAATGCATACTAGAGGGTCTACAGTCTGGACATATTTTAAGATCATTTCATTCTCTAGAGAGAGAGAGAGAGAGAGAGAGAGAGAAAGAGAAGACGAAAACAATAAAATAGGCCTGAATATGGAATACAGGTGTGAATAACATAGAACAGGGCAGATATGTTTCCTAAATGGGAAAAGAAAGTAGTTCCAAAAGTGATATCGCCACTGTGGCGATAAAAGTGGCAAAGACACTGTGGAAATATAATTTTTCTCCCACTTATATATTTCAATATGTCATTATGAAATATATAATAGAAACATTCTATTCCTAATAGTTCTCCAACTGAATTGTTCCTATTCATTATACAAATGCAAATATGTATGTGCGAGACATGTACACAATCTTAGAATCTACATGTAAAACATTAACAGGAGAGAGAGAGAGAGAGAGAGAGAGAGAGAGAGAGAGAGAGAGAGAGAGAGAGAGAGAGGTGAGAGGTTGGTATGGTCAATCAGTTTTAGTCTTTATTTTTGCTGATTATTTTACCACTGGATAATGATAATATATGTGCATCTGAGAGAAATCAATGATTATGAAGAAAAATTATACATGTGATATTTTACAATTATTTGTGAGCATGCATTTCCCAGACAATGTTTCTATAACGTATGACGCGACTAAATTATATGTTACAATGAAAAAGTTATCATTGTCTAAATGATATGTTACAACGAAAAAGTCATCATTGTCTAAATTATATGTTACAATGAAACAGTTATCATTGTCATTGAATCCAGGTAAGCATGACAAACAAACAGGTATAAACATTATGCAACACATTTTCCTTACTAAAGACTTATGAAAAAAAAATCCTCATGAAAGTTCGTATAAGTAAAACCACTGATCAAATTCTTTCCAAATTTAAACGCATTCCAACTATAATACATGAAACTGGGCGGTAAATTTAAACAGATTCCAACTATAATACATGAAACTGGGCGGTAAATTTAAACGGATTCCAACTATAATACATGAAACTGGGCGGTAAATTTAAACAGATTCCAAATATATAATACATGAAACTGGGCGGTAAATTTAAAATGATACTTTTCTACACAATATTTTTGCGGCTCAATAAAAGCTAAAAAAAAATATAACGTGTTTCCGGTTTTATGGCTCAAAAAATTATGTCTGTGAGGGGAAAAAAAATTGGAAGGGATTGGTGGTAACGTGGAGGGTAGAGTGGCTCTCTGTGGCAAGACCACCGTACGATTGACCAAGAAGATGCGAATGAAATCAGCCATGAAATAAGCCATGTTTTTCTGGTCTCTGTTAATTAGGGGCTTAAAAATATCTGAAACAATGGCAAACGTCTTAATGAGTGTGATTTTTAATACTGTTACCTATGAATTAAATTAAATCCGGACTGGTCACAACATTTTATTATGATTCGAAAAATGTCCAGGGTCGGCAGACAAAGATAGGGTCAGTTGGGAAACGAGAAACAAAGCTATTTTGTTTTCTTCTTTAGGCCTAAGTTTGTCTTATAGTTTCTTAAATGTAATATAGTGTGACCCATAAGGATTAATAAACACATACACTACTTTAAAACAGAGGCAGCTTAGTTTATATATGTCTCTATTTTAAACCATAGGCATGTGAGTTTATATATGTCTCTATATCAATTTGCACATATCTCAGGACGTTGATGCCAATATTTCTTTCGAAATTCTTGATTTTGTTTTAATTTAAAATATTATGAAATTAAAGATACAAATTTTAAACGACAATAACAACAATTACTATATCCGTCAGTAACAAAAACAGCAACAACAACCATGACTGTATTAGATGCAATATGTCTGCTTCATCTGGTATAACTTTTGAGGAAAGTAACCTTTTCCAGAAATTTCTGTGTAAAAACAAGTTCAAAAGACAAATATATGCATAAGCAAGCAATGTCATCTCAATATGCAATTGTGTTCGAAATTATATATCAAAGTCAATATTTTTTCTGAAAGGGGTGTGTATTATATTTTTGCGCACTATGCAAAAATATGATGTATAATAATAATTATAGTAAAATGTTGGTTATAATTATAAAACTCACGCTATGTTATGATATTCTGTGCAATGGTGATTGGGGAGGAATCTAATTTCTATGCAATACCATTCGCATCCCCACCCACCCCTGTATATATGAAATGCTATCGAAAGAAAAATATAAGGAGCATCTACGCCATTTTTTTAAAAATGTTAGATAGGTCTATTTTTTTAAAGCATTATTGAGTAACCCTTACTTCAGTCGCAGATTTGAGACAAATGACACAAATTCTAAATAATTTCTAGCCTGTTTGGCTGAGCATTGGCCACTTCAGTAACATAAATACACCATCATGCTTAACTTACCAAGTCAGGAAGAGAAATCCAAAATACATTTGTCCATAGATTATTTATATACTCTAAGACAACGTGATCGATAAACTAAAGTCTCCTTTAGCTGAACTATTCTTGGAAAAGAATGGGGTTAGGTGGGTATTCCATTGTTAGGAGAAAAATACACTTACATTTACTCATGAGTAGAATAGTGTGATCATCTAGACCCAAACGGGACTCCCATGTTAAACAGGGTAAAAAGTTTTTGACATAAACGAGAATTTAACATGGGAATGACACTCTCGATTCAATCGGGAATTTGAAATGTATAGTGGAAAAATGTATTGTTTAAAAATTCGTCTATAGTATTTTTACAGGATGAGTCTGGCTGAAAATGTACTGGTAACATGTGTTGGTCTGTCTACCCTCTAACTGAAATGAATAACACGTCGTCACGTGTGGTAAGTCTGTCTGTTTTTAACAGTGTAACACGTTCGATGTGATTGGCGGGAAATTTAATAGGTAGAAATCCAATGTCAGGTCAAAGTCTCATTCATTGTAACATGGAGTGTGTGTGTGAGAGAGAGAGAGAGTTCTCTATAAGACACTATTTTGGCAGGAAATTTAATAGGTTGGAGTTAGTCTCCCCTCTGACTGAAATGCCGTATTACGTCATAGGTGTAGCATGTATAGTGAGTCTGTTTAGCTGCAAATGTAACAGTGTAGCATGTTAGATCTGTTTGGCGGTAAATGTAATAGTTTGGCTGTCCTCTAACTGAAATGAATATATGTATATCATGGTGGGGTTCTCTGGCCTATAACAATAAATGTAATGACAAAAACTCCACCTACTATTTCACGTGCCTTTTGGAACGACCAACATTCACTCATTTACTGACCACACAGAATAGGATGTAAAAGAAGGGGCATAAATAGAATTTAAATCCCTTATAAATAAAAATACCTTCCCTATCCCTACAACACTATGCTCCCCATTATAAAGAAAATAAAACCCATATACCCTTCTATAATGTCCCTACCCGCTCTTATCATTCTTTTCTAAAACAAAACTATAATCCCCTTCACACAGGAGAGAACGTAAATGAAGGGTAAAAAAATAGAATTTAATTCCCTTATAAATAAAAGTACCTTCCCTACCCCCTATCACGTTATGATCCGTTTATAAATAAAGTAAAACATTTACCCCTCTATAATGTCCCTACCATCCTTTTTATATAAAAAGAACTACCATCGTCTTACTATTCTAATAATACCGTTAATTTCACCAGTAGAGTGAAAGAAGAGATAAAAATAGGCCGCCACTTTTCTCTTCAATTATTATTTTGCGACATTATAGGTGTCTATGGGAAATTAACATTAGTTTACCCTTTTGATGGGTTTCTAAGGACAATGGTAAAACCTGTTAGAAATGTGCATATGTTTTATCTTTTATAAATCCGGGAGGGGGGGGGGGAGAAGAGGTAGACATTTGAACTATCCTAAATTGTACATTGCAACATTGTCGAATGAACGAAGTCATTTTGTCAGCCTGCATTGTCTGTAATCTTGTCTGAAGATGTAGCGTGTGCCAAAAACTATATTGTTACAATCCCTACATTCCCTAAGTTCGGCTTTCGCATTCGCAAGCGTAGAGTAAACAATAATTGCGACTCTCATTCTGTGAATGGTCTAAAAGCAAATGAACCATATCCAGGTCATAAATTGTTACAAATACTTTTACCAATGAGGTTCGCATATTCTGATCGACTTTTTCCAAAGTCAAGTCACTTGTTACAAAAATCATGTTTTGTCTTAGATTTAAGACACGCGTTGGAAAATATTACTACCGATACCCAAGTTAAGATTTTTTCTGGTAAAGTTTTGAGCTTGTGTTTTTTGAAAACGGCAAACATTGGATAGATGTTATTTCTCCAAGCTAAAGATTGATAGCAACATTTTTAGGTTCCCGTTTTTTGAAACAGATCTCTATATTTAATTTGATCAGTGAAATGTACCCTAGCAGTCTTCATATTTCTGAGAGCACTGTCATCCAAAGATTCGAGAGAGAGAGAGAGAGAGACAGACAGACAGACAGAGACAGAGAGAGATTATAAAATGTTTATATATCTGTAAATGTGTGTGTGAAACAGAGAGAGAGAGAGAGAGAGAGAGAGAGAGAGAGAGAGAGAGAGAGAGAGAGAGAGAGAATCTAATTCATCCTTTATAAAGATGAAATCAAGAGATACCGGCACTTACATTTTTTGGCATATTTTCCCGCGAATTACAATGAAATTTCAAAAACACATCACAAAAAATCACATCTTTTTTTGTAAACTCACACAGGATTAAATTGGCTCCATATTAAAATCCTTCCTTGCTATGCGTAGATTTAATGTTCTCACACACAAAATACAAATCCGACACCTAATATCATTCCGTTGTGTTTTTGCATAAGGTTGGCATGTTTTTCATTCATATATTTATCACAAATCTAAGATATGCCAAGAGCTAGTCTTTTGTAAGTGACTGTAACTACGGCTTACGTAAGGCGTGGAGTAAACAATAATAGCGACTTTCTCTGTCGACGATTTAAAAGTAACTGCGGTAGATTCAGGCCATAAACGGTTAATAAATATTTTTAGCCAATGGGGTAACATATTCTGACCAACAATTTACCAAACAATCGTGGTTTCTCCACATTGAAGACAACGCAGTGCAAAATATTGCAGCCGATACCCAAGTTAAGACTTCTTGCACTGTAAAATTTTTCGGTGCTAGTTTTTGAAAACGGCAAAACTTGTGTTAGTTCAATTTTTCGAGACACACTGAAAAGAATTTTTCTGCAAACTACAGATTGATTGTGACATTTATCAGATTGAGTTTCAAAACTTAAGTAACATAGCCTTCTATTTCACGTAATCATTATGACATACACAAACATAGCTAGAGGGGACGTGCTCCGGGCGTGGATTCCTTTTTCTTTGCGTCAGTACATATTCTAATAGGAGGCTGCGTTATTCATGTAATCTCATATTATTAAAATAAAGTGGATACTGCATTTCCTCTGGCACTTTATCTACACTTCATACTTACCAAGAAGTGTGTATAGTTAGTTGTATACACCAGCAGATTTACAACTGGAAGGATGTACGCGACTGGAAAAGTCTTGGGTTCGACACTTGGAAACAAGTGGTAACTGCTTATACCCAAAACCCTGTGTGTGATTGTTGAAAGCAAGAACACATGAACTATGTTGCACACTGAAAGAAAAAATACGAACAATCTCTCTCCCTATATGTATATAGTGACCCCATACCTAACAGAAACTTTCATGCATTTTCAATCTGTGAAGATGGAATAGCCACGACAGATGATACTTCTGGTAAAAGATTTACAGAGACTCATTCGAAAATAAACTTTCAACAAGCCTTCAGGAGATACTCCAGTCTACTCCTCTCAAGATAAAAGTCAAAATAGTTGCTATGACTGTCAAGAGAAAGAACATTGGGTTCCAAAATGTCCACAATATCAACGAAAGGAACCTGTAAGACAGCAGGAAGAGAGACAAACGTAAAGATACCTGGTATAATTGTTAAGAAAAAGGACATTGGTCTACAGAGAGTCCCAAGAAAGTGAAAAAAATGGAAAAAGGAGAACATTGAAGAAGAAGAAGAAGAACAACAACAAGCACAACAAGAATCCACTCCAACAAAGAGATTTAAATCAAGACCAACAAAGAAACATTAAAAGAACCCATTGAAGAAGTTCAAAAAAGAAAGACAGTTAAAGAAGAAGAAAAAATTGACTTTTGTGGTGTATCTTGAAATTTAATTGTGAGTCCTATTCATGAGAATATACCAAAATGTAGGTGCTTCTATGTTTTGATTTGGGTTTTTGTTATGTATGGCTAAAAGATTCACACACACACACATTTTATAATATCTCTCTCTCTCTCTCTCTCTCTCTCTCTCTCTCTCTCTCTCTCTCTGTATATCATAATGACTTTTAGTAGCCAAAACTTGCCATAGTCCAAAATGTGTGCGTAGAATAGAATGTAGAATATACTGCTATATCAAAAATTGCACAAGGACATTTTAGTGCTTGATTATGACTTTCAACGCTCATGAATGTAAGATAAGCACGAGTTTACTTATTGCAAATCATTGTGAATATTATCTATCAACATTTCCAGATAATGTGTGAACAAGAAACTCTCACGGGCTCTAGATTTTCTAAAACGCTCAGTTTTCATGACTGGGGTCCTATTCACAACTCACAACAAATCACGTATATAGACACAGTAAAAAACGAAGCTAGCAGCTAAAACAAATACAGAGGTTTACCTTTTTCCTCTGTACAGTTGAGGAACAATACTATGTCTTTTGTACGAACAAATATAATGAGCCTGCCTAAAAAGACCTCAAGTTGCCGTTTTACAAATACATCGCGATTGTTTATAACTTCTTTTCCAGCTGCATACTTCGCTTTCTACGGTGTCTATCTCTGTGATTTTTATGTTGCTAGTAAATTATACACCGTCCTGAAAACGGCGTTTTTAGCCATTATAGGGCTCATCTAAGTTTGCTGTTCACGCGATATCTCGAAGAGTACATGCACAATCTATAGCATGATTAATTAAACACTCTAATGCATATCCTACATTTATAAACTTTGAAAATCGACATCAAGCACAAAAGTGTTGCTATGCGTTTTCCTGACAGTCAAAAATTTCAAAGCAGTTTTCAATATTTTACAGCAAAGACTCTAAGTTTGCTGTTTACGCGATATCTCGAAGAGTACATGGACAATCTATAGCATGATTAATTAAACACTCTAATGCATATCCTACATTTATAAACTACATCAAGCACAAAAGTGTTGCTATGCGTTTTCCTGACAGTCAAAAATTTCAGAGCAGTTTTCAATATTTTAAAGCAAAGACTTGAGCTCAGAAAAGTTAGCGCCAGGTCAGTGATACTTTTATTGACTGTTAGCTAACATGCATGAGATGCAAACCAACATAAATAATAAAAACAGGGCCCAAAGGAGATTTCATAAAATAGTAACTGGTGAAACATGGATTTACATTTCTGACCCTGAATCTAAAGAAAACAAAGACATTTGGATCGGTGAAAACTAGGACATGCTCCGTAATAGTACAAAGAAGTAGGATCTTAAGGAAAACTTGTTACGCTATAGTTTTTATTCATATGTTCCAGTTGTACATATGCCAGAACTAGAACATCGTATTTCACTGGTCAATGATAAACCCACAAAGATCCTTCCAGTAGTTGTTGAACATAACAAAAAGACTCGCCCGCGCACAGGTATATGGGGGATTTATTCGTGACTCCTAAAAAATACCCGGCCAAGCATCTGTTTCAGGATATTCCAAATCCTCCATATAATCTGGCACAGTCGAACTTTCGACTCAACGCTGTTACTGAGGATTCGAGAAAAGGTGCACTGAATGTCATCATTCATTCGGCATGCTGTTCTCTAGTATATAAACACAAAACTGACTACATATTCGCATTTCCAAACAGGATTGGCAGGCTGAAAAAGTGTGCTGAAGCGAAGGGAGTAATACTGAAGGGAATTAATGAAACGTTTTAGACCAACAGACAGAATCAATCAGTAGGCCTATCCTAAATACAACGTGTTTCCGACTAACACACACGATCAGACATTAAAGAACTTAAAGACAGAATCTATGAGTAGGCTCGTCCTTTGTGTTACATATATCTGACTGATATACACAAATACACACCATAAACAAAGACGTATAAACAGCATACACAAGTATGTCCCCCCTAAATAGTATATGACTCTGACCAATACACACACTAACAAAATAAATAAGTAAATATGTAAATGAAGCATACATTATTAGGTACATCCTTTATAATGGATCAAAAACGAAAACGGGATTGGCTTCCTCGTGAACAATAACACAGTGATGGGCATCTGTCCAATCTCAAGCAAAATAGTCTCTATCCGCCTCAAAGCCTCTCCTCCAACATTACCATAGTACAGGAACATACACTAACGTCAGATCATGATAATAAAGAAACTGAAGAATTATATCACCAGCTACAAGAATTGCTTAACAGGGTCCCTAAGAAGGACATCATCGTGGTTCAAGGGGACTGGAATGCCAAGATATGATCAGAGGCCCATGAAGCTTGGCTTGGAACTTTTGGGGGTTACGAAAACTCAAACGACAGAGGCCTACGACTGCTGGAATTTGAAAAACTTAACGACGTGGTTGTTACAAACACACAACAGTTTCCCTACAAGCTATCCAGATGATGGATGTTGCACTCACCAAACAACAGACACAAGAACCAAACTGATTACATGTACATTCTCGTTCGGAATCAGTGTAAATTAGCGAGAATCAGAATATTTCCCCCATCATGATTTTTTCCAATTTGATTCTTATAGCTTTTGAGAAGAAATCTCTCCCAAAACCAAAATTATGATAAAACTAAGACAAGCTTTCGGAAGTGCTAAATTTAGTTTCTTTACGTTATTTTTCTTATAAACTTGCATTTTCTAAGTGCTATTGATGTTGCTCTGCAATATATTTTCATCACATATCATATGTACAACAGTATAACACGCAGAAACAGATTCATGTGAAGTATGTCAAAACAAGCGAAGTAATACATGAACTTTCTGACAAGTGGTCGTCTGTTTGCTCCAGTTGTAAGCGTGCCAAAAAGAATATGCGGGAACATATCACTGACATTTGATATGCATGCTTTTCTAAAGTAATTAATTTTTTTAATTAAATGAGAGGCATCACTATGAATGGACAATATTTCTGAAAAGGTGAAAGTAAGTGCTTAAGTGCGTCAATACCGATGATTCCAAGATAATTTTATCTTCAAACATATAAATACAACTTATTACATGACGGCAGCTTTTTTCAGATGTTGCCCATATTCTAAATTCTGGTAACCCACGGCTAGGCCGTTGAGTACTAATACATGGTATTCCATGAATGAGCGTTACCATGTGGATTATTGGCTAATAACGTCAAATGCTGTCTTCTTAATCTGGTCGAATAAATCTATATCACAGTGAGGGAGAGAATTTTCGAAATCGAATAATTTAGCAAGTAACATGAACGGTAGACATTAACAACTGCTTGAGAAAAAAATTAAATTGCGGAAAAAATGAATCAACGTGAGAAAAGAATCTAGATTACGACGAGAGAGAGAGAGATATTTCTTTGTTTTAACGGCACTTTTTAACACATTTGTTGTTATATCATGGCGAGGAAGTGGAAGCTAAGTGCCTTTCCCCAGGACAAATCAGCCGACCGGAGCTGGCCTGGGCGGGTGTCGAAGCAGCTACCCTTAGAGTACGAGTAAGGCGCTCTACCAACTGAGCTACTGCGGCTCCAAGAGAGAGAGAGAGAGAGAGAGAGAGAGAGAGAGAGAGAGAGAGAGAGAGAGAGAAAGAGAGAATAACTTTTTGAAACCGATACAGAGAATAAAATGAAATGACTGAGACATTGACAATTTTGTTTATTTATTGTGCCATCCTGCAAATGAACAATGAAATTATACATCGAATTGTGAAACGACAAAAAGGAATCAACGCGAGGAAAAAAGAAAAAGAAAAAAAAAAAAACCCACTAACTTCCTGAACCACTGTTGCACGAATTAAACCCAGAAATATACCATAATATTGTCATCCGTATATTTAGCTTGACATATTTTGGCAATATTTTGCAGGTATAAATTCCGCAAGACTCATTCTAACAATATATAAATATTTTCCAGAAAATGAAGCAATGTAATATTTCCAAGTAAATTTAGGTTGGACTATTAGAAAATGTTGCATTTTCAAGTCAATTTTTCTTCAGCATAAATAATGGCAGTTTTTCTTCAGCAGATATTCCTTTAATACGGCGTACATTTCCGCTTAAGAAGATCCTTAAGTATAGATAATCCCGCCCTGCCTTCAAATGGTCCAAAAACGTGTGACAAAATGATGTAGAGTAGTCTTTTTTAACATCACAGCACTGTGCAGCGTACATGTACAAATGACCAATGTTGACGATTTGAAAGAGACACGAGTATGATCACGTGAGCGGTCTAAAATGATTGGCTACATGTAGTTGGATAGATGATGCAACGTTGAAAAAGACGGGATGCAACGTTAAAATAGACGGGATGCTGGGAAAGAGGCGCATATGGGCAAGATGAGTGACCTGGGTGAAAAGAGAGAGTTGATCTTATAAAAATCAGAATGAAAGTCGCAATCATACAGTAAATCGGTTAGATAATATTGTTTCATGTGATACCAGTGATATCGTTGTGTGGAGCATGTGGCGCTATCGTCTAGCTAATAAACAATCAACGTCTGTGGGCAGGTCCGGATTAAGACCTTTAGAGGCTCTAAGCACTGAAAAGAGTATGGTGCCCTCCCCCCCTCCAAATATGTAATAAAACAAAAACCCCGTAATTTCTCATTTTTTGGGGGAAGGGGGGTGCCCCTGCTTTGCTGGGGCCCTAAGCACGTGCTTAGTCTGCCTATTGGGCAATCCAGCACTGACTTCTTCGCAGTCACTGACATTTATTTCTGTTTTGTTACGCTCTTCGCTGTCCTTGTCCTCATTGTGGTTGTTGTTGATATTATTATTATTATTATTGTTGCCAAGAGTTACATCAACAATAATTACAACCACATGAAAATTTACATACTTGCAATCGTTATTTCTTTACCAAGTCATTTGTTTGTATTAGAAGAGGAGAAAATTAACGTTGCATTTGTCAGAATTTATTTTTTTCTGTTAACGGTATATTTAATTTCTTGAAGAGCGGCATATCAACAATAAATTGCTATTAAGTCCTAGGGGAAGCCTGGTTATTTCGGACCCCAGAGAAACTTTGACATCCCGTTACAACTGTGTGTGTGTGTTTGTACACACACACACACACACACACACACACACACACACACACGTTTCTTATAAAATGATTTAGATTGAAATCATAATGGTATCTGTTCCCGTTTTTAAGATATCTCTCCAAAAATGTTGGCAAATTTGTTCACCATGATAACGTGAAATGTTACTTTACTTTTGTAATTTTTTCAAAAACTTGCACCCCTAAAAATTTTATAACGATTTTTCTTCAATAGGTAAATTTCATGGATTAAATAAAATATTGAGTTTAGTTGTGCTTGTGCATGTCAGATATCTTGGTTTTGTCTTATTTTGGCACTGCAATGTGTCACGAGAAACATTTCTAACATTAGATCTACCGTTTTCCAAATAAAAAAAAAAAAAAAAAAAAAAATTCATAGTGTCAGAATAACTCGAGTATGACCCGTCTTATTCTGCACTCTCATTCTAGAGCCAACACATGAGTTAAATAAAAATGTAACAATGTATGCCCTATTTTTTCAGTCAGTCGATTTCAGATGGTCGAGAGAATAAAGCGTTTTTCTTACTGTTCTCGGCGTGTGCAGCGAAACATGACATATCTTAGTCATTCGACAAGAAATATAACACTACTTTTTTGAAACTGATAAATGAAAAAAAAAAAAAAAAAAAATGCCAATGAACATTTCTATCAAAGAATTTACACTTGTCGTCAGAAACTTATAAAAATGGTAACCTTCTCTCTGTTTGAGGCAAACGATAGGTTTTGGAAAAAATTACTTCGTTCATTTGACAATATTTCATTGTGTGCACTATGCTCACAGTAGCTAAAGATGCTATTCGCGTGGCTAGGTGAATCAGTACGAAACGGCGTGTATGCAGGGCAGTAAACGTTAGCCACTACTAGCTTTTAGGACGTAACTGGGTTGGAATTACTGTTTATCTTTATTATTGTGAAAGATATTCAAGTTATGCTACTTTCGGTGCGCAATGCTAGCAGTAGAAGGTCAAAATAGTATCCTGGACTACTCTATTTTGACGCACTTAAGAACTTACTTTCGCCTTTTCAGAAATATACTCCTTTCATAGTGATGCCTCTCATTAGTTTAGAAACATTAGTTATTTTAGCAAAGCATGCATAAAAAATGACAATGATATATTCCCTAATACTCTTCCTTGCATGCTTTCAACCAGAAGTCCGCTCGTCGGAAAGTTTGTGTATTACGTCACCATTAATGACGCACTTCACAGGAGTCTATTCTAGTAGTGACACCATTGTACATATGCGCGGGGAAAAAAACTATATTACAGAGGAACATCAATAGGACATAGAAAACTCAAGTTTATGGGAAAAATTACAGACAGAAATTTAACTTGGCATTCCTAAACTTTTCTTACATTTATCAGTAATCTGGTTTTGGTACAGATTTTGTCTTGAAAGGAAAAATAATCAAATTTGGAAAAATCATGATGGTAATAATTTTAAAATTGTGTAGTCATAATTATAAAATAATTAGATTCAGCATGTGACCTTTTTCCCAATACTTGATTAGCATTGTGAACATGCAGAACCTCAATCTTTGTATGTACTGTTTTTGGAACATCTAAACTGTTTTGCATCCTTCACAACTTATTTATCCAGAATGCAAATAATCAAAGACAGAAGACATAAAATTACAGGAGAAGGTTTTGTTTTCATTATTTATCATTCGTGCCATTATCAAACAAATCTTAAAGAAATAAATTGGTCAAAACAAGTTAAAGATCAAGAATGTCTTAAAAGATTATTGAAAATTTACTGTTAAAGTAAAATTGCTTAATTATCAGATAAAAAATCCTAATAATTGATTTAAATAAACAAAAATGTAAAGGATACTAATTTAATTATTAAATATATCGTAAAAGTATATGTTTTTTTGTAAATTTCCACAAATTATAATAACAAATAACCACCTCTAAAAATCAGTTATGACACATCCACATGAAACTGTATAACATTGTACACCTTTCTAAACAGTGTTACTGATGCAGTTATCAGCTGTGAGTCACGTTGCTAACACATGTTGAGTAGCAGACTGGATGCCTATTATGGCGGGAACTTGATTTGCCCCGTCAGAATAGTTAGTAAGGATTTTTATGAGGATTTGCTGGTTGAAAAAAAGAGAATTAGTGAAATGGCGTTTTTTTCATGGTATGTGTCTTTGTTTCATTTCACAACCGATAAGGATAGGATTTTCTACAAATTTTTCTGTCTGTGTGACTCGATGTTGATCAGTGTACATTAATGTTGTGGTTGTGACGTCATTGAAAGATGCGTTCTCTCGAAAACTGGGAGTTTATGAACCTGCGTCAAAAGAGGGTAGCGTCAAAATAGGGAGTGGGACGATACAGGAGACAGGATTAATGTCAATAGAAAAAATGGTTTTGTGATTAAACATGTCATATCACGTGATTAAACGTGTCATTTCACGTGATTAAACATGTCATATCACGAAGTTAATGTTGGACTTAGCCTAAAGCAGCTTGCGAAAATAAAGAGCGCAGTAAGAAACGATTGCGGGGTCACACTGAAACTTTCGCAAAAAAGTTAACTGGAATTATTCCCGTGTGGCTAACCCAGACACAACTTGGTCAGCTTAATGCGGCCAAACAAAAGAACACATCAATGACATTAAAGTTATCCAAGTCAGAGGTGACACAAATGCAAATGATCTGTGGAATATTTCCATTCCTCGGGGCCATCCAGCGTTGTTAGCGGCTGTGGCTTATGCGGTTGCAAAAGCGACTGGGTCAGGGGCCGTCGGAACTGCATCCGGGATGGTTCTAAAAAGGGCGGTTGGAGGCCGCATAGTGTCTCGTAAACAAATATAACAAAAGGCGTTCGACTACCCGGGACGACTCGCATAATTTCCTTAGGCAGAGGTCTTCGACTACCTGGTACGACTCGCAAAAGGCGTCGCCGCTAACCAATCTTGACTTACTCGCTATGACAAAGTCAGTCAAGCATTTCCGACGTGTCTTTGTGAGGAATGAACTTGCGTCAATGATCCCCCGCATGTGGGAAATTGGCATCATCAACCTGGATTGGACAACAGGACCTAAGACTCATTGGTACGTGGTAACACTTTGACATCTTTTGTATTTTGACTCGTACGGGCTTGCACCGCCACTTCAAGTTGTTGATTATTTACACAGACGACAGAGTCATCTACCGGTGTTTTATTCAACGCTGCCGTTGCAAACTCGTCTGGATGGTCCCATATGTGGACATCTTATTCTTGAAGTACTGTGTGCACTCGAGCGTTCACCAACACCACAAGCACTTTTGATTTTACATTGTCACTTAGAAAGTACGCGTAATAGTACACAAAATGCATATTAACATTTACTGGAGTTACTCAATCAGACGCGGCGCTGATGTGGATCTAACCAGGTTTGCCGGATTGTTGTTGACGTCGACCCGTGCGAGCTTGTGTTTTTCCAAGATCAAACTGGAAAATTTAAAACTTTAACGTTGACATTCAGGGTGTTGTTATAAAGCTGCAAGGCGCCGTCGCAAGAACTTGGCTGAAATCACCGAGAACCAGGGTATTAGAGACACTGGCATTGTCGGTGGCCTTTATCAAAGACTACATTAATGCTTTTGAGGTTGCGGCAAAACAACATGTGAATGCAAAGATTGCAGAGGTGCCCTTACTACTACGCGTAGTAAATTCATTGGGTAGATTCAGTGGAATATTAACCAAAGAAGGATCTGAAAAATATGGCAAATGGTCGATTTCTTTTCGTTACTGTTGGGGATGCTTTTGATACACCTAATCGTAATATCTTAAAGGTGCGTGAGTCTGGATCGTATTTATTTATTATAAACGGATATAGAGGTCTGTTGGGTATAATGATAATAGTTATAAATAATTTCCTGCATCGTAAATTAATGACACGTATTACAGAAGACAATTTTAAAGAAAGTTTCATATATTCGGTATCATTATCATTATTCGCCGGAGATGAAATTCAGTTCCAAGGACTAAACATCTATCCGGAAGGGCACTTAACCGTCTTTGGCGTTTGTGTTTAAGATTTGTTATTACATGTACGTAATGGATTTTGAACGCGATGACGATGTTGCGGAATTTGCGGATAGGGTGTTGGACCAGCTGACAGAGGATGTTAAGATTGATAGCAATTTTGTTCCACTTGTTGATGAATATCTGCTTCAGAATGGTGTTACCAGACTCTCATACGCACTGAAATATAATCTACGCAAAGGTAAAATAGAAATTGATAGCTACTACCAACTCGAGGCCAGCTTGTAGTCATAGCATTAACACGCGAAAACACCAGACAAAAAGAGACATCACCATCAGGCGTGAAATCAGCCAAAAACTGTTTCTACAACGATGAAGTGAAATTCACCGCTGAATGCACCACGGTTACATTCCCCATCGATTATGTTAAACCAACATTAACTAAACTAAGAAGAAAAAAGATCTCGACTGTTATTTAACAAGGATGCACTTGTCGGCGTAAAAGTTCTTGGACGAAAACGATCGTTAGAGGCATAAAACAGAGCCGTAATCAGTGTGTTTCAAAATGAACGTGGTGCCAAACCCCAGGAACGCACAATCGCCAGAGACTTAAAAGATTACCTCGGAAGATATTTTCTACGATACGATTTCATGACGGTTGAACAAGTGAAGAAAAGTGCTTGGTTGGAAGTACGTGCACGTATTGCAGCTGAACAAAGCCATCATGGCAAGCAATTGGTCTCCACGATGACAATATAAATAGATGAACTGTGAAAGCCCCTCAAATCTACCGACGCTAAAAAATAATTGAAGCGGAACAACAACTGCGAGATGAAATAATCATGAGAACCGCGCTACTCATGAAAAACAAACGCGCGTGTATGATTGTAGTTGCTATTTGTGGACTCGTCGCGGCAACAAAAGTTGACCTTGGTGTTGCTGGGATTGTGACCACGGCAACCATCATAGGTACACCAATCGGAATTGTTGTCGGAGCTATATCAATAGCAACCGGTGTCTCCGGTGGTGCTTCCAAAATAATTTAGATACGATTACATTCACGAATAAATGTTGATTCAGAACGTCTCTCGGCAGCACAAAGTAGTCTCAATACAATATAATTTATGCTAGCAGATTTTCTTACGCAAAATATTTCACGTTTCCGAAGGATAACCACAATGACACCGCTATTGGCAGCATATATAAAGACAAACTTGTCTGCACCTGCGGTTGCAGCGTTGTTGTCGCTGTAGCAGCGGTGTCGCCGCACACAGTCCCACCGCACCCGTAAATAATACACTCGCGTGTGATGTGAGGGGTATAATTAGTAAAGTAATGGGGTATAAAAGGCTCTGACCTATATCAGAAACCGAAATTTAAAAGCCCCATTGTAATACTACTGATTCACAACACCCACACCCACACACATTTGAACTTCCTATAGAATGATTTATATTCAAATCATAATGGTATCTGTTTCCATTTTAACACACTACTCGAAAATTTTCAGTAGCGAAATGTGTACTTGAAATAGAAATCTTAGCGATACTTGGGTATTTTTTTGTTTTTTTACTGCATGGCTTGAGCCAAACGATATGTTTTGGATTTTTATTTTTACTGTATTATTCATCTGACAATATTTCATTGTGCAATATGCTCACAGTGGCTAAAGATGCTATTCATGTGGCTATGTCAATCAGTACGAAATGGCATGTTTTCGAGGCAGTAAACTTCAACCACTGCTCACTTTTAATACATAATGTAGCTAGGTCAGTCAGTGCGAAACAGCCTTTTCGCTTGTAATAAAAAACTTGGAGAGAATGGAAATCCGATAGGTATATGAGGATACAGAATGGATTTTAAAAAAAAAAAAAAAATAATGGGTTTTCTGAAGAAAACCCATTTAAATGTTAAGCTTTTGATAGAATGTTTATACGGGGTAATGATTTGAAGCAACACATTTGCTCCCCTGCTCACTTTATAACGTAACGTAGCTAGGTCAATCAGTGGGAAACGACCTGTGCAAGGGACGGTAAACTTTAGCCACTACTCGCTTTAGTACGTAATGACGTTAGGTCAATCAGTGCAGAACGGTTTGTTTAAAGGACCGTTAAAGCTATACTGTACTTGTGTTATACAGGGGAAAACACGATCATACACATATACGGGAATTTAAGAGAAGATATTCAAGTTTTGTGAACATTATGGTTATCTCTTTTCTTTAGCTACATCCATGGCAAAATGATACTGTCTTAGACCATTGGAAATCTAGTTTGACTTCACAACGATGTCAGCCTTGTAAATATGTTCTTGTTTAATCTTTTGTACATGAAAATGGAAGGGACAAGCCCGAGTCCTTCTTCTTCATTTTAAGTGAGCGGGACTTAATGGGGAAAATGTTGATTTTGAAACCTAGTGTTGACTTGTTTGTTTTGTGTGTCTCTTTCAAAAATTATTTCTCTCTCTCTCTCTCTCTCTCTCTCTCTCTAACGCGCGCGCAGCACATACACCCACACCTCACCCACATGTTGACAGACATATTTCTCATGTTGAAAACAATGACGTCATACGACATTTATGTTCAAGTGCAGACCGTCGCCAATTGCTACATTGTTACAAACAGACACTCACTCCATATGATAAACCTATGAAGTCATATGGTTTTTCCGTTCGAGTGCAGATCGTCGCCTATAGCAACACTGTTACAATGTAGCTATGTACCAAGATGGCGCCTATGTTAAATTCCCGTTTTTCACCATAAACTTTCGACTCTTTGTCACTCACAATTTATAGGGACACATTTTCCGTTGTAGACCCCAATAAATGTTCGACCTTTTTTAATATGGGACTCCCGTAGACCTCTCGATCGCCATCCTCCACTACTTATGGACATTTTTGTCCATGTTAAATTCCCATAGACCCCATAATCTTTTTACCCCTTTTAACACGTTTCCCTTAGACCCTCAAATGGCACACTAGACTACTGTTATTCTTAGCTAAAAGGTATTCAAGTTGAACATAGACTGTTCTTTCTAAAATTTGGACACAATACTGGGTATACTAACAGGCCTGTAGTTGTTGGCAGCAGCCCTACTATCCTTTTTGTAAAGAGGACTAACTCTAGCTAATTTCAGTTCATCTGGCACTAGACCAACAAGTTGTTCTCCGCCATTTTTTTCCCCCTGACATGACTGGTGACTGGTGACTGGTCAGCCACCGGTCACGTCAGAAAAAAAGGAAAAAAATAAAAATAGAAAAAGTTGGAAAACAACTTGTTGGTCTAATCAGACACAATACCTCTTGATACAGACAAGTAACACTGTATGTAACTGAAATCGTTAAAACACTGATGGTGGTGGTGAGGGGGGGGGGTGGAATCAGGAAGCCAAAATAAAAAAAATCAACAGGACGAGCCTTCAAAGTGATGCGAATACGGTCAAGGAGAGCGGCAAGATCCCCCAGTCGGTTTTCGGTGGTTTAATATTTTGGAGGTTTGTTTAAATGTTATTCCAAGCTTGCAGATATATATATATTGCGGATATTGTAAAGGCCTGTACATTTACATGGATTAAAGTTACTTGGTTCTTTGTACAAAAAAAAAATTGGAGTGTGTTATTATAAAGATTTATTACCCTGTAAAACTTTTTCAAAATTGTTGAAACTGTTGTAAATATTTTTGAAGGTTGTGGCAATTTCTCCAAGAGAGTAGATGCTACATTAATGAAGAAGGTATTAAAATGATTAGCAATATCACACGGTCTATGACAGTTGCGATCCTCAATAGTGAGTATAATATTAGCATTATCGTTTGATTTAGAACTGTAACCGAACGATTTCTACTTTTGCCATAGTTTCTTTGGGCTATTTTTATTCCCTTCAACATATTATATCCATTATATTAGTTGCAATAAAAAAATATCTTGCAGTGAAAAAAAAAATATAAAAAAAACCCAAAATCATGGGTCGAGAGAAAATCCCAGCCCACCATAACGAAAATTAATTTGTCAGTCCCGGTAGTTTTCTTTCGCATGTTGAAAGAAGGTCCGTGTTTTAGTGATTAGTAATAAAACATTTCGCGCGCTAAATGTTAGCCCTGCGCGCGCAGGGGGGCTGTCTTTGAAGAAAGTCATTCTTAGTTAAGGCGTTGGGAGATTTTGTCACAGGTGGGTATCTTAAATGATTTCTATGTTGATTTATAACTGTATGCTGCCATTTGAACGTATTGTCACGTCATTGCAAAGTTTTGATAATGAGAATCTTAAATTTAGGATAGCTAAAATTGCAAGATTTGACCGATGTTGCACGTGCATTTACAGTTTGAATAGAGAAAGCACAATTGCTCGCCTTGCACCATCATCCCCCTCTCCAAGAATTAACTTTTGAAAATGAATATTGTACATTTATTGTTTCCTTCTGTTTTCTGTCGCTTATTATCTTCCAATTTACGCTATTTCTTCCTTTTTTTTTATTCATTCAGTTTTTTTGCCGCCCACCCCCACCAAAAAAATTTCCCGCGCTAGGCTACCGCCTAGTTTGTCGAGCTGTTCAACTGGCCCTGAATAGAGATTTAAAAAAAAAAAGTTGTTTAGTTACATTTCCCATCCACTTAACACCGGATTAAGCTGGTAGAAGGCCAATGAGCAATTTAAAAGTACCCCCCCCCCCCCCGAAATAAATGAACACCATAAATTTATAAATACTTGCATCGCGGGGGCCTTGGAGCAACTGCTGCATCTGCACCACTTTTAATCTGGCCTTGCATTCATGTAAGTACATGTATGTGTAATGCAAGGGCGGATTTGAAAGGGAGTGAGGAAAAGTCGGTGCCCCTCCCCAATTCTCTAACAAAATGAGTGCCAGACGGAATGTTTCCTTGAGCAAGTTTTCTTTAAAGTTAAATGGTTAAAATTATGCTTTGGAAATGCTTAAGGGCTATTGATAATGTGCAGTTAATTACTGGTGGATGGGAGATGGTGCTCTGAAGAAATGGTTATATATTTTGGTAATAGTAGCAACAGGGGATGATTTTTTCGGAATTATAGAATATCCAAAAATTGAACGTTTTCTGCATAATTTGAGTGTGCAGATTTCAAAAATGAACCCATCTTTATGATATCTTTTCAAATAAATTCACCGGAAAGTTGCAGCAATATAATTATGTAATTGTGGGCGTCCACATCACCACGTGGAACTTGCCCTTCAGCTCGGCTACAGTACATGGTAAAGAATGCTCTTTTCAAGTTGTACACAATGCTGTTTAATATTCAAAAACTCGCCCACTAAAACGCATTCACATACATGTATTGCAAGAGATGAAGGATAAATTTCCAAGCAAAGAATCCTGAGACTATTTAGGTGCTTCACAAAATATGCAGTTTAATTGTAGTAATTTTAATAAGAGAGAGAGATTCTGCCTTTAAACAAAAGAAAAAAGAAATCACACAAGTATTAGTGGGTTTCATTCTGTTATTAAAATAAATAAATGTGACAAACGCAGTGATTTATTTTGTCATTCACCCAGTCACTTTTAAATTGTTTGCTTAACAAGTGCCCACACAATGAAATATACACGGCACTATTTATGCAACACATTTTCTCAGGAACTAGACATGCGTTTACTCTTACCATAGACCTACTGTTTTTATGCAGACTCGATGAAGCACATGAAGCTGCATTCTATAACCAACAGCTTAACAAATATACCTAGGATTATTGGTTTGGTCATCAAAGTTTAATATTACCAAATGGATGGGTGAAAGTGATGAAGTATAATTAAATATTTTTGGTAGGAGATAAACTTGTACGTATTAATTTCATTTAATGCAGATGCAGTTTATTTGGTACAGTACATTCTTTCAATCCACATAACAAGTACTGCAAACTACCTGAATGTCAAGTGAATATTGTAGTTAACACCCATGTTCAACACCATTCTTCTGGAGTGCACAGAGCATTTTCATATCGGACCATGGTTTTCCAAAATGGGGTAGGGTGTAGGCTGTGATAAAAATAACCATTATTTTGTTTTTCATTTCATTCACATTTAGTTTTAAAATGTACATTTCCTGTGGAGTGTCGGCAAATTCTAACTTTTAAGACTTTCTTCATATGCTGGATAGTGTCGGTCATATACTGTGCTGACCGGCCTTGTGAGGTCCAGAGCTGTAATGAAACTTAATTGGTTCAGTTTCCATTGACAAAAACTGGTTGAATTTCAAACCTGTGCCAGTTTGGGATATTGTTTGTGATAACTGCAAACCATCTTTCCTTCCATTTCTGTCTCAGAAGTGTCATATTTAAGATGTTTTGCTGCCATGGAGACTAGCTTACGTCTCTTTGGAGACATATTTACCTCCTATTTGGTGGCAGCTTTCATTTTATCCCGACACGTTCATGCAGATGTTCCTTCTCTGAATTTCCCCTAGAACCTTCCTTGCAAAAATGATTAAGTAAACACATAATAAAGATGTACTCACCCGTCAACTACTTCTAAAGTTGTTATAACATACATTTTGTGGTTTAAATATGAACACAGACAGCTCCTTAATTAGCATAATTGCTTTGCTTCAAATGGAATATCTCGTGTGGAAGCTGATCCTCTGTATAATCAATTAAAAATTAAAGAATCATTACTGTTATTTAATCAGTTCATAAAGGAAATCGACACTAATGTCAGTAAAATGGCTTTCATTAATTTAATTGCATTGAATCACTGGATTGAAATCAGAGGGTGATCCACTTGCGAGTATCTGGGTTGAGTAAACAAAATAAAAGCCATTTAAAACGTTGCTAATTAACCATAATTGAATTGTCTCGTTTTAAGTATTTTGATTGGTTGATAATTCAGTCGCTTAGCTCAATATGCATTCAAGTAGTAATAAAACGTGCACACATGTGACATGATTCAAGCATTTAGTATGCCTGAAGAGTGATGGGGGTGGTGGGCATGAATGGCCAGATAAAGCATGAAAATTAACACTTGCCCGACTTGTTTTAAGTAGGAATAAGCACTTGTCCTGGAATAACGTCTTGCAAATTTTTACTTGTTCAACTTCACAAATGAATAATTTCGGGATGTGGACCTATGGAATTTGATCAGTCCTGAGCTAGTTTTGAGATTTGAATAGATGTGTTACTTATAATTTCTGTTGGTAATGTGTTCCACTGTTGAATTGTGAAAGGCAGGAATAAATTTTGATACAAGGTAGTTTTATAGAAAGGGAGCTGAATGATTGAGTGCTGTAGGTCTCATTGTTGATAAGAAAAGGTTGAATTACATCTTTGTAAGTAGTTCGAAGCAAAACCATTGTCCATTTAAAACAACTAATCTGGTTTTGAGCTATCTCTCCTCATTACCAAATAATCTTTAGTTAGGTGATCTCAGACTGACACGAGGAATGGAAGACCGCAGATAAATGCACAAATTTGATACTAGCTGTTTTGACTAGTTCACAAGTTCTTTCTATTGCCGATTTTTCTTTTATGAGAATCAAACAATGGAATAGCCTGTGGGTTATATTGTATGATTCAACAAAATGCTTATTCAATAAAAAAAAAACTACTCACTTAACCCCAAGTACACCGTTTATTGTCAGCATAATGGCAAAGAAAACCAAATTCTAGAAGAACTGCTGTTGTGCTTTTTAAGTTGTCAGTTCGCACATGAAATTAACACATAGGTGGCAAAGAAACAAACCATGATGATGGGTTCTGTTGTGTTTATTAGTTTGCACATGAGCATCTGTAATCAAAAAGTGTACATGTATCTAGGATGACTTTTGCAACCATTTGTGATTTAAAAAAGAAAACACTACTTTTTGATAATTAATACATCTCTCTCTCTTTCTCTCTCTCTCTCTCTCTCTCTCTCTCTCTCTCTCTCTCTCTCTCTCTCTCTCTCTCTCTCTGACACGTATATCTGAGACTAACGTACATGTATGTAGTGCCCCTGCCTATGCACACAGATCTGTTATGAAGTGCATATTGAATGCATCTTCTTTTTTTCACAACATGTAAAAATTCAGTATGAGAATGAACTTCACTTTGTCATCATCTTTATATTTCTGGAACAGTACATAGTCACTTGACTTTTGTCAATTTTTTTTTTTTTTTGTGTGTTGATGAAGCAACTGCCAGAACTATGCCTTCTCAAGTTGTAATTACTCCTCTATAATGCAGTAATTGGATGTCAGAAGAAATCATACATTATGTTAAAGAGCACTCATGCATGGGGTAACCATCGAAACTTTTGCGGTTTTGTTTCACTTCAGTCCAGTATGAAGGCGATTTTACAATCTCACTGATTTTCATTTGATCATAAAAAAAAGTATATTGTGCAAACTGCAACAGAAATAAGGACATGAATGAATCTTGATTCCAATAGCGTAGTATTAAAGGAAAAAAAATTAGATTCATTGCACAAAATGTAGTATTAATACAGTTTGTGAGGCAATGTCATCATGTTAATATTATCTAAAATTTGATCTGGCATTATGTATCATATATTTATCTTCGTTAGAACTAGTAAATGTTTATCATTAAATAAATGATCACATTTTTGTCAATATAAAAAAGTAAGCAAACTGCACCTGAAAGAAATGAGAATTTACATAAATCGGTGCTTGTCTTTCTCTGAACCTCTTTAGATCATGCTTGCAGGTGTCATAAACAGTAAACCACTCATATTATTGAGACCACGTCCACTCTGCGGTGGTCATCGATTGTGAGAAAGTGTGGTGTGCAGAGCTATTCTCCGCTATATACCATGACAACTCCCATCAGGGTGCATGGAGAGGTGTTTTTTTAATTAAAAAAATTCATAATCCTCTCCACTATCTCTACACTCCCACCGCGAAGAATGGGGAATTAAAAAAAATGAGCGAGTTGTGCTGTATTTCACAAATGTTGTGGAATTTTCTTCTCTATGAACAGTATCAACCACAACTGTACTTTCTACATGGAAACTTTGATAGCCACTGGGTTACCAAAGACTGTCAGAGGACTATTGACAGGAAAAACAATATGGCGGCCTTCATTACATACCGTATATACTCGCTTATAAGTCAACGTTTTTTTACCTAAAATTCGATTCATGCAGAGTAGGGGTCGTCTTATAAGCGTGACATTAAAAAAATTATAAATCTTGGGGTAATGTTGGAAACTCTAGATGTTTGCAGTACATAAAAATACTGTCAATTCATACATTTTTACGTTTCATGCCATTATTCATATGCAGTACTGCATATATGGTATGCACTGTGTTTATCCATTTCATGATGGTATTCATTACATAATACATGTATCTACAGGTAATTGGCTTTTAATAAATTGAAAATGTTACCGGTAAATTAAATACTACCTATCGCAAAATGAAGTGTCCGTCAATGTTTACTGTGGGTGTTTACTAGTAAGTATATTGCCTCCATTTTCGTGCAAGTCTGAACAACTTGTATTTGTATTAATATTTGTGTTTTGCTGAATAAAGACTGTGCTTGATGCAATACAAGTTTTGATTTAATTTGTATTTTTCTTTTCCACAAGTCAGATTTAATTCCCAACTGATATTTCCCAAGTTATCTGCCAGTGCACGTGGGCCGATAAGCCTTTGGCTTGTAAAGGGACTCGCTTTGTTTTCAAGTTGACAATCCTTTTGATTGAGCCACGAATCTATACTTGTTCAGTGCCAAGTGGATGTTCCACAACTTCCTGTACATATACTTTAACCTTAATCCCTTTGCTTGTAAAGGCACCACACTGTTTTTCACATGTGACAACCCTTTGATCAAGCAGCGAGTTTGATACTTGTTCAGTACCAAGTAACAGAGGGTGGTTATGATCTTGCCGCACAATTGACATGTGTTCAGTTGCAGCCTTTAATAGATTTCTGACTTTATGATCAAAGTGTTACTCACAGAGCCCAAGCTCAGTCTCTGCATAAGCACCCGCATATGACAGTAAAGCAGAGGAATCAGAGTCGGACGAGATTTAGGATGACTAGACAACGATTTACAATGACTAGACGATGTAGAATTTCAGAACTTTATCAGACAATGAGGATTATTTCTTGGTCTTTGTACTAGATGACATTAGATAGTGACATTTATAGGATACCTTGAATCACAAAAAAGTGGACTTAACTTTCATTGTTTATTTGTACGACGTGTGAAATTAACATATTACGGGATAATGTGAATCGGATCATTCTGAAGTTCTATTTTTATACAGGTATGTGACCTATAATTGAATTCATGGATTTATCATATAAATGGATTTAAAATGTCAAGCATTATGGATTTGAATGGACTTTATTACAGAGATGGATAAATTGTAAGTTTTCAATTTATTTGTTACATATTTCACTCAATAATATAATTGTATTTTACACTGGTTTTGTTTTTATTTTTCTTATCTATCTATCCAGTTTGGCTTGTTTATATTTCCAAAGTGCATTTCTGACTCACTAAGAAGTCACCCCTTCAGACAGATCTGACTTGCAAAATACACCCCGACTTGTAGGATGGTCATTGAGAAATTCACTTTTTGCAGCCCTAAAAAAAAAAGGGGGGGGGTCGACTTATAATCGAGTATATATGGTAATTGCATCGGGTTATTTGCCACAGTGTACTTAAGGCCCCATGTGTATGCAAAATGTAACCCTCATTGCATCTTGTTTGATCTTTTTGCAATATGATAATTACAACACAATAGCTCAATTATAACTGTGCTTATCTGTTGTGTATGCTATACAATATATTGCTTATTTTAGCTCTTATAAATACCTTTTCCACAAAACAGGTTTTCAAAACAGTGTCCATTGCTTTTCAGAACAGTGTCCATTGCAGAGAAGATGTGCCCACTACTGAACAGGCTCCATCTACATATGTATTCCTGTCCATGGAACGGAATAAACACGAAACAACACAAGTGATCCAATCAGAGGCATTCCACAGTAATGTCCATTGCGGAGAAGATGTGTGCACTACATAACAAGCCCAATCTACATGAATACGGCATCATAACCATGGAACGGAAGAAACAAGGAGATGACATTGTTAGGGACCCTCTGCAAATAATAGGGTTAGAAATGATAAATTAATGAATGAATTGACTAGTTTTGTGCATTTTATTACATCCTACAGGCTTTTTGTATTTCAAATTGGAAGGTGGTACAAACTGCCGGGGGGGGGGGTCCCAATTAAAAAACATGTATAAAAAATCGGATGCAGCCACTGGTCCCGTGGGTTTTAGAACCTTAACGGTTAAGTAGTCTGAAAACATTTGCTAGTTCCAGGTGCACATTGAGAGTGGCCAACTAACCACAGAATGTAGGTCTCAACAACCTAGTTTTGATATGTGACACAGCTGATTTGTATATTTTTGGTAGTAAATAGGTTAAAAGGTGTTATAATTTGAGCACAGACACCATACATACATACATGCCAACCATTACACTTTTGGTGTAATCATTATACTTTTTTTCACCTAATTATGTCTTATGCTTGCCTGTGTGTTGAATACGCTTTTTTGGTATATTAAAAGATAAAAAATAAAGCAATAATAAGTTGCATTTTTAATTTTATTATCACCTCTTTAATCAAATATATCATATAAATTTGAGGATATTCTAAAAGAAGACTGCTACTTAAGAATAGCACAAGAGTACGTTTTGTCCATTGTAGACCTACGTGTACTTATTTTCTATTTATAGCAGCTGTATATGACACATTTCCAAGAAAACAGACCAGTTTCTTCAAATCAATAGTGCTTTACAAATTTAAAAAGAATACTAGTGATGTAATACAGCACTCGGGTTGAGCACATTGTCATGTTTATTGCAGAATTTGTGGACTTGACTTTACAATCATTCAGCGAAAGTTCAACATTTAGACTACTTAAAGTGTTGTATATAAATAATTTTTCAATATGTTTTGTGTTTGTATTCTGGTACTAATTCACACAGATTTTGACCATTTGTGATAAGAATTTTAACCATTCGCAGATCCAGGTTAGTAGGAAAACTAAATGTACATTTTTCGTACAGTTTATTGTAATAATGGCATGTAAAATATAGATTACACTTTTTATGCTCAGATTATGCTTTTTCGTCACTTAGGTTACGCTTGTACCTCTGTAGGGATTGGCAGGTATGATTCTGGCAGGAGAGGTAAATTAATCCAGATATTAGGGTCCAGCTTGGACCCTGATTTACTATGATTAAATGCACTTAAAAGCAATGCCAAGCATTTGTATGATTAACGTGACTTTTGGTAAGGAAAAAAGTAAAAGTATGGTTGTGGTCTAGCAACACATGTAACAGATATAAATGGAATAATGAAGGGAAAGGTTCAGGCAAGCAAGATTGACTAACTTTCAAAAATGTGAAAATGTTGATCTATGATCTTAATCATGATGAAAAACCATTAAAAATAATGACACATTCAGGAGTTGTACCTTCAATGGCTTTAGTGTTAGTCCTAATGCAACAAGTAATTAAGCTTTGCATGTGACTTTGATCTTGCTGATTGGACCATGCTGTTGATACACATGATTGGTACAAGATGCACCCCAAGCTATGATTTGATCGGGTGAAACATTTCTTTCCATTATCTGTAATAACTTGATTGCTTCTGGGTGACGGTTTGCACACACAAAAAATGATAATGATTTGAGACCTGGCCGTAAAGATGCCATAAAAGTGCCAAGTGACATCAAGTCCTGAGATGTAGCTATACCAAGTTTTAGGTTTATTACTTTATTTAAAAATTTGTGAGTTACATCTCCAAACAAATAAAGTAATGTTCACCTTTCACTGAAATGAAAACCATGAAAGTGGTAAATTTGACACTCTTTGTCTTACATATATGTAAAAGTTGACCAATTTTCCTCCCACTAATTCTAACCTTTTCAGATTTGAAAACCGTACACTAAAAGTAAATGTAACCTTCATCTGTGAACTTTACCTTCAAGAAAGGTGGCAACACATGTACTAGTTCCAATGTGTAAATTTACAAATATCATCCAATTGGCTGGTTTCATTAAACCCTTCCAAGTGGAATAATATTGGAAGATTTTGTACAAAATTATACAAGTATCTACTGGTATACAGACTGATTCCACGTTTTCTTCAAGAGCATATGAGCAGTGTTATTTGTACAGTTTTCACACTGGATGATGTTATGTATGATGTTTATATAAAAATTATAAACGTTTCTTGACTTTAATATTTGCTTAAACCGTAATGTCAAGTATACTGTTGACATGTTAGTTATTGTCCTTGAGTTAGGTTGTTCACTTAGTATTTGATTTCAAGGACGGTTTTGGTAAATAAGTTGTTGATTCAGTTTGAGGTCAGGGTTGATTTAGTTTACAGATGAAACCAGAATTTCCCTCTAGAGTTGTATTAAGAGTCACATACACCATAATATTCTAGAACATTCTGTCATGTGACCTATCTTTATATATATACCATGTTTAGTGGACAGTTTTTCAATTTTCTTTAAAGAGCCATTACAGTTGTGAACATTCATTCCAAATTCAGAGAGGAATTTTTTAAACAATATTCATTGGATTATAAAAGTGCTCATAGTCTTTTGAATTGACGATTTTGGGATTTATGTAAACTTATTCAAAGATATTCTGGAGTACTTCATTTTGGATAGTTGTTCATTTGGAACATTCTATATTTAGAACTTATGATTAGGACACTTAGGATTATTGGATTATTTGGATTTTAATTCACATTACTGTAAGTGTCTTTTGAATTTTCACTTTAATTGTCCAGAAATAAATTGCTTCTTGATTTTTACTTGATTTGTTGGTTTCACTTTCTTTATGTTTTTCTAAGACCATAGAGTCGTAACAATGATTTTTTTGGGTAAACATAAAATTCAGTGTAATCCAAAATGAGATATAGAAAGAAAAAAAAAATAGAATTAGGTAAATAACATGGCATTGCATATCACCATGCTTAGAATCTATGCCACTAGCGATAGGGCCTGATCCAGGCGCAAATGTTTCAATGCTGTAAATGTGTATTTCTCTTTTCATATCCAGTTAGTGTATATATGGTTATATGGTGCAAATCTTGATAGTTTCCAAGTTGTGAGCCAAGGACAAGTCCCTAATACTCCAGGGACATGACCCAGGATGTGTTGGATGTGCAAGTGCATATATAGTTGTAGGGTGGGGACTTGTACAGTTTCCAAGTTGTGAGCCAGAGTAAAGTTCCAACTCAAGGGACACAACCCAGGGTCTGTGCTGGATAGACGTCCAATTTTATCTCCTCTTGCCCTTTGAACCTATATATAGTTATAGGCTGGGGATCTCCGCAGTTTCAAAGTTATGCCCCAGTGCAAGTCCCCTTCCCCAGGGTCTGTACTGGAAATGTGCATGATTTCATCTTGTGTCCTTCAACCAATATGGTTAGTAGGTGGGATCTCCGCTGTTTTCAAGGCGTGACCCAGGGGAAAGTCCCCAACCTTAGAGGCATGACCCAGTCTGTATTGGATATACCAGTATGTCTGAATTCATCTTGTGTCCTTTAGTCCTATATATGATTGATGGGTGGGGATCTCGAGAGTTTCCAAAATGTGACATAGGGGCAGCATTCCCACAGGCTAACCTTTGGGCAAGACCAGGGTGTGTAACTCAAAAACGTATGTTATAGCCCTGGCCTTGATGATGACACAGACCAACTTTCAGATTGCCACCTGTAACTTGAAATACTAAAATACAGCCCATGGTCCCACTCCATGGATCATATTAAAATTCCAACATCTCCATTTTTTGTCACCTGTTTTATTCAGCAGCAGATATCCCCTTGATAAACTTGTTTTGGACATGGTTTGTTTGGTCTTTTTGCCTAGAGTATCATCACAAGCAATGGTGTTCTGTACTTAAATTCTTGAACCAGTCTAAGTGATTTGGCTCAGTTACATTTAAGGCAATCATTGCTATATTTGGAATTGTAGTGTTGTGATCACTTCAAGCATTTTTCAAATGGAAAATATGAATTATGTTTAAAATATTCAGAGGTTAGATAATATGAATATATGTGTATCATTTTGGTGATACATTCTGTTATCAAAGATAATCCTTATATTGTGGACAATAGCAATATTAGAACTGGCTCCAATCAGCAGTGTGCATGCATTATTATAATCTGGGTCATCCTCATAGACAAATTTCTAGTGATGATTGAGACTTGATGCACTTGAATCAATTGATTTTGTTAATACTTGACTAAACACATTAAGTAACATGATATCTGTCATGGTTTGTGGACTTGCCCACCATTTGCAGACATTAAAATATCGTAATTATATAATTAGGGCCAGTTCTCACTTGTCAGAAATGGCAGTACATGTACATGATGCCCAGAGTTTACGGACATTAAAATATGGTAATTACATCATTAGGGCCAGTTCTCACTTGTCAGAGATGGCAGTTCATGTATGCGATGAACATAGTTTATAAACAAGCCTAAAAACACCAAAAAATGCAAGCAGAATTCTTTATTTGTAAAAGAAAACACTAAAACATTATAATGTAAGTGTTCCTTATTTGTAAAAGAAAACACTAAAACATTATCATGGAAGTGTTCTTTATTGGTAAGCAAGGATATAATGCAATGTAGTTTACCTAGGTCATTTCCAATGAGCATTGAATTTCCAGGTGCACCAATACACACTATTAACAATAAAGAGGCTAATTTACTATACAAAATGTTTGGGAAAATTATAATTTTAATTGTATTACTGGCTGCTGAAATTTTCTGTGAAGAAGAAACTTCTTTAAATCACTTAACTCGGAATAACATCAGCAATGGATCCTAAAAATCGTACTTCGCTCTGCCCTCATTGCCAGTTGTCCAATAGAGTGCAATTGTACCTTTACATTGGCAAGGTCAGCGACACTAAATACACATTGGCAAGGTCAGCGACACCAAATACAGATGGGAGGGATGAGAGAGTACAGATGAACACTAAAGCAGTAATTCACCCAGAAGATAAAATGTAAACAACTTTCAAGGATGGAAAACAATTAACCTTAATCCTAACATCACCCTTGTAATAACTAATTAAAAAGAAGAATAATAATCATAATACTTTTCTTTATTTAAAGAAGAAGCTCATCTGGTCAACAGACCAATCTTCCATGAGGCCTTCTACAATTACGTGTACATGTTGGGGTAAATACATTTAGAGAGAGAGAGAGAGAGAGAGAGAGAGAGAGAGAGAGAGAGAGAGAGAGAGAGAGAGTAGCAGATGCATTAAATAACCAAAGACTGGTGAGGAAATCGATGAAGTCGGTATTTTTTCATGATAACTTTGTATTCAAAAACTTTTATCATTGATTTAAAAATCGCAATCGATGTATTAAAAAATGAATTGCCAAACATGCATTCAGGTCTCCTAAGATGAATACATAAATTGTTTAATTTGTGAACAAAACGAAGCCACATTTCAGTTGCATTTATAATATGCTTAAATTAAGATTAGGAAGAAAACTACAAGAAGTGTGAATAACTGAAAAAAATCAGTGGTACTTGTGCATGCAATGAGTCCAGTGTGAGAAATATCTGACAAAGAAATGCTTAAAATTGTCAACAAATGAAATAAACCTTCTAAATTCTCTGAAACAAACATAAATTCCAAATCTTTTTTTTATACTTTTGATCAATAAAAGTTCAAATCTTTGTTTCAACAAATCCAAAGCAGAAATCGGTTAAAACAATGTACAGTTGTGGGAAGTCGAACCCAAACTCAGCTCTGATCCTTGAAGGCTTTACACATGTAATCATTGTTGCACAAATTCACTCCAGTGTCCTTCAATTTAATGAATTTGTAGGAAAGAGGGTGGTGGTGGTGGTCCAAAACAGTGGACGTGCATTGCATTACAGTTGGCGATGCACATTTATAGCTTGAACAGTTTATTAGAGTGAAGGCCAGTCCTCCTTTACTGATGAAGAACCCAGGTTTTCAAAACATCAAGTCAAAGATTGAAATCTAATTCAGCCAGTGGGAAATCTTCCGAGACAAAGTTGTTCCCAGCTTGTGACAAGTCAATGTTGGTAAAAAAAAAATACAAAGTAAAGTGTTTTTTTCTGCTATTTGTGACGGCTGACATCTTCATTGCATGCACTTTCAGTTGTCAAAGACATGATACCAACTGACAATGTTTGAAAAAGTCCTTCAGTACATGGTGCAACTTTTGCACTAAAAACAAACTGATGGATGACACTGGGGAAAGCCATGTGCAAACTAGCTGGCACAGATAACATAAAAAGGAAACTGATGGTGTTTGAATATGACTGATGCCCCAGATTACAAACCATTAATTGACATATTAGAAGGGTATGGTGGGAGGTGTCTGGAAATATATTGGCCAATAATACAAATGTTATAGAGAACAAACACTCAAATTGTCTTATATAACCTAGCTTGGGGCTATGTCCCTTGCAAGGTTAAATAAGAACCCATTAAACCTTTGGATATTTAGGACTGGCCAGGGTGTTAATTTGAAGGAAAATGTAAGGACATAAAAATTGGTGTACAGGTAATGTTCTGGGAGGCAAGGGGTGTGGGTTAGGAATGGGTAAGGGGATGCAGTACCCATTAAACATTTGGCATTTGGGACTGCCCGGGGTGTTAATTTAAGGTTAATGTAGGTACATACAAATTGGGTATTTGGGGTGAAATGGGGGTAAAGGTTGCTCCTGGGTGGAGGCAATGTTCTGGGGTAATGGGGTTATAGGTGGGTACTAGGGGATTGCAGTACCCATTAAACATTTGGCATTTGGGACTGTCTGGGGTGTTAATTTTAAGGTTAATTTAGGTACATACAAATTGGGGATTTGGGGTAAAGGTTACTCCTGGGTGGAGGTAATGTTCTGGGAGGCAGGGTGGTGTTGGAGATTGGTAGGGGGATTGCAGTACCAATTAAACATTTGGCATTTGGGACTGCCCGGGGTGTTAATTTAAAGGCAAATGTAGATAACAAAAATTGGGGAATTTTTGGTAAAACGGGGGTAACGGTTACTCGTGAGTGGAGGAAATGTTCTGGGAGTTGGTGTGTGTGGTTATAGGTGGGTACTAGGGGATTGCAGTACCCATTAAACATTTGGTATTTGGGACTGCCTGGGGTGTTAATTTAAAGGTTAATGTAGGTTTATACAAACTGGGGATTTGGGGTAAAATGGTGGTAAAGGTTTCTCCTGGGTGGAGGCAATGTTCTGTGGGGGTGGTTATAGGTGGGTACAAGGGGATTGCAGTACCCATTAAACATTTGGCATTTGGGACTGCCCGGGGTGTTAATTTTAAGGTTAATGTAGGGACATACAAATTGGGGATTTGGGGTAAAATGAGGGTAAAAGTTGCTCCTGGGTGGAGGGAATTTCTGGGGGGCAGGGTGTGTGGTTATAGGTGGGTACTAGGGGATTGCAGTACCCATTAAACGTTTGGCATTTGGGACTGCCCGGGGTGTTAGTTTTAAGGTTAATGTAGGGACATACAAATTGGGGATTTTGGGTAAAATGGGGGTAAGGGTTACTCGTGAATGGAGGAAATGTTCTGGGAGTCAGTGTGTTTGGATATAGGTGGGTACTAGGGGATTGCAGTACCCATTAAACATTTGGTATTTGGGACTGCCCGGGGTGTTAATTTAAAGGTTAATGTAGGTATATACAAACTGGGGATTTGGGGTAAAATGGGGGTCAAGGTTGCTCCTGGGTGGAGGGAATGTTCTAGGGGGGAGGGGTTGTGGTTATAGTTGGGTACTAGGGGATTGCAGTACCCATTAAACGTTTGGCATTTGGGACTGCCCGGGGTGTTAGTTTTAAGGTTAATGCAGGGACATGCAAATTGGGGATTTGGGGTAAAATGGGGGTAAGGGTCACGTGGAGGAAATGTTCTGGGAGACTGAGTGGTGTTAAAGATGGGTAGGGGGATTGCAGTACCAATTAAACATTGGCATTTGGGACTGCCCGGGTTGTTAATTTGAAGGTAAATGTAGATAACAGAAATTGGTGATTTTGGTTGAAATGGGGTTAAAGGTTACTCCTGGCTCGAGGTAATGTTCTGGGAGACAGGGGGTGGTGTTAGGTAGGTACATGCAAATTGGAGATTTGGGGTAAAATGGGTGTAGTTATCGGTAGGTATTAGGGGATTGCAGTACCCATTAAACATTTGGCATTTGGGACTGCCTGGGGTGTTATTTTTAAGGTTAATGTAAGGACATACAAATTGGGGTAAAATGAGGGTAAAGGTTGCTCGTGAATGGAGGAAATGTTCTGGGAGTCAGTGTGTGTGGTTATAGGTGGTTACTAGGGGTATGCAGTACCCATTAAACATTTGGCATTTTGGACTGCGTGGGTGTTAATTTTAAGGTTAATGTAGGTACATAAAAATGGGGGTAAGGGTTACTCGCGAGTGGAGGAAATGTTCTGGGAGACTGGGCGGTTTTAAAGATGGGTAGGGAATTGCAGTACCAATTAAACATTGGCATTTGGGACTGCCCGGGGTGTTAATTTCAAAGTAAATGTAGATAACAGAAATTGGTGATTTTGGTTGGATGGTGTTCGAGATTGGTAGGGCGATTGCAGTACCAATTAAACATTTGGCATTTGGGACTGCCTGGGGTGTTTATTTGAAGGTAAATGTAGATACAGAAATTGGGGATTTTGGGTAAAATGGGGGTAATGGTTACTCGTGAGTAGAGGATGTTCAAGGAGGTAGTGGGTGGGGTTATATGTGGGTACTAGGGGATTGCGGTACCCATTCAATTTTTCGCATTTGGGACTGCCCGGGGTGTTAATTTTAAGGTTAATGTAGGTACATGCAAATTGGAGATTTGGGGTAAAATGGGGGTAAAGGTTACTCCTGGGTGGAGGTAATGTTCTGGGAGGCAGGGTGGTGTTGGAGATTGGTAGGGGGATTGCAGTACCCATTAAACATTTGGCATTTGGGACTGCCCAGGGTGTTTATTTGAAGGTAAATGTAGATACCGGAAACAAAAATTGGGGAGTTTGGGGTAAAATGGGGGTAAGGGTTACTCGTGGGTCGAGGAAATGTTCTGGGAGTCGGTTGGTGTGGTTATAGGTGGGTACTAGGGGATTGAAGTACCCATATAACATTTGGCATTTGGGACTGCCCAGGGTGTTAATTTTAAGGTTAATGTAGGGACATACAAATTGCGGAGTTTGGGTGAAATGGGGATAAAGGTTACTCATGGCTCGAGGTAAAGTTCCGGGAGACGGGGTGGGTGGGTGGTGGTGTTCAAGATTGGTAGGGCGATTGCAGTACCAATTAAACATTTGGCATTTGGGACTGCCTGGGGTGTTAATTTGAAGGTAAATGTAGATACAGAATATGGGGATTTGGGGTAAAATGGGGGTAACGGTTACTCATGAGTGGAGGGATGTTCTGGGAGTCAGTGGGTGTGGTTATAGGTGGGTACTAGGGGATTGCAGTACCCATTAAACATATGGTATTTGGGACTGCCTTCAGTGTTAATTTGAAGGTAATGTAGATACAGTATTGGGGAGTTGGGGAGAAAATGAGGGTAAGTTTTACTCATGGACAGAAGAAATGTTCTGGGAGGCAGTGGGTATGGTTATAGGTGGGTACTAGAGGATTGCTGTACCCATTAAACATTTGGTATTTGGGAATGCCTGGGGTGTTAATTTTAAGGTTAATGTAGGGACATTCAAATTAAGGATTTTCGGTAAAATGGCTATAAATGTTACTCCTGGGTGGAGGTAATGTTCTGGGAGGCAGTGGGGTGGGGTTGGAGATAGGTAGGGGCCTGCAAAACCCATCAAATATTTATATTTACAGTAAGGAAATCCAGACTTGGATAGAGACAATGTACAGCTTACAAGTAAATTAGGAAATCACTGGATACGGTTTTATTTGTTTGATTCATGATTTTGCATTTTTATTTGCGGACAACTCTGGTGCATGATTTGGTTTTTCTTACCGTTTGTGCTTTGGTTTGTGAATAGTGGCAACTACTTAGCTATCTTAGTTAGGGCTTTACAGTAGGTTGTTTAGATTAGATAAAGTTTCTGGTTAATAATAATAATCATCATCATCATCATCATGACAATTTAAAGAAGCTCATTTGGTCAACTGACATATCTTCCATGAGGCCTTCTACAAATACATGTATATATTGTACAATTTACACAAGTTGTGGTGTCTTTAGACAACAATGCTATTAAAAACTAGATAATTGATCTACTGCTACTATAAAATATGTACAAGGCATTAAACTGATGGCATATTTTGTTTGTCATATTCAATGTGATGGCCATTCCAGATTGGTTAGGGCTATATAGTTTTCCACATTTTATCTGGTACATACCTTTGATTCTACAGGCGGTTGGAAATAAATGCCATTTTAAAGGTTTCCTACTCACATACATTTTATAGTTAAAATCTACCACTTTAAAAAAAAGGTGTAATAAGCCTGGTATTTTTATGAGTTCTATCCACTCCGTACAGAAACCAGTGGGCACCAGTATATTGGGGGACTGTAAATGTTACAGCACAATGAACGGTGCAATTATGTGTGGCTGAACGGATTAAGAAGGCCAACACGTGTACACAATAGGTTGTTAATTGATTTCATTATTGTTGTAATCTGGACAGTTTAAAGCCAGATGGGGGATGTTTTATGAGGTGTTATAAGAAAGGGATGAAAAGTGGTACAGGATGGCTTTTGAGTCTTCAAATAAAAATCAAATGACCTTTGGCGGAGGTGAGATAAAATGGAGAGACCAAGCAAAAAATGATTTCAGCAGAAACATTTAAGTATTTTGATTGTTTTATTGTTTAATTATTGTGTTCAAGATGTTTTTAGAAGAATATTTAAGGGAAGTTCATATATTTTTTAGTTCACTTTATGTCAAAATGGTGAAATGTGCACTTTCTCCCAAAGCAATAAAAACACCAGCTGAGAAATATGAAGCTGAGGAATACATATTAAGTCGAACTGAGAAGCTTCATGCTTGGGGTGAATTTAGCTTGGAGGAGTATTGGGGAGCAATTAGCAGGATTCAAAACCCAGCCACAGAAAAACTGAAGTTTGAACTTCTTTGCAGATTGAGCATGGTTTGTTTTATTATTGTCACTTTCGAATGCTGATACAGAGTGGATGTTCTCCATTCTTCACAAAGTGCAAAGTGATTCAAGGGTAATTCTGGATCAGAAAGTGTGAAACTTGATAATCACAGTGTCATCAGTGGTCAGTAGTCAGTGATCTTGAGAGGGAAATAACAAATGATTGTGGATTTTATAAAAAAAATCTTTGCAGTGAACTGTGAGATATACAATTCTTGCTTTTTCATTTCATTGACAATATACTGTCTTGTATTATTTTTGTAACATTTTCCATCAGAATAAGATTCATGTTCAAAACTTGCTGTTTTATTTATAGTATAATGAGAATACATATTATGGCAAACTATACACTTGTTTACTTTTCAATCCCCATAAAACATATAAAATTTATGTAGATAAAAAATTCTGCTGGTTTAGAAGCCAATATGCTAATCAAAATTGGTAAATCTACTGGTTTGATGTCCTGGTTCTGTCACATTATGCTGGTGCGAGATGTCCAGTTTTAGGTTTGTTCACATGTGTCAAGATCATCCAAGAGGTCAACAGAAATGCCAGGAGACATGCCATAATTTTAATCTCTTTTCAACACTTAACTTTGGTCAGATATTTCCAAATTTTCTGAAAATTAGTGAAAATGACATTAAAAAGACCACAAAAGAAACTGAAATTTTGCATTAGTAGGAGAAAAATTATATCCAATCATCCTGAAGTAAATTCATGAATGAGACTATGCCTTGTCAACACATGAACATGGATTCTCAAAATTGTAATACAGAATTTGGTCATATTGTCACTGTTACTGGTATGGACCAGTCTCTAAATTGATAGATTTTACAAATGTTTGGTTATGGTGTTTACAGATAGAGCACAAAGTAGGTATTCATTATGTTTGTTGGAAATTTTTTTAGAATATTTTGACAACTATCCTCTTTTCGCAGTCCATATTTCATCGTAATTTTGTAATGCATGATAGGTACAGAAACATAGTACAATCAACTCTATAATACATTTTAAATATTTATGTTTGATTTGAAATTGGTTGAAATGGACTTGTAATGTATTCTTTGAGCATAAGATTAAAGTTGTGATTGATAACCTGTCTGGGTTGATTTTTAATAGCAAGAATGGAAAAAAAACTACTTCAGTCTTGTATTTGTCTAGTACATGTATTTTCACTTGGGTCAGACCAATATCTAAATATATATAAATTGTCTTTTTACTACATTGATTCATATTATTGGCTTCCATTATATTTTAAAAGTGAACTTTTCAGTTTGTTGTCAAAAATCTAAGGAATGTGAATCTATGGTCAGATCAAAGAAAGATGCATTCATGGAAACTTGTCCAAAACCTTACACTCTGGAAACAATTTAAAATCAGATTTGCGATTGAATTAGACAAGGATAAAGTTCACAAGAAAGTGTAAACTCCATACATTTTTACATTGTGTTGATTTAGTTCTGATAAGAGACATTTGCTTAATTACACTATTAATTCAAAATTCATAATGATTGGGTAACAATATTTGGTTAATGAATTTTGTGCACAAATTTTGCAAATGTCAATATTCTTTAACTCTGAGGTACTACAGGTTTAAAGTTCATGTGCATATGAAGTTTGACATTTTGGAGCTTGAGCATCAGGTTGGCATTGTGATTTAAAAACAAAATCTGACAAAATCAAACTTTTGGGGGTCATAACAGCTTCCTTTTAGGGGTATGAAGAAAATTTTGATGATCTTTTCAATCCAATTTTGTTTTTGAAAATAGACTTTAATAGTTGTTTTATATAGTAAAAGTTTGACAACTACAACATCAATCATTCTAATACACTGCATGACTCAAATAAGTAGCTCAGTCCTGATGTAATATACTCTAATGTCAGCAACATTGTAAAAGCAGAAACTACAGTAAACTCCATCCAAAAATTTGGTCCTGGTGCAGATTCAGTTTTGAATTTAGTATATTATTATATTAAAAATAATTATTATAATATAAATGCATTATTGAAGGATACTGTATGCACATTAGTTTTGGCACAGATATTAAATAGTAATACATGCCATATGTTTGAGCTATTTTCCACATTTAACTTTGGGTCAGACATTTCCAAATTTTCTGAAAATTGGTGAAAATGCTGTAAACAATGGCAGCAAAAGCAACTGAAGTTCAGCATTAGTAGGAGAAAATTTTTGACCATCCTACAATGCATTCACCAATGAGACTATGCCAGCCTGCCTCTAGGCCTTTCTTTGCAAATGGTTTTCAAACTCTCTTAACTTGAAAAGTTTGAGTATAGAACGGACAAATGAAATTAATGCTTTAAAATCTCTGTGAAGGGCAAGCAGATTGGTTGAACATGTCTGGATGGAGGTATTTTTTCTCTTGTGTTTTCTCTATTAAAAATCCATGTCTTGCTTGTGGTACACTGCAGACAAGACAACAAATTCAGATAGGATTCAATACATACTTTGACTCTCACGCACAAGGAATTATCTTCAAAGCCTCGTAACATATCTGTTCAGAAAACATTTTTCTTTTGGAGAAAATATAGCAGATGAACATGGATTTTCAAAATTGTAATACAGAATTTGGTCACATTTTCACCGTTACTGGTGTGGACCAGTCTCTAAATTGATTTTACAAATATTTGGTTATTGTGTTTACTGAAAGAGCACAAAGTCAGTATGCATTACATTTGCTTCATAGAAAACTTTACAATATTTTGACAACTATTCTCTTTTCCAAGTCAATATTTCATCATAATTTTGTAATGCGAGATAGGTGCAGAAATATAGTAGAATCAACTCTATAATACATTTTAAATATTGATGTTTGATTTGAAATTGGTTGAAATGGGCTTCTAATGTATTTCTTGAGCATAAGATTCAAGTTGTTATTGATATCCTGTCTGGATTGATTTTTAATAGCAAGAATGGAAAAAATTACTTCAGTGATGTATTTGTTTACTATATGTATTTTCACTTGGGTCAGACCAATATCTAAATATATAAAATTTGGCTTTTCTACATTGATTCATATTATTGGCTTCCATTATATTCTAAAAGTGAAAATTTTCAGTTTGTTGTCAAAAATCTAAGGAATGTAAATCTATGATTAGATCAAAGAAAGATGCATTCATGGAAACTTGTCCAAAGCCTTACACTCTTGGAACAATTTAAAATCAGAGTTGGGATTAAATTGGACAAGGATGAAGTTCACAAGAAAGTGTAAACTCCATACATTTTTACATTGTGTTGATTTAGTTCTGATACATGTAAGACATGTTTGCTTAATTACACCATTGATTCAAAGTTCATAACGATTGGGTAACAATATTTGGTCATTGAATTTTGTGCTCAAATTGTGTAAATGTCAATATTCTTTAACTCTGAGGTACTACAGGTTTAAAGTTCATGTGCATATGAAGTTTGATATTTTGGAGCTTGAGTATCAGGCTGGCACTGATTTAAAAACAAAATCTGACAAAATCAAACTGTTTGGGGTCATTGCACCTTCCTTTTCGGGGTATGAAGAAGATTTTGATGACTTTTTCAATCCAATTTTTTTTCAAAATGGACTTTAATAGTTTTATATAGTAAAAGTTTGACAATTACAACATCAATCACTCTAATACACTGCATGACTCAAATAAGTAGCTCAGTCCTGATGTAATATACTCTAATGTCAGCGACATCATAAAAGCAAAACTACAGTAAACTCCATTAAAAAATTTAGTCCTGGTGCAGATTCAGTTTTGAAGTTTGTATATTATTATATTTAAAATAATTATTATAATATGAATGCCTTATTGAAGGATACTGTATGCACATTAGTTTTGGCACAATTATTAATTGGTTATACATGCCATATGTTTGGGCTATTTTCCATATTTAACTTTGGGTCAGACATTTCCAAATTTTCTGAAAATTAGTGAAAATGCTGTAAACAATGGCCGCAAAAGCAACTGAAGTTTAGCATTACTAGGAGACAAATGTTGACTATTCTACAATAAATTCACCAGTGAGACTATGCCAGCCTGTCTCTAGTTATTTCTTTGCAAATGGTTTTCTAACTCTCTTAACTTAAAAGTTCGAGTATAGAATAGACATGCTTTAAAATCTCTGTGAAGGGCAAAAAGATTGGTTGAACATGTCTGGATGAAGGTATTTTTTCTTTTGTGTTTTCTCCATTAAAAAAAGAATGTCTTGCTTGTGGTACACTGCAGACAAGACAAAAATAATTCAGATAGGATTCAATACATACTTAGACTCTCAAGCTCAAGGAGTTCACTCCAAAACCTCCAAACCAATCTGTTCAGAAAACCAGTTTTCTTTGAGAAAATATGGCCCTCTTAGATGAGCTCTAGATTGATCAAGATGTCTTGCAATAAATTTTTCATCTTACAAACACACGAACATTGATTTTGAAAATTGTAATGCAGGATTTGGTCAGATTTTCACTGTTACTAGTATGGACCAGTCTCTAAATTGTTTGATTTTAGAAAGGTTTTGTTATTGTGTCTACAGATAGAGCACAAAGTAGGTATGCATTTGCTTTTTGAAATTTTTTATTTTGACAACTACCCTCTTTTCCAAGTCCGTATTTCGTCTTAATTTTATAATGCCTGATAGGTACAGAAACATTATACAATCGACTGTATATTACATGTTAAATATTGATGCTTGATTTGAAATCGGTTGAAATGGGCTTGTAATGTACTCCTTGAGCATAAGATTCAAGTTGTGATTAATATTCTGTCTGGGTTGATTTTTAATAGCAAGAATGGAAAAAATTACTTCAATCTTGTATTTGTTTACTATATGTATTTTCACTTGGGTCTGACCAATGTCTAAATATATATAAAAAAAAAAGAAATTTTTCTACATTGATTCATATTACTGGCTTCCATTATATTCTAAAAGTGAACATTTTCAGTTGTCAAAAATCTAAGGAATGTGAATCTATGGTCAGATGAAAGAAAGATGCATTCATGTAAACTTGTCCAAAGCACTACACACTGGAAACAATGTAAGCACTAGACTCGGGGAACAATGTAAAATCAGATATAAAGTTCACAATAAAGTGATAAACTCCTACCTTTTCACATCATATTAATTTGGTTCTGATAAGATGCATTTGCTTGATTACAGTATTGATTCAAAATTCATAATGATTCGGTAACAACATTTGGTCATTGAATTTTGTGTTCAAATGACAATTTTCTTTAACTTTGAGGTACTACAGGTTTAAAGTTCATGTGCATATGAGGGTTTGTGAGCTCGAGTATCAGGCTGGCACTGATTTTTAAACAAATGTGACAAAATCAAACTGTTGGGGGTTATAGCAGCTTCCTATTAGGGGTATTAAGAAGATTTTGATGACCTTTTCAGTCCAACATTTTGTGAAAATAGGCAGTGGTTGATAATTTTATATAGTAAAAGTTTCAAAACTCCAACAACAATAACTTGGATACACGTCATGACTTCGAAAATTAGCTCAGTCCTGATGTAATAGTCTAACTTTTTTTATCGCAACCCCAAATACCATCTTTTGCGACCCAAAATGCAGTACCAGTTTAGGGTTGTGACCTGGGGTTTGGGAACCACTGCTCTAATGTCATTGACATTGTAAAGGCAGAAACTACCAAGTAGTCTTCAACCAAAATTTGTGTCCTGGTGCAGATTCAGTTTTGAAGTTTGATTTATTATTACAGTAAAAATAATTTATGACTATAATATAAATGCCTTATTGAAGGATACTGTATACACATTAGTTCTGGAAATTAATATCAGGCTTCCTTAAATCCATGTATTTGCCAGATACGAGAACCAGTTCAGAGGTTTTTACTGGCACATATTCAGCAACCATGCATTGGTTATATGCTATCCCAAATACCTCGATTAAAATTGCTTTCGATTTGTTGATCTATTTAAATGTCAAATAACACCTTAACAAAGTTGGTTATATGGGGGTAAAGAAGGGCAACTTGATTCTTTCGTGAGCAATAGTGTGCTAAATTTCAAAGATTGGCTTCACAGTACAGATGAAGTTTTGTAATTCTAAACGTTTTTATTTTTAATTGGAAGGCTTATATATGCCTAGATGAGACGATAATAAGTATCAGTTTTACTGCTTGAGAGAGCACTACTTGCCATGTCGAAGCATAAGCATAATAAGGATGAAAACTGTAACCCTTGGCCAGTGTTTGCAGACAAGAGATTTGCCATACATTAGCATGAAGCAGTGTGTTGATGGATTTTTGACATCATTGAAAATAGTGCATCTTGGAGGGAGGTACACCTGATTTTGGGATCATCTGCAGTGAGTTTCTTACAGCCATGTGTGACAGCAGTCACGTCAAAAGGATAGAACTGAAGTGTTTGTCACATGACTGACTTTCCAGCCAAAGCAGTACAGTGTATATGGATTATTCATGCAAAACGTACACGATAGATTTCTGGACCATGCCATTTCCCATGCATTCACTGTGTTTGAGCCTAATACTATTACTGCAAATGCTAGTGACATGCCACAGCTGGGTAATGATCACGTGGATACTTGGATTGCTCATTATGGTCGACAAAGAGAGAGAATTTACTTGGTCATCAGTGCCGATGAAGTAACGAGTGGGGGATTTTCAAGTAGATTGTTTAAAACAATTGTAGAGGAGTGCAAGCAGCTGAATTGCTGACAAAAGTTGTTCCAAGGAAAGGACAGTACCTGAATGTGATTTGTTTTATAGAGATTTCACAGGTACTTCCAGTGTCCAGTGAGGAGTGTGAGTGCAGATTTTCACACACAAATTTATCAGAACAAAGATGCAGTGCAGGCTCAGTGTTGATACTCTTGGTGAACTTGTGAGAATAAATCTTGTTGCTGCTGATATAAAAGACTTTGATCTGATGCCAGAAGTCGGGAAGTGGAAGGGAAATCAAAACAGACATCTGTATCAAGAAAACAAAGAGAATGTTTTGTCAAACTGACCAAAATTTCT